>VDFB02271358.1:592098504-592649563 GCA_007258455.2 Sequoia sempervirens
ATAATCACATGATATGTCCACATGATATGTCCACAAAATGTGGATGTGATAAAATAATATGATAAGTCCACCAAAAGTGGAAATTCTCTAACTACCTCCTATGTGGTCCCTAAGTAAACTTAACTAAAGTGTAATAATGACCTAAGACAAGGTACAACACTTTTAATTACACCAACATATATATATATATATATATATATATGTATGCATATACATATACATATATATATATATGTATATATATATGTGCTCTGTAATAGCCTTTATATATATATACATATATATATATGTATATGTATATGTATGCATATATATACATATGTATATATATATGTATATATATATGTATATATGTGTGCAACTCTTACCGCTACATGGATACCATAAATGACTGAGGAGGGAATGCTTCTGTGGAGGTACAAGTGCATCAACCAGCTGTGGAATTTTTGTGAAGCTGGTTGGAGACAATCCTATTCTTTTTACATGCATTCATGGTCGCAAAAGGTCTAGGTTGTGAAAATTCTTGTATATATATGTATATGTGTGTATATATCTATGTACACCCTTACCAACATTCTTTAATTCATGGTTCACAGTCTATGCCAAGCTATATTGCTTGATTTGTGAGAAGATTCTATTGATTTTTTGAAATCTTGATAAGTTGTTGCTCACAAAATACTATATAGTTTCTAAGTGATGAATATCACCTCATTTATGGTTTGTAATTTGTGTCTATGGTTTTCCATGTATTTGAGGTTGTCAATTTTTGTGTGATTCTTGTAGACACTCAAATTTGTCCTCACAATCGTAACGATATTCATCTATTGATTAAATAGATATTATTATTTACTTAATCAATTCATTCAATACTTTCTTCTATTCATGCATTTCATCAAATCATTGAACCATCTCATGCTCGTTCAATATCTGTTGCATTAACATTCATGTCCATTTGCACTATCATTCATACCCGTTTGCATAATAAATTATAATCATTCATAATCCATTTGCATAATAAGTCATAAACATCATTTCCATATTAAATCAATTATCATTATCATCCATAATTGTTTCATATTCATCTCCATTAATAAATCAATTATCATAGTCATTGATTATTATTTCATAATAAACTAATTATCATAACTTGCATATTAATCATATCATTTGCATAAATCATTCATGAAATATTGCATTTTAGTAAAGCATCTTTAAATCATTTTATTCATATTTAATCATTTAGGTTCATTTTAATCTAATATCCCTTTATCACTTTCACTCTCATGCATAACATTTAACCCATCAATGTGGGATAATGGCATTTACTTCTCTCACATCTTTTATCCCACATTTCATCTTCAACCCCTCTCCATCCTCAAAGAACTCCTATTTAAAGTGGGATTTCCCTCTCATTTTCTCTCACAAATTTTGCTCACAAATTTACATACTCATATGATCTTTGCATCTTGCTTGCATTTCTCATTCACCATAGCCTCTTTATTGCATTTTGTGCTCATAAAAATCTGAGAGCAAATGCATAAACAAAGATCTTGGTGATAGGGAGACAATGGAGATTGATTTCTTTTAAAAGCATTATTTTGTTTTTGTAGTTTAGATTTGTATTTCTGGTTTTGCTTTTAATTAGAATAGCTCTATTGATGTGGGCTGAAATGGTGATTCTTACTCCATAGAATCATACATTTTTATAGGCTCTACAATTCTATTTATAGTCTCTATGTTCTAGCTATGTTTACAAGGTTGGAGAAAGAATGCATATTGTAGAGATCCAGCAAGAAGGGGTGTGTTTGAACCAAGCGACAAGAGTTGCATACTAGTAATACCATTTTCCACATTGTTTCATTTGTGGTCTGCAGTTTTTGGAACCCTATATTGTTTAATCTACAATAACGCACTGTTAATTGCTTCAAATTTTGATAAGCTAGAGAAACAAGTATATTTTTTGGATGGGCTTGTCACTGTTAGCTTTCGGCAAGGTTTTATTGAGAAGGCTATATTGTATGAATTTTTTGATAGGGTTTTGTTGAGGTATGAGTAAATTTCAACTTTGGTTTGTTTTTGTGACTCTTTGTGGGTTTCTATTTATGGCTTCCATTTTGTGGCTATGTTTCAAATCCTAAATAATTTTCCCTGTTATGCAATGTTTTTTGGTTGCTATTTTGTATCTTGGGGTATATTGTCTCATCCTCAAAAAAGGTTTTGTTGAGAAGTCTTCCAATTCTTCTTAATTTGTTATGTTTGTTGGCTTTTGTTTTGTGGTTATGGCTACAATGGAATAAAATAGTTAATCCTATAGACTTTGTGCTAGATTCCATTGGGAATTCTTGATTATTGTTCTCTTGCTTTAGCTATATGGTTTAATTTTCAAGAAGTTGTTGAAAAAGCTCTATTGTCTCAATCTTCAATGACATTCCATTGAGACAATAGTATATTTTTGAATGGGTTTATTACCATCAATTTTTTGTGGATTTCACTTTAAGGTCTATGTTTTTGTGGCTATAGATTTCCACTATTTTGTAACAGTGTATTTCTTTTGTTTTGTAGGTTTCCACGAGGGGGCTAGTTTTCATTCCAACAACACGTGATTTATCACTTCCATTGTACGAGGATGCTTGCAATAAAGAGAAATAGTCAATGCTATACAATTTATGTTTGACTGTATTAGAAACTGGGAATAGGTTTCCTATTATGATTTTTCATTTGATGCTACCATTAATTAAAATGGTGGAAAATATATTTTCCCTATGTGCAAATACATATATTTGACATTGTGGGGGAAAACAATATTCATAGACACTGATACCTATGTTTATTGGTATTGCTACATTTTCCAAATGGCTAGCTGTATTACAAGTCCCATATGCAAGATTTATGCCACTCTTCATGTAACTCTTGTTAGAGTAAAGTAATTAATTAACTTTACTCTCCTCTTAAGAATTCACTTTATGTACATATATTAGTCATTTAATAATTAATATTAATTATTAAATGCACTCACCTTTAGGGTTAGTGTTTCCTTTTGGTTTAGATCTCCTTTTATAAGGATTGATCTCTTGTATTCTACTCTCTTGATTTCATTCATTTCTCTGATAATACATTTTGCACATTGTTAGAGCCAAACCCTTGTTTTGTTCTCTCTCTTTCTCTGTGACAAGCTTCTTGTATGCAGGAGTTCATTGGGTTTTGTGGATTTGTATTTCTCAAATCCTACATGGTATCAGAGCCAGATCTACTACAACTTGCTCAATTTTTGAAAGAATTAGAGATCTAGGTTTTGGTTGCATTAGATCTCTATTTGCTTTCTAGTTTTTATTTGGAATAGGGAGTTTCTTTTTTTTGGTGCACTTTGAGCTCAAACAGACCTCATTGTTGAGCTCCCAACATCCAAAAACCCCTATTTTCATATAAAACATGTCTGATTTGGCCATAGTTGCTCAAGGAAGCAATTTTTTTTTACCCTAGAGCCATATAGCCCTAGGGCACGCTTCACGAGGCAAATTTTAAAATAAAAAATTAAAAATTAAAAGAAAAAAAATTATTTTCTTTGCGCAGCCAATGTTTACTTGGGCCACCGTCCGTTGGCCACCAAGCAGCCACCAGGCGGCTGCCCACTAACCACTCAGGCCAGTGGAACTGCCCAGCGATGCTCCACCCGTCGACCGCCTGGTGACCGCCTACCTAGCTCCCTCGACAGGCCGCCACCATGCCACCCACATGCTACCAGCACGCCACCCGTGCACCACTAGCACCAGTGCCAGCCCCTGGTCGCCCAGCGGACCAAGGGCCCTTTTTTTTAGCCCCTAAGGGCTCTGGAGACCAAATTGGATTATTTGGAGCTATTTTACAGAATTGGGCATATCTTTTACATTTTTTCTCTGTTTTTCAAACAAAAATAGGTGTCGAAAAGCTGGTTCCAAGTCCAATCTAATGGTGGAGGTTTGATCTCTTTATTTTTCTATTTTAATGCCGTTTTCTCCTGTCAAAACCAGAACATGTTTTTTGCACTTCTAAGGGCATAAATTTTGCGTCTGGACTCTATTTTGTGCAAACGAATAGGCATCAGAAAGGTGGTTCTATGATCTTTCTAGATTTGTAGTTTATTTCATCAGAAAATTCTTCAGGTACACAGAGATTTGTCTCAAACATATACTACTTTCTATTGTTTTTTGGCTTTCAGTTTGTACTAGGGATTGGATTTTTGCATTGTGGGGGGGTGTTTTTTCTGACTTTCTATCATTTACATCAGAAAACCAGAATCTATAAACACCAAAAAAAAAAAACCCCTTCTGCATCTTCTATCTAGTTCTGAAAGACCACTAAATAATAATAATAAATATTCAGAGCAGTTGAGGCACAGTTCATAGGATGGCCAATAGATCTATTGAACCTCTCACACTTCATAATTATCACACTTGGAAGGGTCGCATGATGACACTTCTCTATTCTCAAGGGTTATGGTCCTATTTGGATGAGGTTCAGCCTCAGTTGACTCACCCCTTTGAGGTTATGCAATATAAGAACAATATGGATCAGGCTATGGGATTGATGGCTTTGCACATTTCAGACAGTCTCTTGTTTCATCTTGATGGGTGTCTCACTCCTTGAGCCATTTGGACCAAGTTTGATGGACTTTTTGGCACTTTCAACAAGTTTAGAGCATTGCAGCTTAAGGCCAAGTTGACTTCCTTGGTACCTAATTTGTTTCTCTCCATTGAGGACTTTCTGATGAAGTTCAAACAACAAAGATCTATCTTTTAGGGTTGTGGCAATATTAAGACTAATACAGAGTGCATCTTCCTAATCCTCTCCATGCTTCGGGGTCCATATCAGATCTTCTCTTTGACCTTCTATTCCACCATGGATGCCTTGGGTGCTCACCATGTCATTCCTACCTTTGAGGTGTTTTGTGATCATCTAATTCATGAGCAATCCAAGCTCAAGCAGATGGATTCAATTTCAAGAACTCTCAGAACCAAGTGTTGGCAGCCCAGTCCTCCAAGGGAAAATAGAAGCAAAAATTAAAGCCCAAGAAAGATTCAGTTGGCAGTGAGACTTCCTCCAAGCCACCTCCTAAAACTAATTCAAAACCACAGTTCAATTCTAAATAGGGAAAATCTTTGAATTCTAGTGAGTCTTCCTCCAAGACTAAGAAGAAATCTAGTGATCCTTGCAGTTTTTATGGAAAGGAAGGACATCTAGTTTCTGGGTGTTGGAAACATTTAGAGGCTTTAGAGGAACCCATGAAGTAGCATAATATCACCTCACCTCAACCTCCTTCACAAACCACAGGGAAAGGTCATGCTCTTTCTACATGAGCATTGTCCTCAGAATCCACTTGGATTCTAGATTTTGGTGCTTCTCACCATATGACACACACAAAGGATTTGGTCACCGCTCTTGCCTCTACAGGCACTAGACATATTATAGATGGTGTCTCGGCACAACTTTCAGTTCAAGGTTTAGGTATTATTTCATTGGATGGTGGTTGTCTTCAGGATGTACTTTTGGTTCCTAAAATTTTGACAAACATTCTATCTATTTATCAGATTTTCCACTCTAGCTTTGGTAAGACAGTTGAGTTCTCACCACATGATGTGGTTATTGGAGACCTTCATGATTTTGACTTGGTTGTGGCTACTAGGAGTGTGGATTCTCCATCATGCTTATACAGATTTGATGTCTTTGAGAGTTCAGACACTGTTGGTTCCTCTCTTATAGCCCATGCAGATTCAGTGAGCAGGCTTTGGCATGAGCGTTTTGGCCATGTCAATTATAGATATCTATAGTAGATGAGTACTTAGGCACTTGTGATTAGGCTCCCACAGATTTCTTGTACTAATGGTGTATGTCAAGGTTGTGCCCTTGGCAAACATCATCGAGATCCTTTTCCTAAGGGTCAAGCCACTCGTGCTAAGGCACCCCTAGAGTTGGTACATAGTGATCTTATGTATTTTTTGACTCCTTCCTTTTTAGGGGCCTGCTATGTGCTCACTTTTATTGATGACTTCTCTAAACATACATGGGTGTACTTTATTAAGTACAAATATGATGTCTTTGACTCATTCAGGACTTTTAATACATTTGTGGAGAAGCAATCTAGACTTTATATTAGGAGGATATGCATAGATAATGGGGGGCGTATGTTAATCAGGCTTTTATATATTTTTTCACTAAGCATGGTTTATAGCATTAGTTTATAGTTCCATACACCCTTCAGTAGAATGGTGTCACTGAGAGAAAGAACAAAACCTTACAGGAGATGGAAAATTGTACGATACAATCTCGAGCTATGAGTTCTTCATTTTGGGCTGAGGTAGTCAATTGTGCCAATTATATTCAGAATCAGATACCTCATAAGGCATTGTGACATATGACTCCTGAGGAGGCTTGGACCCATGTCAAGCTTGATGTTTCTACATTCTAAGTTTTTGGTAGTGAGGCTTGGGCATTTATTCCTGATGCTCAGTGGAAAGCCATGGAGAGGAAGAGTTGACCACTCATATTTGTTGGCTACTATGAGGATGTTAAGGTGTATAGGTTGTTTGATCCTGATTCCAGAGAGGTCTTGTTTTGGTGGGATGTCTAGTTTGATTAGTGCTATCCTCAGATGGATTCTCCATCACCAGCTTCTCCCTCATTGCCTACTCCTCCCTCTTTATCTCTTGAGGATGATGTAGTTGATGATCCACCATCTCCACCACCACCAGTTGCTCCACATTTACCAAGGTGGGCCTGTGTTACTATTGATGCAGCTGGTTCTTTGGCAGTTGATCCTTTAGATACTCATTGTACTCATGCTCAGACATCTAGTTCTAGTCTTTTGAGTCATGCCATTTTAGATGATCCTCAAAAAATTTTGGAGGCAACAAGTCACCTTGAGTGGGATAGGGCCATGGATGAGGAGTATTCTTCTTTGATGAAGAATCATACTTGGGATCTTTGTCCTCTTCCTAAGGGAAGAAAGTTGGTTTGATGCAAGTGGGGGTACCATACCAAATATGTTGCAGATAGTTCTATTGATAAGTATAAGGCACGTCTTGTTGCAAAGGGGTTTTCACAGGTAGAGGGTATTGACTACTCTGAGACCTTTCCTCCTACCACCAAGATGAACTCTATATGCCTTGCACTTTCCCTTGCAGCTTCACAGGGATGGACAATGTTTCAGATGGATGTGAAGAGTGCCTTCTTGCTTGGAGACCTACAGGAGGAGATCTTTATGTAGCAGCCTTAGGGATTTGTGCAGGACACTTCTTTGGTTTGTAGACTTTGACGTTCATTATATGGTCTCAAACAAGCCCCTAAAGCTTGGTATGAGAAGATGGACTCTTTCTTGCTTTCCTATCACTTCACACGTTGTCATTTCAATCACATAGTGTATATTCAGCATCAAGAGGGTGATCTTTTGATTCTCGTGCTATATGTAGATGATCTCATTCTTATAAGTAGCTCATCCTCCATGATTCGGAGTGTTCAAAGAGATTTGATGGAGTAGTTTGAGATGACAGATCTTGTTCTTCTACACTTCTTTCTAGGTCTTCAGGTTATTCAGTCTTTGGATGGGATTTCCATATTTTAGGAGAAGTATGCTCTTGATATGCTTCAATGACTTGGAATGCTTGATTACAAGTTTTCCCCCACTCCATTTCAGTCAGGTGTTGTTTTGTCTTCCACCTGTTCTACTCCTTCAATGGATCCCACTTTATATAGGCAGTTGGTTGGTAGTTTATTGTACCTGACACATTCTTGTCCTAATCTTTCCTTTGTGGTTGGCCTTGTCTCTAGGTTCTCCCATGATCCTCATGAGAGCCATTGGCAAGAAGCCAAATGTATTTTAAGATACATTCAGGGCACCACTCATTATGGCATTCACTACACTTCAGGATCTCCTCACATCATTGGCTTCACTGACTCAGATTGGGCTGGTGATGTCAATGATCAAAAGTATACTTCTAGCTTTGTTTTTTGTCTTGGTTTTGGTCCTATAACATGGTCTTGCAAGAAACAGTCTACTATTGCATTATCATCTATAGAGGCTGAGTACCAAGCAGCAGTCTTAGCCAGTTAGGAGGTTTTATGGCTTTAGCAGCTAATGACAAAGTTTGGGTTTCCTCCAGATAGTCCCACTATTCTTTGGTGTGACAATCATAGTGCCATTCACATTTCTCGCAACCAAGTGGAGCATCAGTGGACTAAGCACATTGAAATCCACATGCACTTCATCAGGCAGTTGATTCAGGATGGTTCTCTCATCTTGGAGTACATTCCTACAAAGGAGTAGGTTGTTGACATCTTCACTAAACCTTTGGCATCTCCACATTATCTTCAGTTGTGCTCCATGATTGGGGTGAAGGAATTTGTCCTTGAGGGGTCTAATTGAGGTCTTCCTTCCTTCATGTTTTCAACATTTCCTTTTCATCTCTTTTTTGGAGCAGATTTTTTTCGCATGAGGTTTTCTTTGTTTCTCCATCTTATAGAAATTTGTTGTGATTAGGTACCTCATCAAGCCATGTTTCCAAGACCCAAAGTTGCATTGTAGTTCCTTTGCTTTCTTCTGCATTGTTTGAAACTGCATTGTAGCTCATCTTAAGGGGGGGTGTTAGAGTAAAGTAATTAATTAACTTTACTCTCCTCTTAAGAATTCACTTTATGCACATATATTAGTCATTTAATAATTAATATTAATTATTAAATGCACTCACCTTTAGGATTAGGGTTTCCTTTCAGTTTAGATCTCCTTTTATAAGGATTGATCTCTTGTATTCTACTCTGTTGATTTCATTCATTTCTTTGATAATACATTTTGTACATTGTCAGAGCCAAACCCTTGTTTTGTTCTCTCTTTCTCTCTGACAAATTTCTTGCATGTAGGTGTTCATTGGGTTCTATGGATTTGTATTTCTCAAATCCTACAACTCTAACAACTCACATGCAAGTGGGGTGGATATCCCCTATTTGTGTCAACTTTGGTAGGAATTTTTGTTAGCCTTGCCATCTTCTAAATCTTCTCATGTAGTGGGGTCTACTTGGAATGGAGCTAGTTGATATCTTGATCTGATTAAGGATCTAGACTAATTTCATTTTAATGCTTAATGTTTACAAATCTTGAAATCCAAATTACATAAACAAAAATTAACACATTAGCATGTGAATTAAGCAGAAATAGTAAAGTGATGAAATCAAAATAAGAGAGAGAAGAGAGAATTGCAAATAGCATTGATAAGGGAGTTCACCACAATGTGACTATGTCTCCAGGTCCTTTCCAAAGAGTGACTAATCTGATTAATCTCCAGAAAATGATTACAAAAGGTCTTCCACCTATTACAAGATTTTTGTCTCCTTGGTTGATAGTGAATTATAAAGAAAATCCTTCAACAAATGCAACAAGCTTAACTAAGCTTCAAATGCATAAGGATCAAATTCACTATCACTTGGAAATCTTCTCACAACTCTCCCAAAAATTCACTTCAACACTTAGCCAAAAAAATCTTAGCCCTTCAACCTCCCTTCTACCCCTTTTTATACCTCAAATATTCCCAAATTGGTGAAAAACCAATTGATTTTGAAATTTCAACTCAATCCCCCTTACATAGAAAATATTTTGAAAAATCCTCTCTTAAAAACACTAAATCTCACATAATTTGTTTAAGCCCCTTAATTATTTCATTCCTGGGCTATTTTTGTTCTAATAAATTGTAACTAATCCTTAGAAAGGATTATTGTTTTTCCAATTTGGAGGGAATTATTTAAAATAAGGGGCATTCAGTTCTAGGAACTTAACAAAATTTACCAATGCCATAAAGATGTGTGAGAGAATTTGTGGTCTAGCAGTCACTCTGTATTTTGTCAATTGGTTGGTTTGGGGTTCAAACCCCACCGACCATTCATTTTTAAAAAAAAATACACCACTTATTTGACAAAACTAACCCAACACCCTTTAGAGTTGAATGTGTTGGCTTTGGTGCAATGGTCGACACGGACATTTCACTCATGAGAGTTGGGAGATCAAATCCCCCCAACAAATTTTAACAAATGAACCAATAGCCATGGGAGTAGAGTAGCTAAGTCACCATGTATCACACCAGGAGGGTACCACGTGGCAAGCTCCCATTTGCCGATAACTCTGATGTGTATGCTGATGTGTTTCTAACATAGATGTTGACGTGGCCTCCAAAATGATGACGTGTCCCACATGTGGCACCCAACGATGTGCCACATGGCCCTTTTTTCCACCTAAAGACAACATGTGTCAATTGGTGATTGGTTGAGAACATTGAATATGTGTTGACTATACCATGATGATGTTAGCAAAATCAACCCATCTTTGATTGCTCATATCTTGTGCAAACGGAGTCCATTTTTTGTGAAACAAAAATCATCAAAAAGCTTGTGATGAGCTCTTCGTGATGACACTGACTTTGATCACTTTTGATGACATCAATTTTTGGCCCATTTTTTCTCTATCTTGAGCCCATGGTTGACCAAAGTTTGACCAAGCATATCTTGGGCTCTATAGCTCTGTTTGAATCCTTTCAAGTTGTGTTGGAGTTGGAATTTTGGCCTCTTCTTGATGATGTTGATTCTAGACATAAATGAGAAACTTCATTTTTTGACGAAGATCCTCTAGATCATATCTTTTCATTTTTAAATGAAAAACATTTGGTGCACCAATAGAAAAGTCCAACAAAATTAAACACTAGTTGAGATCAGGACTAATTTGCATATGATTCTTGTTTGCTTGCTATGGTTCAAGACTAATAAAATAGTCAATATCCTCATTGAAGGATAGTTGTTTCCTATCCAAACCCCAATAAAGGTTTGTTACAATGGAAGGTTGTGTATCAACCACCCTTGCAATCATACAAAAATAGCTAGCAATAGGCCATTGTGAAGGACATGAACTATTTTATCACTTTGCAACCATCCCCACAAGACAAAAAACACAAATCAAATAGGAATTTCCATTAACTTATGAAAAGAACAAACATATCAAGTAGGAAATATGAATGTTGTTTGCATCTGATTCCACATACATACATCTCTACACATAAAGATGAATAGTGTGTGTCTCTAATTTTACAAACATACATATCTGAAATACATAGAGATGGTGTCTACATCTAATTTTACATACACACATATTCACAGTGGAGGAAACAGGAATAAAATAGCACAAAAGAGAAACATACTTTTTTCCATGCATATATCTCTAAGGAACAGACCTATGCATATACATCCAACACATGGAATAGATGTATTTGGAGTTGCAAAACAAATTCCACATCAATGTATACATCTTGAAGGTTAGTTGAATCAACATATATAGACTTTCAAAAAATCACCATTCTAAAGTTAGCAAAGCAACTAAATAGTCTATGCCATTTACTAAAATGCATTATTGATTGTAGGTCTATAGCCCCATATTATAACCAAAGATAGAGGACAATAGCCAACAAAACCTTGCAGAGTAGAATAAGGCCAATAGCCTCTTGTCTAGCCAGTAGCCCTTCCATATGAAAAAATTTCTAGTAGTTGGGGAAAAGGTGGCAGAAGTGGTTGGTACATGCTAGGAAGCTATAGAATAGCTATTAACAATGCCTTGTAGAAAACAACATAAACAATATAGTGTTGCAACCATGAACACAAAGCCAAGGACTTCAATGACACAATCATGATCTCAACAAAGAAATATAAAGTAATTTTGCAATCCATCACCAATCAATAGATGCAACAACTATCAACAAGTCTATAATTACCACTGGACAATGCATAGGAAATATTGCAACAAAAAGAAATCTCTATGAAACTCCACTAAAAAGGAACACACGTAAATAGCTAAACATAGGCTACTCCCAAATAGCCAACAAACAAAGACATGAAAGCCACATAAATACAAAAAAAATAAACAAGTTAGAATATACACCATAAAGGAAATAAATACAAGAAAAGCATGTTTGTAGTTTGCTCAGTGAACATGGGAAAAAACCAATATAGGTGGTAGAAATAGAGAATAAACAAGGAAAAAAATTACATGATCAGGGCTTGATAGTTTGTGAGTAGCCTGGGGAGAGCTAGAGTCCACAGACATTACTAGAGTTGCTCTTTGTAAAAGATAGAGCTGCAACATTGGCGGCTAGCCACAAGTTATATTGCAACAAGAATACAATAGCCAAAGATTCAATTAAACCATCAAAATATAACAAGGTCCGTTGTCAATTTTAAAATAGAAAACCTTTGTACATTCCATTTTTTTGTTGGCACATCTAGAATATAATCAAAAAAAATAATTTTAAAAATGTACATTTACAGATCTCTCCATAAATAATTTCAAAAATAATGTATATTCCTCCAACACAACTAACCTAGTACATAATCTTTCCACCAATGTAATCAATGGTGGCATCAATATTCCATATATCAACAAAAATAAAACTTATCATTCCAAGAATGACTCAATGAAAAGTAACATAGCAATCACTATATATCAATATTGTTTGCATCCACTGTGACATACCTCCATATCTACACATAGGGGAGGAACAAATTTCTTATTCATTTCATTTTTTTGTGGCCATTGTTCCAATATGGAATTCTTCATTGTTATACTCTAGTGTAGGCCACATCCTATCATTTTGAACAAGCTATTGTGAGAATGTTATATTGTTCCATTTTTAGATAAGGTGTTGTTCGGAAGTGGCTGTATTATTTGCACACCTAGGAGAAATGAATTTCTGATTCATGCCCTTTGTTTTTTGACCATTGTTCCAATATAGAATTCTTCATTGTTATACTCTAGCCTAGGCTACTTTGTATCATTTTCAACAAGGTGTCATGAGACTGCTATATTGTTTCAATTTCAGATAAGGTGTTGTCCAGAAAAGGTTGTATTGTTTGTTAATATCAGTATTGTTGCCAAATTCAAGAATGACTTGTTAGAATGATAGCTTGTATCTTAAATGTGACATGGAGGATTCGTTTTCCCATTGATAAAAGTGTCAAACAATGTATCTTGTTGGTCAGGGGCATACTTACAAGTTCTACTTGCAATGGAGTAAAATAGTTAATCTTATAGATATCGTGTTAGATTCCATTGGGCATCATTGATTATGACTACTTTATAAGAATATTCTACGCACCTAATACCATACATATATATTTCTCTAGATAGTCCAAATGAAATCAGTTGGTATGATTCTCAAGAATTCCTTTTGGGTAACAACATTAACTCTATAGTATTAACTATTTTATTATGCATTGCATTATAGAAAACAACACAGACTATTTTAATATATCACAACCATTTGCATAGAATGGAAGCCATAAATGAGACAATATTAAATTTTCCCATCCATAGATTTGTATGTATATCAAAGTGTTTTGTGGGCATGTTTGCAACGAGATAAAATTGTTGAGCTTATGCAGTTTTTGTCGATTGTTATTGTATAGCTCAAGTTGTATTTTGGCTTTCTCCATCTACATCACTATTGAAACCAATGTTATTTGATTTATATCTTTGGTTTTCTAGTTATGGAAATATAGAGATATGCACATAGAAAATATAAAATAGAACTCAACACAATAAGGAATGCTCTCTACCCTACCATAAAATTATAAAAAATGTATAACATTGATTTCCTTTGAACATATATTTTCACCATTGGTCACAGTGGTGGATAGTTTATTTTCTCGCTCGGGGGTTTCGTAACAACACACAACACTCAATGAGCCAATATGGTACAATGGAAATTAGGCCTTCTTTTTTTTTTGTACATACTACATTCGCCCACATGCACCAGGTAGGGCTAAATTATAATTACTTCATTCATCCCATTGCAACTATAGAGTAAATTATCCATTATAAAATTTAGAACTTTGATATCTCCTAATTTACATATTGTCTATGAATTATATGTGATCATTTCTCTAAAATTCACACTTTGTATACAAAAAGGAAGTATATGTTCTGGTTTTTCCAATAAAAGTTTTACATAGGACAGTAGGTGTGAGTTTTACCTTTCTGTTGCAAGATGCAATGGAATAAAATACCTAATGCTATGCAGTTCGTTCCATTTTTGCATAATCACCACACTAAAATCCACAATTTTTTGTTAGTCTTGCAAACCATAGCCCAACCATAATATGCCATTTGATAAACTAATGTGTTACAAACAACCTTTCAGAATAATTATAGTGACTAAAAAACCAGTAACAATGGTCAAATTGACAGTCAGATCCCAATGTACTCTATATTGATCATAATAAGCAATATTCATTTCACAACTAGCATAAGTGGTCAGCAATGTATATTCTTTATGTTACATTTTGAATAGGCTATAGTATTTAATTTTTGATAGCATCTTGTTGTAACCACTATGGTCTATCAATCTTTCCCAATGCTCCATCCACGAAACACTACATTTCAAATACACATATACATATATACACATACATATATACATCTAGATTTATATACATGTATATATGTAGATATATATGTACATAAATATATACAAAAATTTACATACATACACACATATACATATATACATATAGATATACATATGTATATATATAGATACATATATATATATACTCACATAAATATATATATATATACATACATATACACATATATATACTATTTATGTTGTTTTGATTTTCAAATTACCAGAGGTTTCCAATTTTTTCAAATCTATCAGAGGATTTCATCCTCAATCCTACAGAGGTTTTTCTAATTCCTCAAATACTTTTATTTGTATTTTCTATTGTTTAAAATCATTCCCCACAAGGATCTAAATCTTTACGGTAATTTACCACTTTCTACATGAGGTTTCTAAGTTTTGATTTAAATTCAACAAAGGTTCAATAATTCCTCTATAATTTCCTCCTATATAAATCTATTTTGAATAAACAAATTACACGGAGGATTTAATTGTTTTTTACAGAGATTTCATTTTCACAGCAATCTTTTAAAAGAAAGAAACAAAAACTTCTATAGTATTGAAAAATCATTTCCTAAAACATTTCTAATTTACATTACAGTAATAAAATAACTTTTTAATTTTAAATTTCACAAAAATAGTAAAGAACCTGTTACAGAAGAATGTTGCCTCAAGAAAATGTTGCTGAGCTTCTCTATAATTTTAATTCTCAATGTAGCCAAAGCTTTATTCAATGCAATTGCCTCCTTCCAGAAGACAACAAAAAACACAACCAAGAATTCTACAGCAAAATAATTCTAAAACAATTTCCTCTGAAAGATCCACAATTTTCTCACCAATTTTTCACAACCCCATCCTCAACTCTTTTTTCTGTGAAACAACTTTCTTTTCTTTTCTTTCCTTTTCCCAAAATCCTCTCCGTGAATGAATTTTCAACAACCAGATCACAAATTTCTAACTCTCAGTTATCTTAAACAAAATATCTAAAATATCTTTTCCCTCAACAATTTAGATATTTTCCATTCACATGCATTTAAATATAATAATACAATTTACTAATTGCAACCAATTTAAATATTTTTATTTATTTAATTACCATTTATTTTTAATAATAAAATTTACTCAATCAACATAACCAAAATTTATTTATTTATTTATTCTAAAGCCCTCACAACAATAATTCATTTAATTAAATATTTAAAATTAAATACACATTTAATCTACTACATTAAATTTGCACAAGAATAAAATACTAGAACAATGATAAATCTAAGACCAAATTCAAACTGACGACACACTGTACTAGGGTAAAGGTATGACTAGGTAACCCGTTACTATCTCCCAATATTACTGTTGAGTAGTGGACACGCTCAGACCTGTAAAACCAGGTGAAGCTAATGTCCTGTACCTGCAATCCTGCAAACAAGCAAATGTCGCACATGTATACATATAATAAATTATTCACACCGTGAAGAGAGAATCGCGGAAATCACAGGGCACTCGCGAGCGAGTGATGCAATACCGTTCTCTTCACCAATACAGTATCAATAACTGACAAAGCTTACATCATTAACATAATCAAAACACAAGGCATCATTAATTCAAGTACATACTATGCTAATCTAAAACATGCCATAATGATAACCTCATAATAAAATACAATCACATCAAATTATAACATTCACGTCACTTAACAGAGAGCGATCAAACAATAAACAAACACCTTAATTCAAGAGTTATTAGAAACAAAGCGTAAGATGGGGAAAACATTGTCTATTCAACACAAAATGGAGGGGTGTTACAATATATATACATATATATGTATATAAATATATATATATACATATATACATATATATATATATATCACCTTTTCAATTACAACCTCTTTATTCATAATTTCTCTAAGAGTAGTCATGTTATTGACCACATCTTTTACTCTTACACAATAATCATCTACTCTCTTAGTTTCTTGCATATTCATATTCAAATTCTTATATTCTCTCTTCAATATTTGTAACTTGATGTCTTTGGCTTGATTACAACTTTAGTAAGATTCTTCAGGAGACTTTAAGATACCTTTGGCTACTTATCCATCCATAATTCTTTAAAATAGGTACTTATCTAGATATTTTATAACAATAAATAAGGTTAAAAAGTTCTTCTTTGTAGCCTCTTCTTAGTTGTTCTATCATTATCTACAAAAGTTGTCTAATCAACTTTCCATTTATAAACTATTTCTATAATTTCACATAAATATTTTTCTTTCAAGAGATTCATCATTTTGATTTTCCAATAATCATAATTTAATTTTTATTAAATTCAAGAATGGGAAGAGAGTTAATGTTTGACAAGATCAATTATTAGAGTGGTCTTGATCACAAAACCAACAACCCAAATCAATAACCTACTATGATATCAAGTAAAAAATTTAAATTAAACTTACTATTCTTTAAACAAAACCTACTTTGAATAGTATATTATAACTTTTCAAACATAGTAAGTGGCATTGCTGATCCTTGATACCCTCCTTGTAGAATGAAAATCATTCTAGGGCTATGTCTAAGTATACAAGTTGTTAGGCACCATTTGAAATGGCTATGAACAACTTATAATTAGATTATGCATATAATTTAATTTCTCCCCACAAGAGATGATAGCTTGTAACTACTACACCATTTTTTATTATGCTTGGCCTCCCCTCTTCAATGTCAAGTAGCATTGAATTGGCCATACCTTTCTAAATTCTTAAGATATGCTCATAGATGGTTCATCATTCTCTATTTATATTTTATGGCTTTTGCCTTTCATTGGTGCACCACATTCAATGTTACACATTTTGATTTTAAAAGAATTAGAATTGTAAATAGTTATTATGTGGTGTTAAACTTGGAAACATCCTATTAATGCCATTTTCATTGTCTTGTGACTCCACTTGGTAAAACAATCAAAATTTAGCTACAATTAGAATATTTAAATTTCTTGCTTATTTTATATCTATTCAATGTAGTGTTCCATATTTTGTGTTAAGTGGGACATTTAAAATCAACATTTTCTAGAATATTTCAATTTGTGTAAATAAATGAACTATGGTATTTTTATATATATTGAAACTATTTTTTTTTTAAATTAAACAACTATTACTATATTATTTTTATTTTTATTTTTTTAATTAATTTTTTATTTATTCAGTTATTTTTATTAAGTAAATTATTCCATGTTATAATACTATCACTAGAAATAGAATTCTTGTATAACTTCTTAAAATTATATAACAAACTCTAGTATTTTGTGCATGAATTATTTTATTTATTTATTGTTTATTATTTATTTATAATTTATTTTTTTATTTAGACTAACAAAAAATTCAAACTTAGATTATTTTGTAATATGATTATTGTTGAGCAGGACAATTGAGAGGGGGGTTGAATCAATTGTAGAAAATTTAGCCTTTAGAACTTTTACCAAAGATTAGATCTATTATCATTCACAAATCCTTTACTCTGCTAATATGATTAATCATTAAGTGTAAAAGCAGAAACTAAAAGAAGCAAACCATACACACAATAACACCGAATTTATTTGGAAAACCCAATAAGGAAAAAAACATAATGAGAATTAGCTCACAATATAGAGAATATCAACACCAAATACAAAGGCTCACTTCCAAAAAAGCTCACTACCAATACAAGACTCACTATCTAGCAAGGGTTAGCCACTTGAAAGGCCCACTACCATAGAATTACAAAAGGAGACAAAAGAGATTTGTTATAGAGAGAAAACAAGCTCAATGCAATGAAGATTTCCACTACAATTAACTCACACGCTTACAAACATGCTTGAAAGATAGAGTACACCTTCAGCTCACTACCTCCAAAACCTTGCCACTTGAATTTCACACCAAGCTTCTCAAACTTGCATCACACACACACACACTATTTCTCATCTATCTCACATCTATCTTTCTCTCTTATTCATTCACACCTTTCAAAAAGATCTCAGCTTATATTTATACCATCTTCAACCTTGAAACTCATTGAAAGTCGGCCACATACACCATTTGTATTTACAAATTCAAATTAGGTCAATGCCAAAACATTCTATGGTGGAATTAGAATGAGGGTGACCCAAACACACACTAAATGAGGGCCTAAATAAGTCCCAACACACTTCAACACACTTCCATGAACATCGTAAGTAGGTTTAACACAAGGTTGGCCAAAACCATTGTAAAACAAGTAAAGTAGTTAAGCACACTGAACCTTAACATGATTTTATCATTTCGGTCAATAAATTTCAATTGAACATGACCTTATCAACTTATCCTAAGAATTGCAAGTCATAAAACTTGAACAAAAATAAATTCAGAGCAACTACATTTCTCTTAGACCTTAGCCAAATACATAGAAAAGCATGATTCACAACTAGTGAACATAACTCACACTATAAAATGGTTGAGAAACCAAAAATATTGATATAGCAGCTTCCAACAATCATGAACAATACCTTAGATCCTAACTAGCATAGCAATGCATTATGGAGAAAAACTTGAAGAAAACACTAAATACCTACAACCTTTCTTTATTACAATTTTCTCAATATCCTCAACAAATACAACCAATAACCAACATTCATGGCATCAATGACAACAACAACTAGTTGACCAGTTAATATTAGTGACGACACCTTCATACTTGCAACAATATCCCCCTTTGTCATTGATGGCAACACATGATGTTAAAAACCATCAAAGACAACACAACAGCTCTGAACACACTTTCTCATGATTTTACTTTCTCCCCCTTAGTAGATGATACTCTCTATAGATAAATTTTTTCACATGATACTCTTCTCCCCCTATGACATCAATGGAAAAGGAAAAATATATTATTTATTTCTTTCTTCCTTTGACATTAAGAACCTTACCAATACTAAATACTCCTCCTTAGGAGTATACCCAAACAATTTTTCAATGACAACACAAGATACTACCTACTCCCCCTGAGAGGTAGCCACCAAACATCATTCTAGAAGAAAGATAGATCCATAGATCCATTGGATTAATGTATCTCCCTATGCATCTATTTTAAGAAGGGTGAGGAAATGAACCCTAACTTCTCCCAAAGATACTCAAAATTATCTTTAAGAAGAGCCTTACTAAATATTTCAGCAATCTAATTCTTTATAAGAACATACTTAATCTTTACTTCATTCTCCATAACCTTTTCTCTCAATTTTTGATACCTGATAAATATATGCTTTGTCCTTGAGTGCATCACTAGATTCTTTGAAATGTTAATTGCCCCTGCATTCTCGTAGAAAATAGAAATGGGATCGTCATACATTACTCTAATATCTTTCAATATATGTTTCATCCACAAAACATGTGTATAGAAAGATGTTGCAACAATATACTCAACTTTTGTAATGGATAAGGAAATTAAATCTTACCTTTTACTCAACCATGACACCAATCTACAACCAAGAAAGAATGCACAACCACTTGTGGTGGCCCCATGATTGTTGTTGCACTAAAAGATTGACCTATTAATGTCTGGTACAACTACAAGAGTTAATGGATCCAAGGAGGCAGTTAGTCCATGTCACAAATCCTAATGGGAGTGTTGATCATCTACCAATAATCTCCCCCTTCGCATTATCCAAGGAGATTCAAACTTGAAACCTTTTGCTATGATACCAATTTTTGGCCCCACAATTGTCATTGTACCAAAAGAGTGACCTATTAATGCCTAATACAATTGCTAGAGTTAACAGATCCATAGGAGGCAGTTAGTCCATGTCACAAATCTTGATGGGAGTGTTGACCATCTACCAACAACTTGTACTTTTCTATCAACAACACAACTTTCCCAATATTCATCTATGTAATCACTTAGTGTAAAATTAGTATCCCTAAGACACCATAAGTGATAATGTGGATTTCCATTCCAACATCTGAATATTCTCTTAATAGTAGTGGCATGTGTTTCTTTAGGGTCTTCTTGAAATATAACCACAAGATGCATGACACTTGGTCTAGTAGCAATTAAATAAAATATTCCTCCAATCATAGATATGTACTATCTCTAATCAACCATAGGTGAATCATCATATTTTCTCAATTTGTATATAGTCACCATAGGAGTGCATTAGTTTGGAACCATGCATTCCAAACTTCTTCAACATCTCTTTTAAAAATTTTGACTATGAAATAAAAATCCATTTTTTTGTTTGATTCATTTGCAACCCAAGAAAGAAATTCATCTCACCAAACATAGACATTTGAAATTATTTATTCATTTCTTCAACAAACATTTTGCACATTGTTTCATTTCCTCCAAAGATAATATCATCAACCTATACAACTAGTATCAAGATCTTGTCATTTTCAATTTTGAAATACAAATTACTATTTGTTGTACCTTTGTTAAAACCTTGTTCAATCAAATATTTTTCCAACCTTGAATACCAGGATATAGGATCTTACTTTAATCCATGTAAATCCTTCTTCAATCTACAGACCATATCTGGCTAATCTGACAAATAAAATCCTTTTGGTTGTTCCATGTACACTTCTTCTTCCAATTCATCATTCAAAAATGTATACTTTACATCCATTTGATAAATTTTAAAATGTTTGTGTGTAGCAAATACCAAAAATATTTAGATAGCTTCCATCCTAGCCATCAAAGAAAAATTCTCCTAAAATTCTATGCCTTCTACTTGTGAGTAGTCTTTACACACAAGTCTTACTTTAGTTCTAACCACTTCTCCATTCTCATTCAACTTGTTTCTAAATACCCATTTTGATCCAATTATGTTTTCTATTTCTCAATCTAGGCACCAATTCCTAGGTGTGATTCTTCTAAATTTGCATAATTTCTTCTTCCATAGCTTTCATCCAATGCTCATATTTACATGCTTCACTTATTGTCTTAGGTTCAACTTTAGAAAGTAAACATATATTTATTTCACAAGCAGTAGCATTTTTGCTTCTTGTCAATACTCCTTTCCTCTTGTCTCCAATGATTTGATCTTCTAAATGATTAGTTTTCACATATTTAGGTGTCTTTGGGGACACCACTAGAGCTTCTTCTTCTTCCTTCTACTTTTTTTTCTCTTCCACAACTTCAACTTCTATGCAATCAGGTTCATCTGATACATAACCATCAACTTCAATTGAATTCTTGAATGCTTCATCCACCTTAGCATTTGTGCTCTCTATGATATTTCTTATCCTTTTATTGAAACATCTATAATCTTTTCTTCTAGTAGATTATCCAAGGAAGATACCTTTATCACATCTAGCATCAAATTTCCCTAAATTTTCTTTGTCCCTTCTAATATAATGTTTGCTTCCAAATACCTTAAAATACTTGACAGTAGGAATTCTTCCACACCATAGCTCATAGGGGGTCTTAGAACTCTTAGCTTTTTCTTGAACTCAATTGAACACGTAAATATAGTATGAATAGATTCTCTTGAGTAAACTTTCAGTAGACCTACTTCTATAATCATAAATATAGCAACCTCCTAAATTGTCTTGTTCTTTCTTTCAACAACTCCATTATGCTAAGGAGTTCTAGGAGAAAACAATTTCTTTTATTCCATGAACTTCAAAAAGAATGTTAAACTAATTGGAAGTGAATTCTCCACCTCTCTTAGACCTCAAACATTTTATTCTCAAATTTTCTTCATTCTCAACCATAGCCTTAAATGCATTGAATCTGTCTAATGCATTAGATTTCTCTTTGAGAAAAAGTAACCCATTTATATCTAGAGTAATCATCAATTAGAAGGATAAAATACCAATCAACTTGTAAAATTCTCACCCTTGTAGGACCATAGATATCTATGTGGATCAAATCCAATAGTCCAGTAGTAGAATGTTCCTTCAACCTAAAGCAATTTCTAGCTTGCTTTCCAAACTAACAATCCTCGCAAATAGCATTAATGGGATTTGTAATCCTCAATAAATCTCTCACAACTTGTATAACATTGATTCTTATCATATTATCAAAGTTCATATGACACATCCTTTGGTGCCATAACCAACTATTATTAATATGAGACATAAAACAATGTCCATCAGCACCCTTAAGTTAATAAATATTTTCTTCAAACTTATTTCCTACAGCAATCACCATTTTGAATCCTTTCCTAATTTCACATATCTCATCCTCAAATATAAAATTATATCCTTTCCTACACATCTTTCCAACACTCGAGATATTATTCCTTAAACCCTTAACACAGTAGACATCATCAGTATTCTGCTTACAATCAAAATTGATTGAACCTATCCCACAAATCTTAGCACTAGTATCATCTTTGAACTTAACTAATATTTCATCATATTTTTCAAGTTTAAAAAACTTACTCTTATCACCGATCATGTGATGTGAACAGCTACTATCAACAACCCAGTAGTTCTTTTCTTGTTTAGCATGAAGAGTAGAAATTATAGTATCTTCAACTTTCTCTAGAGTAATTTCCTTTACCTATCTTTTAGTATTAGCAAAAGTGGATTCATATTTTATAGCTAAGAATAAGCATTCATTATCATCAAAATATCCATAATCAGATTCTTCATCAAAAATACCAACATCTTCATTCACATAATATGATCTCTTAATCATCTTTCCTTTTTTTCTTTGCTTAATCTATGTTTATTCTTCTTAGTTCTTTTTAAAATTATTGAAGCATAATGACCTATTCCTCCACAACTAAATCATAAAGGGTAACTTACCTTCTTACTTACCAAATCCCTTTTTCATCCTTCTTGCAAAGTTAGCTTTTTTCTTCATTGAGGTTCTCTTCATTCAAATCTTTAACTCTTGTAGCCTTGAAAGCAGTTTTTGTCTTGGATCCATTTCTCAAGCTAGGCTTTCTCATTTCAAATGATGCTAGAGTACACAATAACTGATGTTTAGTATAAGTTTTGTAATCTATAAATTCCTCAATAGAATATAAATTTTCACCATATGCATCAGGGAGAGTTCTGAGAATCTTCTTTACAATGTTGTATTCTTTCACTATAGCATCAATTCCTCACATTCCACCTACTAGTTCATCCACTCTCTATACATAGGATTTAATGTTCTCATCTTCAAACATATGCAGGATCTTGAATAACTTTTCTTCTTTCACCTTTTCATCTCCTTCATGGATCTTTTCCAATGCTTCCCAAACCTCTTTAGCAATCTTCATATTTTGAACTTTAATCAATTCAGAATGTGAGATACTATTCTTCATAATGAAATTTTCCTTATTATTTTGTTTATGCACCTTGATGGCATTAGCTGTCCTCAGACCATTAGTAGGAGTGTATACAATATTATAAGATTTCTCAATATCATATCCATAGTACTCCAGATGTCCTTCCATCTTTATTTTCCAAAGGGCATAATTAGTCCCATCAAACCTAGGGCACTCAATAGTGATCTTGCTCGCCATCCCAAACCTTCCTTAAGCAGTTAAGCTCTTCTCCAATGAACCAAGCTCTTATACCAATTATTGAGCAAGACAACTAAGAGGGGAGGTGAATCAGTTGTAGAAAATTTAGCCTTTAAAGCTTTCACTAGAGATTAGATCTATTATCATTCACAAATCCTTTACTTTGTTAATATGATTAATCATTAAGTGTAAAAGCAAAAACTAAAAGAAGCAAAACCATACACACAATAATACCAATTTTATGTGGAAAATATAATAGTGGAAAAACCATGGTGAGGATTAGCTTACAATATAGAGAATATCAAAGCCAAATACAAAGGCTAACTACTAGAAAATCTTACTACTAAAAAAGGACTCACTATCTACTAAGGGTTAACCACCTTGAAGGCTCACTTCCATAGAATTACAAAAGAAGATAGAAGAGATTTGTTACAAAGATAAAACAATATCAATGCAATGGATATTTCAACCAAAATTCATTCACACACTAGGCATGCTTGAATAATAGAGTACACCTTCAGCTCAATGCCTCCGGAAACTTGCCACTTAAATTTCTCACTTATCTGCTCAAAATCGCATCACATGCATACTATTTCTCATCTATCTCACATCTATCTTTCTCTTGTATTCATTCAAACCTTTCACAAACATATCAACTTATATTTATACCATATTCAACCTTGAAACTCATCCAAAGGCAGCCACATACACCATTTGTATTTACAAATTCAAATTAAGATGGCAATAAAAAATTCTAGAATGGAATTATAATGGGGGTGACCCAAACACACACTAAATGAGGATCTAAATAAGTCCCAACACACTTACATGAACTTTCTAATTAGTGTTCAACACAAGGTTAGAAAAAACTAGTGTAAAACACATAAATTAGTTAAGTACACACAACCTTAACATGATCTAGTCTTTCCTGTCAATAAAGTTCACTTGAACATGACCTCATCAACTTATCTTGAGAAATACATGTCATATAACTTGAACAAGAAGAAATTTGGAGCAACTACATTCTTCCCAGACCTTATCTAGATACACAAAAAATCATGGTTCACAACTGGTGAATATAACTTGCATTGTACAATGATCCAGAAACCCAAAATCTAGATATAGTAGCTTCCAATAAACATTACCTCAGATCCTCACTAGAATAGTAGTACATTTTGGAGCAAAACTCATAGCAAATACTGAATACTTGAAACCTTTCTTTATTACAATTTTCTCAATTTCCTTGACATATACAACCAATAACCAACATACATGGCATCAATGACAACAACAACCTATTTACTAATTGACATCAATCACAACACCTTCATACTTGCAACAATCTTAATATATATATCATGTTTTTTGGCCTCCTTAATGTAACACCTCTCTTGATGGCTTACCATTTCTCTCAAGCTTCCTACTCTCCTAAAAATTTGAAATCTACTCCCTTTCACCTCTCCCACTCCCTTGCAAGTTAGCCAATTATTTTACCTAAGTGTAACTTGGTCATTGATTTCATTGAGGATGTTCGGTTGTTGGGCATGAATGTGTCTTCTATGATTGAATGTATTGTTTCCTTTTTATCCATGATTGTGGGTGCTTTGAAGGGCTCTCCTAGTTCTTCTAAAGCTTTTGAATCCTTTGTTGAGGTTGTGCAGTCTAGAAATATGGGTGTGGGCCCTGAGCACCCTCTTTTGTGCACATGTGTTTCTCTTGTGATTTATCTTGGATAGGAAGTCTCTAATTGCATTATTTTTTTCTCCAAGATGGGTCTTCTCTGTAAATTTTCCTACTTGTTTCCTTCTCTCCTAGATTTGCACCTTTGGATCTCAAAGTAGTGGAAACCTTTAGTGGAGGGTAAGATTAAGATTGAGGGTAAAGTGTATTTTTTTATTATTTGTTTTAATTCTTATGAGGATATATATACTATTTTGGATCATGGTGTGTGGGAATAGGATTCTCATCCCGTATCCATGAGGCCTTGGGTGCATTCCTCTAACCCATTGAAGGAACCAATTGGTGTTATGTCTATTTGGGTGAGACTATCATATCTTCCCTTATAATTCTAATGTCCCTCTACTTATAAGGGCATTGATAATGCTCTATGTAGGTTCTTGAAAGTGGAAATTGTCTCCAAGAATTTTACTCACACCCCCTTTGCTCAAATTTTGGTGGAGGTTGATTTGTCTCAAGAATTACCTTGTGATGTGATGCTTCAGGTTAATGGTTGATCATGGTCTCATCTTGTGGGTTATGAAGGTAACCCTTTTTTCTATAGGTTTTTTTTTTCTATTGGACACTTGGCTCATGACTATCCTCATGGCTCTCATCTTATTTTTCCCTCCACTTGGTGGAAGATTACTATCTAGGAACATTTAATCATGCACCCTATTGATGAGTCTTCTACTAATATTTAGATTTACAAGCCCCATTCTCCTTTTTCTTAGAAAAATAACCCTATTGTTGATGTTGTTTCTTCTCCTATGGATTCTACTACACCAATTATGGAAAAGGTTGTTCCTACTACAGTGTGTGCTACCTCCCTCGAGGCCCATGTTACCCCCATTTTAGAAAAGGTTTTCTTAACTAGGAATCATGTTGCTTTGGGCTTAGATAAGGATGCTTCACCTGAAGTTACTATTTTTCCACTTGCTAGTTACTCTGAAGGAGATTCTCCCCCTTCTGGTCAAAATGTTTCAAATTTGGTTTATGATTCTTCTTGGATAGTTGTGCAATGTAAGAAGAAATTTTCTACTAAGGTCTTTTTTACTTGACAAGCCCTTGAGGGAAAAAATTTTGGGTTCAAGCTTTGGAGCTTGAAATGTTTCTCTCTATTTTATTTTTTTTAAATTGCCTTTTAGTGGTGCCATTTTTTTTGATAGGTTGTTGTTTAAGTCTTGTTGTTTCTAGGACTAGTGGTTATGTTTTTCCAGTTTGTTTTGTTGGGTTTTTCAACTCTATTGTATGCTTTGTGCGAGATCAGGGCCCTTCCCTTCTTATCTATTCAAAAACATGTATATCATTTTTTAATTAATATATATATGTACACACACAAATATACATGTGTCTCTGTCTATGTGGAGACATATTTGCATGCACATATATATGTATATATATATGTATATGTGGAGTGCAATATATTTTTCTTTAATATAAGTCATTGATTTTCTTGTAGTAGACCTACATTCATTATAAAATATAAAATATCAATAATTAATAAAAATTTATATATTATAATTTTTGGAAAGATAAAACCATGGCCTACATAGATATAAAATGATATTTCAAAATGAATTCATTTGATCTCCCAAAGGTTAAGTTAAATTACTTCATTGTTAATGTTTTAATAAGTGTAAAGTGAATTTTGTTAAGGATTTTATTAAATCCCAAGGGAGTTCTATCTAAAGGAATTTATCTAAGAAATTTTGATATAATTCCCTTTAATTAATTTTTTTAAATGGAATCTCCCTAGACAAAAATTCTTATTTTAAAAAAATATGTGATTTAAAAAGAAAAAAATAGAATATCTCACAAATGGAACAATCTATTGTCCAATAACTATAATTTTCTCTTATGGATGGACTTCAAAATTTAATGCAAGTAGATAGTGGTTCAATAATACTTGGAATTACATAAATTTTGAGCTTACAAATTAAAATATCTATAGACTTCAATAATATCCAAAGCACCCAAAATATTATAGAAGACCTTGAATGTTCCTTCTAACTTTTGTCACCACATTGCACTCATGATGTATTGTACATATAAAAATATTAATGTATCAAATACCCTCAACCATATTGCATTGAAATTTCTAATTACCATAATCTTTCTAGGGATTAGGGATTGAGATTATTTTAATGATTTCACAAAATATGAGCACATGATAATTCCCTCACATTTTTTCTTGCATTGGAAATGTTTTTCTATTTCTTTTTCTCTTTCTCTTTCTCTTTCTCCTTGTCATTCAACCAAAGTATATGTTGACATTTGCATATGGAAATTTAGTTTCTCATACTTTAAGCTATATTTCATGTATATAATTTTAGGATGTTTCAAAGTAGTTTAAGATATCTAAGAGTTATAATGAAAATTCTAATTTTTGAAAGATCTTATAACTTTGAGACAAGAAAATTTTAGTAATCAACAAGTTGTATCATCTTTCTCTCTCTATCTCACTCATTATTTATCTCTCTATCTCTCTTCATCCCTCTCTACTTCTCTATATCTCACCTATCTCTCCCTCCCTACCTCTCCCTCCATCCCCCCCTCTCTCTCTCCTTCCCTGGACACTAGAGAGAGAGGTAGGTAGAGGAAGGGAGAAGAGAGATAGAGATAATTAGAGAGGAAAGGAGTGAGGGTGTGAGAGAGAGATATGGAAGGAGAGAGCAAGGAGGAGAGAGAGGGAAGGAAGAAGCGAGGGTTGGAGAGAGAGCAGGGTGGGATAGGTGACATAGAGAGAAGTAGACAGTGAGAGAGGGAAGGAGGGAGGGTGGAAGAGAGAGGGGAGGGATGGAGTGGTAGAGAGATAGGGAGAAATAGGTATAAAGATGGAGATGATATATAGAAAGAATGGGAGAGGTGGAGATAGAGGATGGGAGAGGAGAGATAAAGAGATGTAGAGAGGGAAGGAGGGAGGGAGGGAGATAGAGATGTGTGAGAGAGAGAGAGAGAGGTAGTGAGTGACTGAGGGAGAGGTAAGTAGAGAGAGGGAGAGGTGATATAGAGAGAAGAGAGGGGGGAGGGATGGAGAGAGAGGAGAGAGAGAGGGAGCAAGAGAGGGATGAAGGGAGAGAGAGAGAGGAGAAATAAACGGGGGAGAGAGAGAGAGATATAGGTAGATAGAGGGAGAGGAGAGATAGAGAATAGAGAGGGAGTGAGGTAGAGAGGGAGAGGTAAGGAGGGAGATAGATGTGGGATAGAGATATAGATAGAGAGAGGTAGGCAGTGATGGAGGGATAGGTAGGTAGAGAGAGGAAGAGGGGAGATAAAGATAAGTAGAGAGATAGTTGGGAGGGAGGGAAGGATAGGTGTAGAGAGAGAGAGAATGAGGGAGGGAGTAGTGAGGGAAAGAGAGGTGAGATAGAGAGGTTTAGAGAGAGAGGGTGGTAGGGAATGATGGATGAATATGTGGGTAGAGAGAGGGATTGGGGAGATAGAGAGAAGTAGATAGGGAAGCCAATAGGGGAGAGAGGTATGGAGGGAGAGGGAGGTGAGAGAAATGTGAGAGAGAGATAAATCGAGAGAGGGAGAGGTATGGATTCATGGAGGGAGAGGTAGGTAGAGAGAGTTAGATGAGAGATAGAGAGTAGATAGAGAGTGAGGTAGAGACAGAGATGTAGGGAGGGAGATAGAGGTGAGATAGAGAGGTGTAGAGAGAGAGTAGTAGGGAGTGATGGAGGGAGATTTAGGTAGATATAGGGAGAGAGGTGATAAATATAAGTATGGAGAGAGGTAGGAGAGAGGGAGAGGTGAGAGAGAGGTGAGATAGAGGTGGAATGAGGGAAGGATGGAGAGGTAGGAAGGGAGAGAGAGGTGAGATAAATAGGTGTAGAGAGAGTGGTAGGAAATGATAGATGAAGAGGTAAGTAGAGAAATGGATTTGGGAGATAAAGAGTAGAAATTGAAGGAGAGAGTGAGAGAGAGGTTTGGAGGGAGAGAGAGAGAGAGAGGGAGGGATGTGATATAGAGTGATAGAGAGAGATAGGGAGGGAGTGATGGAGGGAGAGGTAGGTAGGGAGAGGGAGAGGGGAGATAGAGAGAAGTAGAGAGGGAATGAGAGAGGAAGGGAGAGGTAGGGAGGGGGAGAGAGGTAAGATATAGAGAAACAAAGAGAGAGAAAGAGGGAAGGAGGGAGGAAGTGAGTAAGAATAGAGAAAGAGAGAGAGGAGATAAAGAGATGTAGAGAGGGAAGGAGGGAGGGAGATAGAGATAAGTAGAGAAGGAAAGAGGGAGGGAGAGAGGGAGAGAGGGAGAGAGGGAGATAAGTGAGATAGAGAGAATTAGATAGGGGGAGAGAGAGAGGAAGGAGGGAGGGAGATACTGAGTAGAGAGGGAAGGAGGGGGGAGAGAGAGGGGGGAGGAGGGAGGGAGATAGAGAGAAGTAGAGAATTATAAAACATAATTTCTAAGTGACTTTATTTGATCCCTTAAAAGGTGAATAAAAAGTAGTTTTTTCTCATCATTTTGATAGGTTCAAAGGAGACTCCATTGTGGGTATGATTTAATATTAGAGGGGTTCTATCCAAGAGGATTTGATCTAAAGGGGTCTTATATAAACCTCTTCAATTAAAAACCTTTAGATATAACCCCTCAATTCTTGAATTATTAATTTTTCAAATAAATATGTGATTTTAGGAAAAAATCAAGATTTCCCATGTTTGGGACCCATTATTGTGGGATTCCCCCAAACATATTCTAATAAAACCCTTGGATTTTTTCTCAATCAGATCCTAATCTTCTTAGGTTGTACTGATTAATTTTGTTTTGGATATGGAAGCCCATAAATTTCTATCCACAAGCATATCCTCCATTTTGATTTTCCACAAGTCAAAATTGTTGCCATTAAACTTCTCCATCTCAATTATACTATATTTTCTTGCCATATTTATCCTATAATAAGATTACATAATCTTCTTGTAAAGCTCCCACTACAACAAGACTAGTATAAAAAACCCTTAAACCGAACAATGGAAACAAAACTAAACTTTGATAACAACTAAAAGACCAGATAGGTATTGGAATAAACTTCCAAATATGAATCTAAGCAAGAGATGGTTACAAAAAAAAAATACAAATATGTATACTATTACATTTTAGATGCACGTTCATAAATTAAATTTCAGATTTAAACACATAAAACCATAACACACATATTTGCATGGGAAAACCCTTTTGAGAAAAACCCACTCACCAAAGCACAAATTAGTTATATTATCAGTAACAAAATGGTTACAATACAATAATAGAGGCCCTATTCTCTTACAATTTTCTTTACACTATGGTATAAATTTGGAGTAGTTAAAGAAACATAATAAATTCTCAAATTATATAAAACATCTCACAAAATACATAAAAATTTCTCATATTTATAAACCTCTAACATGGCTCTTAGGAATTCCATGTGACATCTCCATAGACTCTACATGCATGCAAACAAAAATGGAGAACACATGCACAAGTCCAAACTGAAAAATAAAGAACCTTTTCAATCATGCAATGACATGCATGTTACACCCCGTGTGTTATTACCTATTTACTATTACCTTGTTTGGTGAAATTTATTTACTATATGTAAAAAAAAATTATGAATCTTGAATGGAAATATGATGAATAAATGATTTATGCAATTTAGTGTTTTATAATGATTATGACTATGAAATATATGTGATGAATATGATTGTATTGTGATTGGCTAACTACTATTATGATGTGCTAAGTTCAGTGCAGGAATAGGTTCGACCTCCGAAAGAGAGGGGAAGTATCACTCAGGAGAAGAACTTGGTATGGTAACCCTAATGAGCCTAACTAAGCATTCACACACTCACACCCTAGTTGCTCTATGTTGATTCAAGTCAGTTTGGGATTAAGGTAAGAGATCTTTGGTTTTAATTTGAATGTTGTGATTAAGGAATGTGATAAAGTCTTGATGTCAAGTAGAAGTCCTTCCTTTTTTGCTTATTGTTATGTTGATGAGATATATGCATAAAATGTATATATATGTATATATGTATGTGTCTATGATAAACTTATACATGTGAGTGAATACGTACATGGGTATACATAGGTAGACATGCCTACACATGCTCATGAATAGATTACCCATATGTGTGGGAATATCGATTGGACTAAGGTGACATATATATAAACTTCACATATATATGTCAATCGATGGATATGAAAGTATGATTATTTTTATAAACGTATTAAAATAGTATTATGTATATTTGTATATAATATATATGTATAAAATAATATAGCTACATATATTAATATGTATTTATATATAATTGTGTATATATATGTATATGTAATGTCATTCAACATATATTTATTTGTGTTTGATAATCATCAATTAATGTATTTGATATCCATGTGAAATGAGTATTAATATATACATATATATATATATATTATATATAATTGATAATCATAGGAGATATTTATAAAGCATAATACATAGGGCTATGGCTTATATTAGTAAAGCACTTTAAATAAAGCATGGGCGTATAAGGCACTACCTTGTAAAATCATTGAAAAGTAGAAACATATGCATAAAGAAAACCAACAACCAATTCAACCAAGTCTTGGAAGCACCCATGAAATAAGATGTATTGTTTATATGTTGTAAAGGAAATTAATTAATGCAGATTTTAGTAGAGTGGAAATAGTCTTAGCCATTCTAACATAAAGGGTGCCAACATATGAAATGTGGCACCAATGTAGAAGTAAATGAATTAGATAAGAAGTATTTTCATTGTGCCCAAGTCTAGAAAGCAATATCATGGCAATATGACTCAATCAAAGTAAACTTGGCAGCAATATAAGAAGGAATTCGACATGTAAAAAAAATAGGAAACTCACTAGTTAGCTTGTTGTTCATTTTCCTTAGTAAAAGAGTCTTGTTGTCCCTTGAAACAAGTTGACTCGGCCATTTGAATGGTGAGGATTGTTATGTGTTGCAAAACTATAAGTTAGCTTTATGAGTCATTGCATGGGGATACAAAAGTGGTAGAAATATTAACTTGTTTGTATCCTTTGGCTGCTCACAATACAGTATAAATAGAGGTGATCATTCCACCAATTGCTACACTTTTCAATCTGATCACCCTTTTGTTATCCTATTTTATTTTATGTTCTTAAGAATTGAGATCTTGAGAGTTAGAGAGATGTTTTTCTAGTTGCATTTGTGATTGTTGAGATAATTAGTGAGAGACTAGAAAAGGTAACTAAGTCGATCTTGGAGGAAGTATCATAGGGGCTTGTGGAATTGAGCTAGGAAGGGAGATTATTCAATTGGATCTTTTATACAAGCATGTCAGTTTCTAGACCTTTGTCATTTATGTTAAAAAGGTTAAAAGGCTTTGATTACTAGATGTTGGAAAGGAATGGTTTTGAGTGTGTTGTGATGCATGTACATGCTTGTATGTTTCTTGGTTGTTTATTATGTTGGATAAACCTATCATATTCGTTTTTAATTATATAGATATGTATGTACCCTATATATGGGGATTTGTATGAATGCAATGCATTTAAACTATGTAGGTGTCATTACTATATATTGTAGGATGTCTATACTAGTTGTATGTATCATAAAGTAAGAAGTTACTAAAACAACTTTGGTAGTAAAGTCATTTTGATTATGAATTGTTAAGTGTGTTATTCTTAGGGTTTGACTCATCCATGGGAAAGGGGGTAACCTAGATATAAAGTATGAATGGTCATAAAACTAAATTGAGCTAGGAAGGTGGGTGAAATAGATGACTCTAACTCAAAATACTAGGTGATGAATTACTTTTCCAAAGTAGTGTAAGTATCCACTATTTACTCTCAGTTTACTATGATTTGGGTTTACATACTAGGAAGGCATAATCATACATGTAGGTTGTATCCACTGTACGTTAGCTCTAGATATGTAGGACACAATACCATGCTCAGAAAAAGTTAGAGTTATGAGGTTACCAAACCAATATCTTCATCGAAGGGTAGGGCCATCTTACCATTTTGGTAGATGTGTGGGAGACCACAGTAAGTCTATGTTTGGTGTATAAGAACTTAAGTGATTCTTCTCCTCACGTAGTTGGCAGCCAAGATTTGAGGAGGATATTTTGAACCATTGATACTTTCTATATTCAATAAGCTTGTTGAAGCTATGTATGTAAACTTGTATCCATCTCTATGGAAATTATAAATTTGAAATATCATATTGAAATTATGTATCATCATTACTTGTGTTAATGAAAGGAATTCTTTAGTATACAATGGGAAAGCTTGAAATATGTTTCAAATGTGCATTTATTGTTCAAAGGAAAAGAAAATTTGTATTACTCTTAAGGGTTAGATGCATAAACTATTCACTTGTGGGTAAAACAAAGTAAAAATTAATGGGTGGAACAATGGGCATGTTACACATGGTATCAGAGCTACTAGGTTCAACTTTGAAACCTATGTGCTCGCTATGTTTCCAATCCAACATTATATGAGTCTAATATTTGGAAATTCTTGTGTTAGGATGGTTTGTCTCAGGATGATTACAAGAAAGTCAATGATTAGTAATGATCACTACCTAAGGGCCAAGTAGGAAAAATAATCCCATGTAAAAACCATAGAGGAAACCAATCATGACAATGCCATATGGTTGAGAAACACTGATACTATCAATCATTCCCTTTCATGAATCATTCAAGAGAAAAGAAGGATGAGAGAGGTTTCCAACGTCAACCTTATACCTTCTATCTCACTAGCCAAGTCAAACTTTTTATCACTTTCTAGGGATATGCACTCAGAATGTAGTGTTAATCCAACAATGGTATTTAGAGACCCTCATTTTATCCCTATTATAGAAGTTATTGTAATAGCCTCAAGTGGTGAATCAGAGGAGTATGCTCCCTAAAATTATGTATCTAAGGTTAGGTCTAAGGGATATTTTCTTTTTGATGAAGTATATGAGCAAAAATTTGAGGGGTATACCCCACATAGCTATGTACTATAGAGTGAAACCAAGGGATAATCTCCCGTAGACTATTTGAATAGTCATTTCATTAAAATCAAGGATATTGAAATATTTTTTAACCTTAATGAACAATATGTTTTTGTCCAAAACTTGTGTATAATTTCTTTATGGAATTCCTTATATGAATAATTATTCTTTCATATGCTTTAGAACATAAAGTAAAATTTATTAGGTATAATTAAGTGAAGCCTCCAAGTATAACTATTCTTGGGAAAAAATGGTTAGGACACGAAATAACATTTTCAAAAGTCAAGAAGTAGGTCAAGGTACTAAGAATGTTGAAGCTAAGTTGGACTGCATATTGACTATAATGGATGAAACAAGAACAAGGATAGGAAACCTTGAGTAGGAGATAAGGGTGAAAGAAAGGGAAGAATAAGAAGTTCCAAATAATGATGAGGAAGTTCCTAACAATGAGTAAGAAGGGGATAATTCTCATGATCACACCCATTCTTGTAAACAAGAGAAAAGGAGTCATAGTCAAGGTTGGATGGGACTAAAATAAAATGATTCGCCAATGAGTTATCCCATTACATGAGGAAGATCATGCCTCCAAAGTTTGAAGGAAGTGCTACTAGAGATGCAGTTGAAGCATGGCTTACATATATGGAAAAGTACTTTAAGATTAGTAATTACTCTAAAGTCACTAAATCCATTTGGGGAGCTTTTCAATTGGAAGTTGAAGGATCCAACTGGTGGATGAAAAAGAAGATGGAGCTAGGGCTTAGTTCCTTGAGGCTAACATGGGGTGAATTTGTAGATATTTACTATAAATGGTGGTTACCGCTTGACTCTTCTACAATTAAAAGCTCATTGATTTCTAGAATTTGAAGCAAGGAGACTCTATACTGAATGAATATTGGGAAAAGTTCACTCACCTCTTGAGGTATGTACCCATGTACCAAAAGGATGAGTGATTCTGAATATGGAAATTCATCATGAGTTTCAATGCCCTAATAGGTGGTGAAGTAGACATGCATGGTCCTACTACCATGGACTTGGTGTATAAAAAAGCTATAAATCAAGAACAAGTACTGAAGTTTATTTCAAACTACCAAGAAAGGAATAAAAAGAAGGTTAATTTGGCATAGGCTAATCAAACTTCAAAGAGTCCTAGTGAAGGGAAAATTTTCAAAAGCAAGGGGACAAGGGACGCCAATAAAATTGGAATGAACCAAGAAGGGAATGAAGAGGAAGCAATAATAGCTACAACAACTTTAACAACAATGCTAGTGGAAAATTTAGTAACTCTAGGAGACCTACGAAAAGGATTGAACTAGTGAAAGGATGTTGTACATGTGGGGTAGATCAATTTTCTAATCAATGCCCTAATAGGCTAATAGGATCACAACCATGTGGAAACCCTCTTCCTCTACAGTAAGTTGCATTCCAACAAAGGATACATGTTGTAGTAGACAACCGACAAGTAGAGTACTGTTGATCATCAACGCTTATACCTCTTTGACAATCTTCTGAGAAATTCAACAAGTGGGGGACAAATTTTCTTCCCACTGAATACCTTTGGGATTTTTATAGAAAGTCGACTCTTCTTTGGGGTTTAGAGATAAGGGGACAAGGAAATGTAAACATAAACCATAAAAGGTGATGCACCAAAGCTTTTACAACATTTCAAACCCAAATCATTCCTATGATTGATATAAATAGACAGAGAATGCCACAACCCTTCATTGTTGGAAAGAGAACGAGTAGCAAAGGCTAACTTCAAGCATAGTGAAGACTTTCAAATCTTTTCACGGGTAGTGTTCATTAAGGTCCAATCAAACATAAAGGATTTCTTATGAGTAATAGAAAAATATCTTACAAATCACATGAATTCTTCCTCCTAATACAACATAGCAAGAAAAAACAACTTTCATAAAAACAGAGAATTCCAATGACATAGTCCAATTTTCTTAAGCTACTACTCTACCATACGAGCATGGAAATCAGCTATTTAAACTATCTAGATTTAGCTTGCAAGACATAGTGTTTCATTCAAAACGATAATATAAAGAAAGAAAGCTTGAAAATGGGCATACATGCACAATCTCAACAATTTCTCCTCTATAGTTCATCCTTTTAAACATCAAATGAACTTTGAAACAAAGGTTGGATTCCAATCCAATGATAGTTTAAACATTAATAGATATAACATGCCAAAGAAAAGTAGTTCTGCAACTTTGCTTCTAGAAATAATTCTAAAACCCTAAGAAAACTAAAGAAACTTCTCTTTAAAACAAAGAAACTCTAACTTGGAATCCAACCCCTAATTATATTGTCTCCCTTCCTATATAGCCACCAAAAGAAGAAAACACTGCCTCAGCACAAAATTAATTACTGCCAGATGTTGACATTTAATACCTTGTAATTTGATCCTTGGTTAGGTTGTAATGACATTTTCTCATCAATTCCCAACTACTACATTAATACCCTTTAGATATTTAGCAAAGATGGAAGCCCATAAATGATCTAATCCTAAAAAAAACTGGCAAAAGGATTATGTTGACCAATCACATCACCTTGAGGCACTGACTCAAAGCTTCCATCCCAAAAACCAAGAAAAGAAAAGGCCAGCAAGGTCTAATAGACTCCCAAAAGATATTGTCTCATAAGCAATGCATTCCTCTTATGGTGAAGAAATGAAACATCACACAGGCGAAGATCTTATGCTTTCTGAAAAATGTTTTGGAGAAAAATTCCGCCAAGCTGATGCATGTTCTGGGCCCTCTTTGGAAAGGAAAATGATAAAAGAAATCCATGTAGCCACCACGTGGTGCATTTCCCATCTTTCTGACTGGCTTTGCATAAATTCGAACATCTCCAAAGCAAAAAATTAAAAGAAGCCAAAGATCAAAAGACTAAGGCAAAAAAAAATTTTACAGTTCTGGGGACTCACAGGGTCCTTCGCTTACAGAGGTATGAACCCAACTCTCTAGAAATTCTTGTAGTTTAAGGAAAGAGGAGTGTTGTGTCTGCCATTCTACTTTGGTTGGTAAGGGAATACTATGAATGAGCTTGTATGCTTGGTCAAGTTGGAAGACTTTCTTTGAAAGGCATGACTGCCCACCTTGTAGTAACCACTCCAAGGTAATGACACATACAAGAAAGGTGAAAAATCTCATGCTCAATCTCATCAGCTACATGTGTTGTACTTGAACTTGGGAGTTCTATAGAAGTTTGATCCTTTTTTTGTTAGCTTTCATAATATGTTTTACTGTCTACACATCTCCATTCGGGGAGAAGAGAGGAGTTAGCCTGTAATTGATCAAGACATTGAAATCCTTTTTTACCTCTTCAACTCTACTTTCCAACACCATCTAGCAATCTTTACACTTTTTGGTGACCTTGTGGGAGTTGACAATCTCACTTGCTTTGATGGAAGCAATTCTTCGATCAGAAACTCTAACATCTTTTAGGATTTCATTGGAAGCTACACAAATCCTAGAAATGAAATTTTGTGACTCTGCTACTTGAGAGTCACATGTCTACAAAATATGATGGTCCATCGAGCCAATCTTTCTATTTATTTCTCAGACATCCCTCAAGAATTGTAAGACAGGTCTGAGAATAAGAACTATCTCTACAATCTACTTCCAATCTGAAGATACCAATATTTTTAGTAGCAAGAGAGACCTAGTCTTCTAAGCAATAGTCAACTCCTGAATGAGTTGAATCTCTTTGGTTCTTGCATTCTCCTCTACTCAATCTCTCTCCTTCAGAGCATTCACTAATTTGGAGCTTATTCTTCTCATCTGTTGGTCGCAAGTCTACAAAGCAGACACTGTCTCTTGTTTCTCTAGCTTCAATCTTTCTACCTCTACCTGTTCCTTCCTGATACTATAAAAGCTTGAGATCAGACACTATCTAGCTCTTTTTGTAGGTTTTCAGGATTACTTATGTACTTTGTGTTGGTCCAATGCTGGGTGGTGAGGTCAACTTTTAGTTTCCTAATTTCAACATGTAACCAAACTTGTTCACTCTATGCTTCTTCAAGAAACCTTGAGATTTCCCCTTGCTTACCTTTAATTTTCATTATGTGAGCCATCTCAACATCCTTGGCCTTTATTTTAGTCTATAATCTACCCACTATTTCCCTCACATTAACCAACTCTATCTCACGCTTCTTCAACTTTCTACCTAGCCTTTCACAGTTTGCATATACTACTTGTTGGGTGGTCTTACCTAAGACCACCTTGTCATGTGGATGAGTTTCTTTTAGATCTAGTCCCTTTGTTCAAATGTCATAATCCTCCATCTTCATCTACTCCTCGAGCTTATCCATGAGTGGCATCATGGTGCTAATCAAGAGATAATTCCACTCATTAGAACAAGCCTTGATTTTCTTTGTATCCGACAACTCAACGTTCTTCAATAGTTGTCTTTGTTTAGCATTTCATCAAGCCAGCTTGGTTGTATTTAAATGATCCTAGAGGATTTGAGGGACATCAATATTTTGTGCTACAATAGGGGCACTGGGACAGAAAACAAAAAGGGTAACAAAAGGGGAGACCTTACATATATGAGCATGTGGAAAAGCGAAAGGGAGTGTTATCATGGAAAAGGATGGCACACCAAGCTGGGACTGAGCAGGGGATTTACCAGTAGAATTCAAGAGAGACACAGTCAAGTAGTAAGTTTTTTGCTTGGAAGATGGTGGATCAGGATTGGGGGTTATCATGGATGTCTCATCTCTTTCTAGAGGGGCCCTTGACAGGGCAATCAAAGAGTCAACAATGGTAGAAGTGGATGTTTCTTGCTCAGCATGTGGGGTAATTTTGGGGGGTTCATCACAAATCAAAGGGGATATACTTAGGATTATCAAGTCAAGGCCCAAGGATGGAGAATTCCTTTCCATAGGAAGAGGTAAGGGGACAACCAAGGATGCAAAAATGGAAAGAAGAGGGGGAGTGAAACTTACTTGAACCGTAGTAGTCAACATATCTTGTATGGTGAACTCCACTTCTTCTTCTCCTTAGGATAGCATGTCAGATATGCCTAGGTCTTAGATCCACCTTCTCTTTTCACAACCAAAACTAACATGTTCCAATCTCCTAGCCATCGAGTCCTCTAAAACTTAGCCTTTGATCATCGCAATAGATGATGCTCTTGGAGACCGTCGAGGTCTCTTTCCTTTACTTTGGGCACTAAAGGACGATGGAGCTCATGAATCCCTTCACTAAGAATCCCTCCATCTATTAGATTCTTGAGGTCACGAATCTCATTTCAGACTTCTTCCTCATCAATTTCATGGTTGGTCTCTAGATTGTTGTTATCAGTGTCAGCCTCCTTATCATAAATACCTTCGAACTTATCATCCTGTGGAAATTGTCTAATAGGAAGGATGATCCAATGCAGCTTTTTTCAAAACCTCTAGAAGTCTTCCTTCTTTATTTCTTACTAGCCTCTTTTCTTCAGCTATGTATTGATAGATTTGTTTATTAGAAGGTTCCTATCATATTGTACTTTTGGTGTGTATAAGCTTAGCCATTTTGGTCGTTTGAAGGAATTTGTTTCAAATCAATACACCTCTTCACTTTCTCGAGTCATAATTTTCCTCCTCTCAAAGTATTCCTTCTCTTCATGTCTCGTGCTATAAATTCCCCATGGGTTGTAGTCCTACTTATCAGAGATGAGGACCAGGCCCAAGGCTTCCAATAGATCCTTGAGCTCATCCTCACAAAATCACTTTGTCAGCAATACTTGACTATTATAAATATTGAGGGGAAGCAGATATAACTTCATTTTGCTTCTTCCAGTACCATAGATCTTGTTGAAAATGGTCACTTGGCAGCATGCCTCTAATGTGAAAATTTTGTTTGTCACAAATCTAGGCAGTCAAAAAGACTCATTGGGAAAGTTGTGGAATTTGATGAATTTTAAGTTTGTGCCCAAGAAATAATCCATTGGTTTCAGGGATATTTGCATCCATTGTAGGACCTCAGGTGAGAAGCGGCCAATAGGGTGAGGCGACAATTCTTGAAGCACTGTCCTCAAAAACTAATCTACAAACCAATAATATCCCCCTATTCTAGAAAGTACAATGGTCCACATAGAAAATAGTTGGAAACAACCCCTTTCATCTACCCTCGATACTAGTACATTTCTCCCCAACCATTCACAATTTGATTTAAAACTAAATGAGTCAAGAAAGAAGAATATCTAAATTTGGAATTGATTCTATAATTCATCAATTGGTTCAACATGTTGCCAGCTATCACCTTGGAAAAATCATAGTTCCTCTAGTTCTTTTCCCTTTTTAGCACAAAGGCTAAGCTGAACTAAAAAGGAAGAACCTAAGCATCGTTGTCAAGACCAAAAACCCAGGCCAGCATTGAGAACACTAATTGTGTGTCCCTCTTAAATGTCTCATATGAAAGAGGAAAAGGAATATGACCTCTGTCTGGTTGTTACTTTGTTTCTTCTTCATAAAATTTTTTTCTTTTGGCCATTTCTTCCCTAAAGAGATCCATCTTTTCTTCATCAAAAGGCTTTGCATCCTAGGCCATAGGGATGCATAAAATGTCCCATATGGCTTAAGTAGAAATTGTAACCCTAATCCTACCATTCTGAATGACACTTGTTACTTCGTCGAATCTTCTTGCACATGTATTGACTAACTCCAATTATGGATGCACAATGGGAAACATGAATTGTGGTAAATCACAATCCCAAAGCTGAAGTGAAAAACCCTCGATTGACTCATACCTTTCCTTTCTTTGAAATGCACCTTCTCTAAGATTTCTAGGGTTAACCAACAAATTGGGGTCAGAAAAATTGTCAGTGATATCTTTCACTGCCTCTCTTTTTACAAGCTTATCAACTAACACCTTATTGCAAAATTCAAAAGGTTGCTCCTCCACTATCAGGGTGTTGGAAAATGACTTCCGCCCAAGAAAATTGGCATAGTTAGGTCATTGAATTGAAGTTGTGGCTTGTCTTCTAGAGGTTGAGGGTTCCACCATGATTGTATCAAGAAGTTGTAGATAATTCCTTAGCAAAAATGACCACTTTCCTTTTACTTGAAAAGGAAAACCTACTTTTGAGTGCAATTAATTATCTTTCTTGTACATGTAGTCAAGACTATGCTATTACTACTAGTTAATTAAATGTTTCCACTGAGGTGATACATGTGAATATGAGATTTGTATCCCTTAGGAAATTTGAGAATGTCTTGAGGATAGAATTAGTACATTCTCCTTGCCACCTCTTTCACCAGTAAATTTGTTGAATTTAAGCACATGAATTTTACTATGTGGAACATGTTGAAGTGATGAAAGGTACCCCCTAAAAAGATGTGACCATTAATTTGTCAAAGCTTTTAGCACATTAATCCATGTCTTTTCTCATTAGTAAGCTAGCTAACACTAATGATGGTAAAGGACACATGTCAACAATTAGTGTATGACAGCATTTACTCCCAATGCCCAAATTTATTTCTCAAGGCATTCCATCTAATCCTCCATATGATTCATCTACCTTGCTATGTTCTGTCTTAAAACTTTATATTTTGGTCCAACCAAAAATAGATAGTTCGTTGGTTGATTTTTCCAAATCAGATTTTCTATATATAGTTATGCCACCTTTTGCAAAATTCATTCAAACATATAGTCACTTAAGTTAGATAGCCTTTAGCTTATTCTCATTTTTCCATAATTTTATGCTTTATCAGAATGTTTGCTACCTTAGGAACCCCCATCTAGCTCCTTCCCAGGAAACTCCAATATTGCTTCACGAGAGAGTCATTAGTGACCGAATCAAGCACTTTGGTGAAGAAATGTGACCCCCTTTTCATGACTACATTCAAGTGGGTGGTGGGTGCACACTTCATTACTGATGAGAATAAACTCCAGAACAATTGTAATGTTCTTTCTCACTTTGTGGCCTCACTATTGGACCTAAATGTGTCCAAGCCTAGGATAATTGAACTATACCATGAGATGTTCGACACCTCATTGATGGAAGGGCTTGGAGAGATAGTGCAAGTGGCCATCCTTGGTGTTGGCATCCCGAGTGCTATGGACCTCCACAGGCACATGAATTTTGGCATAGATGTACCCTGGTTGCCCTTCCTTTTTGATTTCCACACCATGGATGTTGAAATGCACTGCTACTCTTCTTAGCTAGTGGCCACTTTTTTGTTGTGGGAGTACAGCATGGAGTGGGTTTCAAGACTACCTTGGAGGAAGCACTTTGACTTCCTAGTGTAGAGTTGCAACAAGTAGGCCTTGAGCCTATGTTGTGGAGTTCACCTCTGTTGTGTTTTTAGTCCCCTTTTTTGCAACCTAATATACAAGAAGAAAAAGAGGAATAAAAGAAAAAGAAGAAGAAAGAAGGCCTGATAAAGAGCTTTTATAGCTTCCTGGGTGATGGCTAGAGGCTTTTTTTGATTCTTTTTGTACATTGCCTCTCCTTTTGAACTTTTGGCTCCATAACTCCTTTTGGGTCTACTTGAGAGCCTTATGTTTAAATCTGAGACTTAAGCTTGCATTATATGTAAAATTTTCAATAATTATAATATAATACAATCTTTTTATTTCTTTAGTGTTCTTCTTTAGTTGCCTTATTCTCAAAATTTTGAAATATTTAAAAGTTTTTTTTACATATGGGGTGATCCCATAATAGTGGTTTACAATTTTTGGCCAAACTAGACACTGAAATTATTGTTTTTAACTAAATCTTCACATTCGGGCACCTGTAGTGGCTAAACTGTGAGGAATTTGAAGATGGTGCAAACTAGAGTCATATCAAATTTTGTCTGTAGATTCTAAAAATATATTTTTCAAAATTTTTGGAATCAAATTGCACTTGTTTTTCCATCTCCCACTAAAATTGATTTTTTTCTAAAAAACAACATTTTTAAAAAGTGACGCACACGGTATAACACATAAAAATTTTCCATGAAGGATAAAATTCTAATTCTTTCAAATTTAGATTTGTAACTCTGATATCTAGTGCTTCCACTTGGTTAGATAGTTTTTTATTGAATATTTTTTCCTTAATCAAGTTTCAAATTCAAACGAATTACAATTGCATAGGCGACCATATAACGCAACTTTTTTTTGTATATGTCAAAATTTTATTTTATTTTATTTGTTGGATCAAGGACTTCAATATCTGGTGCACTCATATTTTTCAATTTTTTTTTTTAATCTTCTATTTTCTACATGTGAAGAACAAAGAAATTCATTTTCATGAAAAACCTATGTTTAATAAAATTTAAAAAACAAATACATAACAAAACCAAAACATATTAAAATTATATTCATTGATAGCTTGTTTTGAGGAATACCATAATCATTTGAAATAAATTTTAAATGAATTCATTTGATCCCCAAAAATCTAAATCAAAAGTGATTTTTTATCAACATTTTGATAGGTGTAAAGGAGACACATTTATAGGTATGGTTTAAAACTAGCAAGGTTCTATCCAAGGGGGTTTGATCTAAGGTGATTTGATCAAACCCTCTTCAATTGGAATACTTAAAATGGAAATTTTTAAGGCTTAAATTATTATATTTTCTAAAAATATGTGATTTCAGCTAAAATTCGTTCCTCTCAGGAATTGTAAACCACTATTATGACAGCACCCTATGTTACATAACTGTTAAAATTTTCTAAAGAACAATGTATTTTAATGGAAAATCTATAGATAAATACCATTCACTGGTATATCTAAATTTTTTCCTTCCATATCCTCAAGCTTGTACACATTCTTTTCTTTGCATGCACTAATTTGGAAAGATCCTTTCCACAGTGCTTCAAATTTTGTGTTGCCCTAGTTTTGCAGTACATTCTTCATACTTTAGCACTAAGATCCCTTTAAATTTTGGGTTAGAAGTCCTTTTCTAAAACCAGTGCTTGGCTGCCTACTAGAAATTGATCATGGTTCCATGATCCTTTTCTCTGTCTTCCTCCAATTTGAGGAGTTCTTCCAACTGTACTTCCATTCCACCATTTTCTTCAATCTCTAGGGCTTTTAGTACTTGCAAAACAAAAATTTCTATGAAAAGGGGTATCAATACCTCTTTTCCATACACAAAACCATAAGGGTAGGTCCTCAGAATCTACTTGGGGGTAATTTGGTCAACCCACAAAGTAGCTCATAAATGCTTGTCCCAATCTGTTTGTTGTTCTGACCCAACACCTTTGATTAACCTAATTAGGTTTTTGTTGGTGGACTCTACTAACTCATTCCCTTGTCAGTAGCAATGTGGTGAATTTTTAAGAAAAATCCCATGTCTTATAGAAAAATCTAGCATCCCTCACCCAACAAAATCCTTGGCATTGTCGAATATGATGGTTTTGGGTGGACCAAACATAGCCACTATTTCTCCAAGGAAACTAACTATTTCCCCCTCTATTGCATTATTTAGGGCTACAACCTTCATCTTCCTTGTAAATTAATTAGTCTATGAGGATCCACTTGTGTCTAGCACTAGAAATAGGATTTATCATGCAAATAAAATCCAAACCCCATTGGGCAAAGGGTTCTTTGGTTATAGTCGGGCTCAAGGGTAAAGCGAAATTCTTTCTTTTTCCAACAAAATATTGGCACTGTGTACACTTTTGTACCAGATGTGTGCTTTGGAAAACATAGAGGGCCAATAATATCATTCTTGCATTATCTTTAAAGTAGTGGTCTTGGTGGAAAAATTCCCACCCTCAGGACTATGATGAAATTCGTTAAGAATTCTTTCCACCTGTAGGTTGTTAAGACATCAGAGTAGCACACCATCATGATTTCTCTTAAATAGTATATCCTCAATTAATACATACCTAGTTCCTTGCAATCAGTAGTATATTTTCTTATTGAATAGAAGACTAGTTGGTTAATATCCCTTCTATATATACTATGTCTAATCGGCCACCCAAGACTCTTCAAACTTGAATTGGTTTGAGTAGACTTGATCGGTCTCCTTTACAACCACAAGACTCATTTCTTGTGTCATGTATTTGCACAGACCTCTTCCACAAACCAATTTGGTTGGTCTAATATCCACATCATATTCTATGATCTTAGTGATTCATTTTTTTTTAGTGATCTCACCTTCTATGATGTATTCTCGCACATTCGGATGTGCTATAAGGATAGTGATCTTGTTGGCCGACACCAAGTGCCTAAACTTTTTTGAACTTTTAACTATGGAAAAATATTGATTTCCTACAAAGTTATACCTAACCTCATAACCTTTCAAGGTTCTTGAATGGAATTCAATAGGGTGTTCTCCATCATTTTGATTCCCTTTCTGAGTAAGCATCGAAGCTATACTATCTTGACCACTGTATACATAAAGTAGGAAATATTTGGAAAAATATAGACTAAGACTGGAGCAATGGAAATCGCTAACTTTATATTCTCAAAAGCTTCTTTTCCTTCAGGGGTCCACTTGAACAACAAATTTTTTTAAGCATTAGTTTGATAGGCCCCATAATACCGGCGAAGTATGAATTGAACCTACTAATGAAATTTATATTCCCTAAAAAAGACTAGAGTCCTTTCTAGTTTATTGGTAGGGGTAATTACATTAAATAGATCTAACCCTTTCAAGATCCATTGCTATTCCCTCTTTAGAGACTACAAAGCCAAGTAGATTACCTTGAGGCACTCCAAAGACACATTTTTTGGGATTTAAAGAAATCCTAAATTGTTAGTATTTCTAGAAAAAAAATTTCTAGATGATCAAAGTGGTCATCCTTTGATATTGAAAATACCATCAGGACATCCATATATATCAAAATAATCAGGTTGATTAGACCTATGAAACCAATATCCATTGCCCATTGAAAATTTGTGCCAGCATTTGACAATCTGAATGGAATCTTGGCATATATGAATGTTCCCCACTTAGAGGTAATCGTTGTCTTGTGTTGATCGCTCTCCTTTACATATACCTAGTTATATCCCAAAAAATCATCAAGAAATGAGAACATTTCAGATTCGGCTACTATCTACAGAATTTTCTCCATTGACAGCAAGGGATAATGCTCCTTCAATGAGGCTTTGTTCAAGTCCTAGAAATTGACACAAAGTATAATTTCACCATTCTTCTTTAAGATGGGTACCAAATTTGAAACCCAGGTAGAATGTTTGATTAGATATATGATTCTTGATTCAACCAACTTGGTTAGCTCCTATGCCATCAAGGCTTCAACCTTCGGGTTGATTGGCCTTTGCTTCTATTGGACAGGCTTGGACCCTTCCTCCAAGTCAATGGTATGCTAAATTATACCAGGGTCGTAACCTCTAAGATCATCATAAGTCCATGCCATAACTTTGTCGTACTTATAGCACAGATCCCTTAATCTTTCTTTATCTTTCCATGGAACCTCTTTTTTGATTTTCAACTTTTTGTCACTTCCAACATCAAGCTCTTCATAATTTATTTCATCTGCAAAGAACCTTCACTTGCCATTTCTCACATCTTCATAATCAAAAAGGTTCTCAAGGGAAATCAACCCTTTCAGAAGCTTGTTCCCTTTCAATTAGATGACCTGGCCATCAAAAAAAATTGTTATTGGGGGTGAAAAGTTGGGAACCATTCCTCCTTTTTGTATGAAGGTAGCAATCTGAGTGTCATCATCAAAAACTTTCTATTTTTTTTCATTCTTGGGAATTAAACTCGGATGATGACTTGCACTACATTTTTCTTGGTTGAGTTGGAAACTGGTTCAAATTGTGACCTAACAAATGTCATCTAATTAGCAATATTGTTCTAAGATCGGGGAATAACTTGTACATTGAAGGCTTCAAAACTCTAGATCAGGTCCCAAATCCAATGTCTATATGACTTCATTTGGGTGTTCTTTGTAGTTGTTTGGTTACAGACTTAGCTCACCACTAGCTTTGAATCTCTGAAAGCTTGCACTCTCTTTATACCCATCCTTTTTGAATGGATTAGACCATGGACCAAGGCCTCATATTTAGCATCATTATTCAAGCACGAGAATAGAAAATGGTAAGCTCTGAGAGTTTTAGATCCCATCAGATATTGTAATCAAATACCTGCACTAGAGTCAGCTTTACACTTGGCACAATCAATATATAGGGTCCATAGATGATTATCAGACGGGTCATCAAATTTCTCCTGATCCTTTATCAGTTTCAAAAAAACTTGATTACCATTGAAAATTACATAGGTTCCTCTCCCTTAGGATGGAAATTATCAAATGGATTGGAATTAGTGAATTGGTTGAGCAACACTTCTTCCTTAGGAATCCACTCACTTGTATCCTCTTCATCTTCTAGCATTTCTACACAATATTTCTCCTATTGAGAGATGGAAGTACATGTAGCTTCAAATCATAGGAATTCATTGTCCACAATGTGTTTAGGATGTAAATATTTAGAAAGAATCTTCATCTTCACCCCATGCTTAGTTCTTAATATTAGGTGGGACCAACCAAGTACTAGGTATCCACCAAGCTTGGTGGTGAAATCTCTTGATAGACGCATTCTGAAGACTGATGGAATTTTTATCACTACTACTTCCTACATGATTGTTTGACTTGTGCAAGAGAAAAGGATCAAAGACAGATCTTTTATTCAACTAATGGTCAAAACCTTCTTCTCATCTAGTTGCATGATTTCCTTTTCAAGGGGATCATACTTAAGCCTAAAATAATCTACCACTTTTTCTAGCACGATAGTCATACTCCCTCCCAAATCGATTATATTATTATGCAAAAGCTTATCTCCCACAATAAGTGTTAAATAAAAAGGTGTGGGATTTCGCCTGCTTACCTCTTTCTCCTTTACATTTTCCACATCATTTTCATACGTTGCAACTTTTGGTGCTTGAGGTTTCAATGCGAGTACCTTGTCTTTTATTTGTTTGCATATCAGAGCTACTCTCATCCAAGGCATTTTCTCTTCTTTCTTCAATGCTTCCCACAAAGATACATTAGTGGGAGCCTTCTTTAATTTCTCAACCACATTAAGCATCTTGACTATTTGGGCCTTGGGATTAAATGGTGGTATCTCCCTTATTTTAAGAGGAAAGCATTCTGACATGATTGGGCTTGGTGTTTCACTCATCTCTTTCTTGGGCAATGGTAGATTTCATGGTTGTGGGATATTAGCGAATAAAATAGGACTGAATAATTGAATTAAACAGTGACTCCAGACCTAGATTAACACTGATATGAATCCATTAATAGCTCTAAAAATCACACAATTACATTTGTGGCTTTTATCTAAATTTTATTGAGGTGCATCTCCCTCACAAGATCTTCAAGGAATAAATCTATCCTAATAAATCATATGTGCTTTTAACTAGAAACCAAAAAAGGTGACAAATGCTAAGTCATAAATATGAAATTAGTGCAAAGACAAAAACACAACCAACTGTGATCAATTCAAAGATTGAAAATAATGACTATCAAATCAAATTAATGTAAAGAGATCAGACTATAATCAATGAGAGATAGATAGCTTGTTCTTAAAAAAAAAACATAATTATTGTACACATAACACACAAGTTGGAATACTTCAAATATTTCAATTTTATAACACACAAATTATAAGCTATTGCAAGTTTTCATTAATAATATTCCTCCTCAAAAACACCCCTATGTATTCAGAGATTTTCCAAAAAAAATTCCCCCCATCTATATTCTCCTTCTAATTTATAATATGGCCAAAACCATTTGAACAGACACTAAAGATGCTACTAGATTAGTGGCTTCTTGTATTTTGGATGTTTATTAGAAAGTTGATAAAGCAATTGGAAATTTTTCCAAGAATGATATTGGCAAAAAAAATTGATCATCACTCGAGCAACAGCCACCAAAGGACTAATCATTTCATCAATCTTTAATGCAACACTTAAGGAAACCAAGCGGCAACATGTACGAGCTCTCTGATGGAGAATTTCAATTTAATCAACACAAGTTGATCATAAATATGAATTAAATTTACATCTCATCAATCTTGAATTGAATACGGCAATGTTTATCCAAAATTCTATAAATTCAAGTAATGTCATCTCTTTCCCAACATCAATTGCATCCAATATGGCGAGCTCCCAAAGTGATGGATGTTTTGCAAATGACTATATTGTTCTAGAGGAGATTGAGTGCAATCCTATGTTCAAGCATATTTATGATCAACTAAAAGAGGTGTTTGTGGTGTAGAGTGAAGTAGAAGAAGAGGTGTTCTAAACCATCCTAAGTGAGGCATTTCTAAGCCAAGCTCATGTTCATAACACTACCATGTTGGAGCGGTTTATTTACATTATTGTCAAGACTTCTGGATCTCAAGACTGGGGCATGAGAACAATGGAACTGTAGACACCTAGAAATTACCACTAGGCCTATGAATTAATTAAATCCCCTTCGTCATTCGTGATAATTAAATAATATTAATTATTTAATTATTATCTAACGTTGCAAAGTCTTCTATTAATTAAATAATCTAAATTATTTAATTCATTCATTTCTTTATCATTCTATCTTTTCTTTTGGTTAATTAAATAAATTATTATTTATATAATCATGTCACTAATATTTTTGACCTCTATAATTAAATAAATCTATATTTATTTAATTATCTATCATTTTCTACTATAATTAAATAATTATGACAATTCTTTAATTATTCATTTTAGCCTCTTATAACACAAATTAATTAAATTTTTTATTTAATTAAATGACTTTCCTTTTTGTTCACCTTTTTGAATTAAATTTCTATTTAATCAAAAAGATAACTCGCTTTTTTCTCTTGGAATGAGATAATGTTTCCATTATTTCAAAATGCAATTTCCCTTTTCGAACTAACTGATTTTGTTGAAAAAACAATTAATTTCCTCTTCCTCTTTCACTTTTGATCTTATCCTGTCTTGTCTCGATTAATTACAACCATTGATCAAAATAAAAATATTCTAATCTTTTCCATCCATTTTTCATCTATCTCTCTATAAATACCATCATCATTTATCATTTTGGCATCTTAGAATATCTTAGAAAATCTAGAATTTATAGCTATTGTGCTATTGAGATAATTAAAATCTTCAATATTTTTCTTTGTCATTGTCATAGGATATAGTTGCATGTTATAAATCTAAGGGAAATTATCATACTCAAGAAAAATGGAGAAGGATGATGGAGGTCATTCAATGGAGGTGTGAAGATTATGGTGAAATTGTTCTTTATTATTTCCTTTCATGCACTTCTTTTTTCTCTATCATTAGATTAGGAATTTTGAGTTTATTTATTGTAATTAATAATCTTGATTCTGATTTTCCTAATTACAAATGGTGAACCTAATGCAAATCTTAAAATTTTGCAAAGAAATGTGTTTATTTTCTTGTTTTTTTTGCTATTTTACAAGTTATAGCCAAGAATTTACACAAAATCTAGTCATCTTTTTTTTTAGCACATAAACATGGGTGAATAAAATATTAAAAAATTATTATCTAGGTTTTGTATGCCTTGTTTTTATCTTTCCATAACTTTAAACGGTTTAAAATTTTGTTAAGATTTGAGAAAGTTATGACCATTTTAGTATTTGCTACTTTTAAAATTTAGCTTTTAAAACCTGCATTTTCTTTTGCCTATAATATTTTTTCATGTAGAATCTTGGAAAAATAATTTTTGGGTTTTGAAGGTATGAGATTCAACTTTCTATGGATTCAAACAATTTAAAATTACATTAAGTTTTGAGAAAGTTATCGTTGTTTTAAAAAAAATTTCGCATTAAATTTTTTTTTAGTTACTAATCTCTTGTTTTCAGCATGTGGCATGGCTTGGAGGGAGTCTAAAAACTATTTCTGTAGAAACAAACATTGAGCTTTCCATTTCTTTATGGATAATTAATTTTGTTTTCTTTTAGAAAAAATAACAATAAATTGCATATTTCATTCATAGGATTAAAATGAACACAATTTGCATGCACATTCATTGGTTAAAATGAACTTGCATTTCATGTCATGGGCTTAAAATGAACACAATTTGCATTAACACTCATTGGTTAAAATGAACATGTATTTCATGTCACGGCCATAAAATGAACACAATTTTCATGCACACTCATTGGTTAAAATGAACGTGCATTTCATGTCATTACCTTAAAATGAACTTTGTTTGTTTCACATCAAGTTAAACTTTTAAAATGAACAAAGTTTTTTAGGTGTTTTCCACACACTTTATTTTGATTAATTAAAAAGAACAAGTTCTTGCAAATTTTGTAACCTTCATTCAATAATCAAAGTATCCTCTCCCCTCATGCACTTGTGTGATCCTGGGTGTAAGAGAAATGGTTATTGACTCTAGGACTTGGACCTTCCTTGGTGGGAAAAAGTACTCACCCCAAGGCAACTCAAACTAGCAACAAAGTTTTTTGGCTGAGCTACCCCCGACTGCTATATAAATGTGAATCCTAATAGAAAACTTAGGATTATGAGTGTGGATGTGTCATATGGATAAAGTAGAATTCCCCAAAACCCTATTGTGCATAACCTCTTTAGGCTAGAATTCCTCCTTAATAGAGCTTAATCTTTGTCCCGTGTGTGGCCACTCAAATGGGGGTCCCTTACTAAAAATATTTTGTTTAGTGTCCAAAATCCTTTCTATTTTCTAGCCCAACAATGGTCATTGTGAAGGCATCCACATTCTCATAGTTCTTAGTAGAGGTGATCAACCTTCCATGGGAGTTTTATGGGGTTTGGAAGCTCAGTTGGTTTGAGAAGTGAGTGGAATGTAAGGGGGAGCCCGTGTGGCCAAGATTTTGATTTCACATGTTAAGAATAAGTGTGGTTGGGGAAACCCACATGGAATTTAACAAATACTATCCTTGCCTAACCTAGAATTGTGCTTGTCTTCATTATGCTTGATCAAGGACAAAATATTGTGTTTTCCAAGTTTTTTCTCAAACATTCAAACAAACAAACACCATTTCACAAATCTAGAAACAAACATTCAACTAGAGACAACTTTAAAATTTCAGTCAAAATTGCAAACAAACAAGTGACTTATTTTGTTGTAATGCATTTGACATTTTGGACCACATTTGTTATTTTTTGCACTGCAATCAAACTGGAAAACCACATTTTCTATCTCAAACACTACATCTAACCTACTACACCACATTTTCTATCTCAAATGCCGCATTTGACCTGCCACACCACATTTGACAAACAAAAAAATGAATCTACTTGTGTTGAACTGCATGTCCAATCAAACAAGACTTTATCCAAACTTACAATGCATTTGCTACCTCTTATAATGCAATTGAAATTTTAAGTCACATTTTCTACCTAAAATGACACATCTGTTCAACTTGTGATACAATTGACCTCCTACAACGCTTTAGCTACCTCTTGAGACGCATTTACTTGCCATCATAAAATCATTGTCTAAACCTAAGAACATTGTCATATTGTTGCAGTGCATTTTCATGTCTAAGATGTAATTGATACTTTAAATGATGCATCTAACATACTACAACACAATTGACACCTGAAAAGACACATTTCCCAAATAATTAGAAAAATCACTATCACTATCCAAGTTTGAAACCAGGCATTTTCAATATGTTTTTAGTCACCTTTTCCTTAGTGGTCTCTATCCAAAATTAGAAAAACTTAGGTTTCATACCTTTAGGCTTGAGTCATACATTGGAATTTTCATTCTTTATACTTCATTACCATTTCTTCCATTGACCTTGATTTTCTTACTAGTCAAGTTGAATATGAATTGCTATGTAATCGTTAATACCAACAAACCTTAGAATTCAAAAGACAATTATTCCAATCCAAAAATCAATGTCCTTCTTACCAAAAATTCATCAATCCAAATCCTTCATCCATCAACCCTCACCTTCAAATGTCTCTTAACACAAATCCTACCATTACTTCCCAAAAAACATCCATTTATCACCCTTATCCTAACCTTGACAAGGGAAGCCAACTGTCCACTAGTCCATTCCAAGTCTTGACGTCATATTCTAGTCCTTCACCTATCAATCTCGTCTAAGTCTACATGTCTTACTGATCATCTACTAACTCATATCAAGTCTAAAGATCATACCATATTGATCTTTTCCAAGTCTCCATGTCCTATCTTAGTCAACCTTATACTAGTCCATTCCAAGTCTCCATGTCATATCCTAGTCCTTCACCAACTAGTCCATTCCCAGTCCCCATGTCCTATCCTAGTCCTTCATCCACCAATCCCTTCCAAGTCCCCATGTCTTATTCTAGTCCTTCATCCATTAATCCTTTCCAAGTCAATCCCTCACAATCCACATTTAGTCATGAAAATTCTACCATTGTCCAAAGTTAAATCCCATTTAATAAACTTGAGGATGCATGTCAAAACAAAATTCCAAAGCATGACATTATAACATTACTCTCCTATCAAGATCAAAGTAGTCCATCCCATGACCCTATCTTTAAGTCCATCCAAGAAGTCCTTCAAGACAATCATGGCATTCAAAATACACCTATCCTTGACAATGACTCTATTCCCAATCATATAATCCATGACAATCCCATCTTTGACCAAGACACTACCATTGATAAAGAAGTCCAAAATGATCCACTCCTTGACCTTTACACCATTCATGACCAAACACTTGATGACCCTATTTAGGCCTCGACTATCGACACTTTCCAAAATGAGACACTTGCCTCCATGGGATACATAAACGATCTCCCTCAAAAACAAGATTCTTCCACTATGGACATATTTGTAAATGATCAAGCTATAGCTAAGTTTATTGGACTCTATAACAATGACCCTAAAGATGGTTTTGGCATTGACTTGGCAACACCGATAAAATCATTTGAATTTGACATGTTACAAGATCAGACCAATGCTATCAGTCAAAAATATGTCCAACATGTCAGTGAACCTAAAACATCCTATCAATTAGGATCATCTAATTTTATCAGAGTAGACTTTCTTATACACAAAAAAAAATCCAAGTAACAATTTCCACATACATCATGATGGGTTACCATCGTTCTTTCAAAAAAGCAAATTGTCCATCACAAATAGAATATGTCAAACATGCATTATCAAGGAAAAGGACTAGGCATACATGAACAAGGCATTTGAGAACCAATATAGCTTCACAAAAATTATAGACATCAAGCTCTTGGCTATTCTTCAGTCAGTAAATCAAACGATGTTAGTGGCACCTCCTCGATACTGGGGGAAACTTGGTTAGATACAAATGTCAAAATGGATTCCATGAGTATTCCTTGTCATAAGATTGTTGTCAACACTCCCTCCATCCACACCATAAAGCATCATTCTATTATAAATAAACCTTCCCTTTGGAACCAACAAAAACAAAAGTCATACAAAGCAAAAATTCAAAATCAAATGTCAAAGTCCATTGAATCAAACAAAAATTCAAGTGGATGAATGAAGTTAAAATGGATCCCAAAGACAAGTGGATCAAGCAAAGAAAATATGTCAAAAGAAAAAGTCAATCACAATGTGGAGCCACAAGACAAGAGGACTCCCACATATAACAAATGTCCACCTCCTTCAAAATAATCATCAAGCAAGGCATCTAAAAGTGTTGGTTCCAAATGCCATCCCTCCAAAATTTGTCATCCACCATCCCATGTTTGGAAAATAAAAAGTAATTCATCCAAACGTCCAAACAATCCATCCACTTCTGCCATCCTCCATCATAATCCTACATCTCACCTATAGTCCAAAAATTCCATGTCAAAAATTCGTCACATCTTGGCAGCAACTCTTTATCATAAGCACTCTCATGGCACTATATTGTGATGTTTGTATTCTAATAAGGCTAACTCTAGTATTGAAAAGAACCACAATGACATCAATCAGTTGTATGCAAGCGCTACAATCCTGACAAGGCAACTACTTCAAAAGGGTCATTATTGGCATATCATGGCACCAGTATTTACACTAGCAACATCAACAATTTCATAACAATTAGTGGGAATCCAAGATGTCTTGTCCACATAAAATACAAAAAAAAATTAAAAAATCAAAGAAAGTCAAAAAAATAGTAAAGAGAAAATTCCGTCCAACGGTGAAAACCTAGCAAATAGGTGCCCTGGATAAGTACCATGATGAAAACCTGGTAAGCAGGTGTGATGTGTAAAATAAATTGTCTATGTGGCCTTTTACACTTGGGGGTAATTCCTCTCATTTCCCATGCCTTCCTCATGACATTGACATCCGTCCATTTAATCCATATCATTCTCATCCATTTTCTTCCCACCTACCATGGTCTTGACATAAAACATACAAACATACATCATGCTTTGGAAAACTCTTGACATGTATATCCTTTGGTCATACACTATTCATGAAATGTCATTTCATTACTTTCATAACCTCATTATCCTTATGCAACATAGTCCTTAAAAATCATATGACAATTCCCTTAGTCTCATGTCTCTCATCCTTTACCAAGGTTGCCTTTCATCCTTTCATGTTTGTCACCTATCTTGGCTTTCCCTTGTCAAATGATCTAAGGATACTCCATCATCCCATCTCATCCTAACCAATTCATTCCAAATGCAATTATTTTCATCCATGCAAGCACATCATTCAACATATTCCTTGGATTTGTTCCTAGCCCAGCTATAAACCTTAATCTTTCAGTCACATTATCATCATCCTCATGTTGTTTTGAGATGTGTCCTTCCCATGTCAAACAACAATGTCATCATTTGTCAATTAGTATTCAGCTTGACTAGGGGAATAATCATGTTTTTCCTTGGATTCTCATGTGTAGGCATCATTCACATGCATTTGTCACGGTCCACATCATAACATGCCAAGAAGTCCAAAAAAAAATTTAAAAATGTCAAAAGTCCAAAAAAAATCATAAAACTTCAAGAATCCAAAAAAAAAATCATAAACATGTCAACAACACAAAAACATCCAAAAAGCACTTAAAAATCTCAAAAATAGAGTCATAACTCATCAATTCAATCATGTCAATCATTCTTTTCCCTTGTCAAACTACATTGCCTCTATGACTAAACATAGGCAAGGCCATCAATTGATGAGCCCCCAAGGCTCCCTAGGTCAATCCTTTAGTATTTGTCATGTTAGTCAAACAATGCAGACATAGTCACACTTAGACATAAGATATTTATTCAAAACATCAATGTCCAACTCATGAACCAAAAGACAACATAGTCCAATCCCTCATATAGCTGAAATAAGTCAAATTGTCAAAACAATGTCAATCTCATCACTCTTTTGTCCCCTCCAAGATGTGTCCTTCTTTGGCTTGGACCTCGTCAACATGTCATTTTCCTTTTTCAAGATGTGTCCTTCCTAACAATAGGCCCCATCAAAACCTTCAACACCATCAAATTGGAAAAACTCTTAGACTATCAAAATTGTCAAACCGTCAAGCAATCATTCTTTGGAAAACAAACATTGGAAAGCAACACAATTAAGTGGTTGTTAATCTTTGTAGTCTATTATATCTTATCTTTTGACTTTTTTCTCTTTTTTTTTCTTATCCTTTTATCTTTTGGTCATGTTACTAGCTACCTCGAGGATGTCCCATGAAGGATTTATATGTTTGTTCACGTCTCATAACCTATTTTATTTTTCTTTGTTTGTTATCTATGGATTGTCTTGGAAAAAAGACTGGGGAAACTTAGCCTTTAGTATGAGTTAGGATATTTCTTGTCTATGACTGCCTATTTTGCAAGTGGATGACCTTGCACACCTTGGTCTATGTCATACCATGGTGTTTTTTGTCCATTTGTCATATTTTATTGCCCAATGATGATTAAATGCAAAGCCTGGTATATAAAAATATATATTTGTAAATTATCTCAACTAGCACTATCCCAACATCCATGTCTTCTATGCTAACATCCATCTTTTTCATGCTAACATTTATCTTTTATGTTCTAACATTTCTTCTATTTTGCATCTTCCTCATCCTTCACTACTTTTCTCTGTCCTCTTTTCCTTCCTCTTCTAGTCCTCTCATCAATTTCAAGAGCACACTTGTGTTCTTTGAACCCACCTGTCCTCTCAAGGGGGCATACCACTACCTCCTCATCATCCTTCCTCATTCTTCTGTTCACTGGGGCATATCTTTTTCTTTGACACAATGTGATAAATTGCATTGTATCAAAGAGGGACAAATGTAGACACCTAGAAATTACCACTAGGCCTATGAATTAATTAAATCCCCTTCTTCACTCTTGATAATTAAATAATATTAATTATTTAATTATTATCTAACGTTGCAAAGTCTTCTATTAATTAAATAATCTAAATTATTTAATTAATTCATTTTTTTATCCTTCTATCTTTTCTTTTTATTAATTAAATAAATTATCATTTATTTAATCACATCACTAATATCTTCAACCTCTATAATTAAATAAATCTATGTTTATTTAATTATCTATCATTTTCTACTATAATTAAATAATTCTGACAATTATTTAATTCTTCATTTTAGCCTCTTCTAACACAAATTAATTAAATTTTTATTTAATTAACTGACTTTCTTTTTTGTTCACCTTTTTGAATTAAATTTCTATTTAATCAACAAGATAACTCACTTTTCTCTCTTGGAATGAGATAATGTTTCCATTATTTCAAAATGCAATTTCCCTCTTCAAACTAATTGATTTTGTTGAAAAATTACTTAATTTCCTCTTCCTTTTTCACTTCGATCTTATCACGTCTTGTCTCAATTAATTTCATCCATTAATCAAAATCAAAATATTCTAATCTTGTTCGTCCATTTTCCATCCGTCTCTCTATAAATACCATCATCATTTATTATTTTGACATCTTAGAATATCTTAGAAAATCTAGAATTCATAGCTATCATGCTATTGAGATGATTAAAATCTTCAATATTTTGCCTTGTCATTGTCATAGGCTATAGTTGCATGTTATAAATCTAAGGGAAATTATCATACTCAAGAAAAATGGAGAAGGATGATGGAGGCCATTCAATGGAGGCGTGAAGATTATTGTGAAATTGTTCTTTATTATTTCCTTTCATGCACTTCTTTGTTCTCTATCATTAGATTAGGAATTTTGAGTTTTTTTATTGTACCTAATAATCTTAATTATGATTTTCCTTATTACAGGATCATTTGGTGAAGCTTGAATTCCATCACCACGTCAAAGTGGTGATAAATGGACTCAGCTACTATCCATAGAGTGGGTTGGTAGTCGATGCCATCTACATTGCATCAGCCATCTACGACAAGATGTTGGAAGTGTTTGTGGATTTACTGCACACTAGGGTGATGAGAAATGACCTAGGATTGTTTGTGAAGTTCTTCCAGTTGCATGAGAACCTACTTTCACCTTCTCAAATTGAATTCCTGTAGGTTGTTATCGATGGAATCCATGTCCTAATGTTCACTTTGTGTGCTTGAAACATTTTATGTCTACCTCTTTTGTATCTTCCAACCTGGTTTTTGCACTTGAAACAAGTGATCGTAGCTATTCCATCATAATGTAAAAATTATTTTATATATATAAATAAAATATGTTTTTGGTACTATCTATGTTTTCAGATTGCTAGTTTTTTTTTTATGTCATGCTTGGAAAATAATTATTTTCTTTAAGATAACATCATAATCAAATAACTAGGTTGGTAGTAATTCGATTTAATTGGCATAACTCTTCATAGGCAGCAAAATAGATGATTCACTGAACTTAGAAAAACCTTTCCCATGATCAAAATGACGTAAAAAATTTTGCATGAGGCATAACTTGTGAATGAAGTCTCCAACATTGACTCATGACTTAACCTTTTTCATACATTACACTTTGGGAAATAATAGAGGGTTTGAATGTGACAAGGAAAACCCACTAGATGAAAGAAAAGTATGGAAAGTGGTAACGTAGGAGGTTTGAAAAACTTAACAAAACCCCACCTGAGTTCGAAATGAATGACAAAATACCATCAAAGGCTAAGTTTAGTTTATGACTTGGTAAAAATATGGAGATAACATCCTGAATAGAGACTCAAGGAAGATCTATGGGTAATAGTGGTTCTAGCTGGGGACAAGGACTATAGGGATGAAGCAATAAACCTAGAATCATAAATGTGGACTAGTCCTAATTTCATTAGGCATGGAGTCAAGGAGGAGGGGACCAAAACAAAACAAAAACGAGGAAAAATAAGGAAAGAATCATCTAGACTACCAACACACCAAAATTTCAACTATGTACATGGTAGGACAACCCTACCTCAAAGGATCCCTGAGATAATCAAGTGAATCCATTGATAGGTTGAGAGAAATAGCTACCTATACGGATCAACACTAAGTGATTGAAAACTGCATGTACACTCATCTACCAAATTACAATTGCTGCTATCCAATAAACAAAATTAGAACTCTATAGGAACCTCTTGAACAATGTCTCTTGTTCAAAAATCCAACCCTAGTCACAAATCCCATTAGTCAAATGGTTAAAATTAATACTTCCTTGTGTATGTTCACTTAAATTTTCCTATACAACATTCATTTCAAAATTGTTCTGCATGTTTTCCATCTGACACTCTAAACAAGAAAGGATTCCTCAAATTGGACACCCTACATACAAGTTACGAGGCAAGTAAATTTCATGGTTACCATGTGTTGAAGCAATCACACTATCTATAGGCTTAAGACTCCCATTTGTAGTTTGTACACCATTAGACTCATTAGATTCCACTGATGATCCACCAATCACAATTCCTCCTTCAATTTTATCCATTCTACAAGTTGATTATAATAAAGTTGCCCAATCTTCAAGACTCTCACTAACACACTTGAACATTTCATAAACAACTTGTGAGCCAGAAAAGATGATCTCTAGAGATTCAATTGCCTTTGGGAGTTTACCTTGACTTTCTCCTTCAATTGAGAGATTATCATTTTCCTCTTTTGGTCTCTTCTCATGATCAACTATAGCTTTAATCGAACAACCTTCCTCGTCTATCATAATTGATCTTCTAAACTTATAAAAAGAGGATTATCATAGATTTTGAATTCATCATAATCAAAGAGAGGATTACAATGAGTTGATTGCCATTCTTCCTTTTGAAAACTATCCTTCCTAGGATCATCTTCTTCTTAACTTAAACATAAATCTATATTCTCTACTTCTTTGAAAAGGAAAGATTCATACTTGGAAGAAAGAAGGGAATATGATTCCAAACCTTTTGAGCTAACTTTTGAAGGAGATAGTTTACCAGGAAGGAATGTTAAAGTTAATGATGGATTTACTAGTAGCTCTTCATCTTCATCGTCATTAGATGAGCTATAATCACCTTTAGCTTTAACATAGGTACATAAGTTCAAGGACAAATCAGTGCAGGGGTGATTATGCTTTTTATTAGGCTAATGTAGATTACCAAGGACTATTAGATTCATATTCTCCACAGTAGGGCTGCATTTAACTGGAATCTTAGAAAAGGTCTTACAATTGTTTCTGAACTTCATACCTAAATTTACTTTCCATTTACCTACTACAATGAAATCATCTTTAGCCTTCACTACCTCTTGTTGAGCTTGCTCAATTCCTTGAATTTTCTCTCTTTTCAAAAGCAATTGTATATTTGGTTCAAGGGTAGAAATGAATATGTGGTATTGAATCTCTACACTAGGATTTTTGTGGTAGGAATTTTTTGGAGAGACGAGTTGAAACATTAGATGAAATTACTCATCGTCTCAGCTCTGTTCTTTATAATCTAGAAAAAGTAATGCAGGGTAGCTACAATGTGTGTGAAATGTGGGAATATTAGTAAATCAACACAAACCTTAATGAACTGAATTATATCAAATATTTGAATCAAATAAACTACTCTATTTTGTAGCTAAATAGATCATTTGAGAACATCTCATTGTCCTCTATTCTCAAGGATATATTAAACCATTTGGCCCTCATATTTCTTTGTGCACTATGGTTGTTAAAATGGTAACTTGAGAAATGAGAAAATATTCAACATGCAAGCCAATTAAATTCCTACATGAAACTATATGATGAAAATGATAATGGATATTATGATGAATGGATGATAGTGTTAGATGATTCGAGGTAGATACTATGGTATTGAGATAGGATAATTCTACATATGCTCAAATTTTAACTATGAATATGCTAATCTAAAATGTAACTAAGATGAAAAGGATGACATAAAATGCAACTATGAAGAAAAATGTGATTCTAAGATTTAAATATGATGAAAAACATGATATGAAACATTGATACATTTTTACTCAAAATCTGACAAAAGTTCCTCAGAATTTCGTTAGTATTTTTTTGTCAATTTTCTGACAACATTTGAAATGTCAAAATTCTGACCTAGCATCATTGACTGGGTCAGAATTTTGACTTTTCAAATTTTGTCAGAAAATCGATGAAAAAGTATAGACAAAATGGCATCAAAATTCTGATGAAATTTTGTCAAATTTTAAGTCAAATTTTATCAGTGAGATATGTGAATATTTATTCATGCACCACTCTTTCTTTCCTTGTGGCTCTACCTTTTGTTTTGGTACCACTCATAGCTTTCCAGCCACCACCATGTGGTGTCCTATCGAAGATCCCCTTTGGGATACTTCTCTTTCCTTTTTTTGGGCTCTGTTGCATGACACATCACCTCCACCTGCTTTTTGTTTGGATGGGACCCACATCATAGTTACCCTTTTTGGGAGCTTTCTGCATGGCCATTGTTTGAGCATCTGTTGTTTTTGTTTGATGGTTGTTGAAATTGTTTTCATTTTGTTGTTGCATGTCCTTCCCTATTGTTGTTGTGCAGCCCATCACTCCTTGGAGCATCCTTGTTGGTATGCTACCCTTGCATATTTCTATTGGTGTCTGTGCTACAGAATCTTTTCTCATTAGTGGCTTTGTGGAGCATCTTTCTTGTTGGGCTTTTAGGCGGTGCATTGGCTTATTTAAATAGCCTTTTCTTCATTTTATTGTTGTTGCTAGATAGAAAAAATTTCCTAGTACTGAGAATTAGCCTCTATAGTGCTTATTATTAAATCTTAACTTGCAAACTTTTCCATTCTGCTTGGTATCTTTGTTTTCAAGCATTTGATAAGACATTAGATTATGCTTGCATTTTCTAAAATATACGAACATCTATTTCAAGCTTTTGTAATCTTTATATAGCTTAGCATAATACAAATCATGTTGCTACTCTTTTTTGTGAGCTTGTGTTGTATGGATTATATTATGCAAATGGTTTGATGTTATTATGTTTGCAATGCTAGGAATTTTCTCTTTAATATACACTAGTTACTATATGAGCCTTTGTTTCTACAATGTGCTCACTTATCTCATTATTGTTTTGGCACATCGCTTTAGCTTAGGTTTTTTTATTTCATGTTTATCTTCTTTCCCTTTCCTCCCTCCATTAGAAAAACAAAGAGTTGACTTTGATAAAACCCCATAGGTCACTTAGTTGTGTGCACAAGTCCCCCCAATAGCTAAGTTTCCCATAAAGTTGTTGCCTGGAAACTTTTACATCAACAGTTCATTTTTTGGCATGCCTAGTGGGACAAACTAAACATTCACAAACTAAAGAGTGTATGAGCCATAGGCTTGTCACTAGGTCTCAAACTGCAAGAATCCCTGGTCTGCTTGTACCACCACTAGTTTCAATCAAGGTGAGAACTCAATAGGGTAACACATCACCCCTGACTTCTCCTTTGTCCATGGCATAGATGGCTAGAAATTTTGTAGCCTGGGATGTTGGTAGCCCTTTGATTGCCCCTGTACCACACACAGTGTGGGCTCCCATCCCAGTTTCTACTTTAAAGGTTGTCCCAAAGTTAACTAGGGACAATTCAAAAACTCCAATGGAGCACTTGCAAGATATGGTTGATGTATGTCTGGTTCATGGCATTACTAACTAGAATGTGGCTCTATGGCTGCTTGCAACCTCTTTTAGAGGGAAGGAATTGGATTGGTATCATACTCTTCCAGCTAATATAATTAACAATTGGGATCAGCTGATAAATCCTTTCCATGAGCACCTCTCAAATAATGGTGACAGATCTTCACTATATCACCAACTGGCTAATATAAAGTGGGCTCCCCATGAAGCTTTGGCCAATTTCAATGCTTGATTTCATTCAACTTGGCAGAGGGTCCCTGTTGGTAGTCGGCCACCTTCGGATCTGGAATTTATGTTCTATCTGAAGTCTATACATGTTGATATTTATGTGATGTTGTAATCTCTTAGTGGAAATACCTTTCCTAATGCATATAACCTTTTCATCACCATAGAGAACAATCTTATTGTTGTCAAAAATTTGGCACCATGGCCTATCATGCTAGTGTTCCTAGAATCAACCATAGCAGAACTAGAGGTACCTTCAACCAATGTTCCCACACCCCCTAGTCTATGTATGTGTACCTGGGAATGACTTCAAGTGTGGCTCCATTGCCTAACCCCTATTGGATAAGATGAATGACATGAAGGAGTAGTTGTGAACCATGACAAATGAGTTAACCAGTATGAGGAGGCAATAGTATCCCTATCAAAAACCTGCTTACCAAAACTACCAAGGTAGGAAACCTCTTTTTCAATAGAATCAATGGTAGGATAGATCACATAGTAATTCCCAAGCCAAACAAAGCAATTAGGTCATTCCTGTGACTATGCCAATGAAGATTTTCTATCCTAGTTTGAGTAAAAAGCTATTAGTGGGATAGAAAAATATTGCCAAGGAGATCAATCCATGAAGCTTCCCTTGCAATGATGCACACATGCCCCGAAATTGCCCACAAGGGAATTTACAATAGAAGATAGTAGAACAACGTAGTCAAGGCATTATGTTAGATTCCTGAAATCATGCATACACCTCTCAGCAAATGGAGAATGTAGTTCTCACCACTCAAATGAAAGGAATGTCTATAGAGTAGGAGCTAGATATAGCTTTGGACTAGGCACTCTTTTCTTGGATGGAGGAAGAGGAGTCAGCATACCTAAACAACATTCTAGTGGCCCAGGCTTTGCAAGTACAATTAGACTACAATACCCATTCCAAGCAGAGGCTCACTAGAGAGTTCATGTCCTTGAAAACTAAAGGGTCACCTAATCTAACACCTAGTCCGTTAGCAACTATGTCATCAATTCCACAGTAGTCTGGGGCCACTGTTCTAGGTTCCAAGAATTCACTTCCTCCAAAAGCAAAATTTCTTGCAGCCACCTCAGCAATTTCCAAATAGCCAGATGTACCAACTACGAAGTTGAAAGATCCAACTACCATAGTTCATCAATTACGAGCATGATTCAATGTGTTGGAGTAGCTAAAGATATCTTTTGCTAATGTTTCTTTGTGGGATATCCTAGCCATCCTGGAGAAAAAGATACTATTACTAAAGGTCTTATAAGGAGAAGAAAGCATGAAGATTCTTGAGCAACCCTCAAAAGATAAGATAGCCAATCTAGGCTTGAACAGAGTTTTAGAAAATCAAGTCAGGAAACAGGGTAAGCCTAAACCCAAGCCTTTCTATATAACACTTATCATTGGGTAAAAAATACTACATAATTGTATGGTTGACTCTCGTGCTAGCACCACCATCATGCCCAAGCAAGTGGTTGAAGCTCTAGGACTATAATATGAGCACCTTAAGAAGGGAGTTATACAACTTGATAGGAACAAGGTTGAACTATCAGATTAATCAAAGGATTGCCTATGACATTGTTTTTGTGCCCCAGCATTACTGTGAACCAAGACATTGTTCTCATTGACGTCCCTCCCATGTTTGGGATATGTTTGTCCTGAGAATTTACTACTAATATCAGAGGTTATATCTCTTTGGACTGGGCACACCTGATACCAAGAACTAAACATGGAGCTAAGATGAATATATTGGTGGAACCTTTACATTTTGAGCATGTGGTTGATGAAGCCCTGATCGATTTTGAGGTAGCACATACCTCAATTACCCCCCAAAGAGATGCTTAATGCCGAACTTCTTGAGGATGAAGAAGCAAGCAGTTCTCGAACTGAAAAATGAAGAAGCTCTCTTGAATGAATTTATAAGAACAAATCCTTTTGGAAATTATCATGCAACCAAGCTTGGGACATATGTCATACATGAGGAGGATTAGATTATTCCCAGAGTGACTAAAGAGTCCAAGAGTGAAGGAGACTCAGAGTTATGGACCTTGCACTTTGACAAAGCAAGATGCAGAGTAGGAGTTGGTGTCAGAATATATTTGGTATCTCCATCCAAAGAGAAGACCTTAACGTCATATCATTTTCAATTCACATGCTCAAAAAATGAAACAAAGTATTAGGGCCTTTTCCATGGCTTGAGTTTAGTTGAACGAATAGGTGCAAAGAAAATATAGGTTTTTGGAGATTTAGAATTGGTGGATAACCAAATATGAGGGCTATCAGCCACCAAGAATGTCCACATGTGATCATACCGACATAGGTTCTAGGACCTAATTGAAGACTTTGAGGCATTCAACATCCAAGCCGTACCTAGAGAGAAGAACTTTGAAGTGGACCCAATGGCAACTATTGGATCCTAGTTTGAGCCAGCTTCTGAGTTAACTAATAACAAACATTGAGTGTGAGTGATCGTGCGACATGCAATCCCAAATAATAATCAAAATTGGTAGGTGTTTGATAGCGATGCTCATATCACATCATTTCACTAGTTATCTAGAGAATTTTCTGACTAATTATAGCCAAAGATTGTTGAGGCCTATGAGGATCAAGTGGTCCAGCTTAAGTCAAAAAGCTTCCTAAAGGTTTGGTTACCCTTGAGAATATATTTGATTCTGATGATGTGAGAAAAGACAAGAGAAAGCTTGTAGCTGATAAAGGTGATTATGTCGATCTGCACATCGAAGAAGATAAAAAGCTTAAGGTTGGAGAAGGGATCTCACAGAAGAACAAAGAAAGGTTGAAATATTTTCGTGAGAAGTATCTAAATGTGGTAGCATAGTCACATGATGATCTTAGGGGATATGATCCTAGGATTATCCAACACACCATTGAGCTACTAGAGGGAGAAAAACACGTGTAGAAATAATAGAGGCTAGTAAATCCAAAGATCAAGTTGTTAATGGCCCAAGAATTATAGAAGTTGATTGAATCCTAGGTAATGTTCTTGATCAAACACATTACTGGGGTATCTAACTTGGTGCCAGTCTAGAAGAAGAATGGAGATATACGACTGTGAGTTGACTTCCAAGACCTAAATAGAGCATCTCTAAAGGACCATTACCTTTTGCCTTCCATTGAGACAATTCTGCAAACAGTTGCTAGTTCCAAGATGTTTTCAATGCTACATGGTTTCTTTGGCTATAATAAAATTCAGGTGAAAGAGGGCCAACACAAAACAATGTTTACCACCAAGTGGGGAACATATACTTATGCTAAAAATCCCTTTAGACTCTCAAATGCTAGAGCCACATTCCAACGACCTATGGAAATTTCTTTTAGGGATTTGTTACATAAGATCATTCTTATTTATATAGACGACCTAACCATTTTCTCAAAATCTATTGAAGATCATTTTGATCATCTCAAGCTTGTCTTCCAGAAGTGTGAGGAGTTCAAGATTTCTCTCAACCCGAAGAAATGTGTGTTTGGAGTCCCACAAGGGAAGCTGTTGGGTTATGTCATCTCAAAGGAAGGTATTTCCATCGACCTAGAAAGGGTTAAATAAGTCAAAGAACTCCCTTTTCTCATTAACAAAAAAGGAGTTCAATCTTTTTTTGGCAACGTTAACTTCATCAGTCGGTTCATATCGAACTTCACATGGATTGTTTGGCCCATCACATTAATGTTGAAAAGAGACCAATTTTTCAAATGGACAGAAAAATCCAAAAAAGCTTTCAAATAGATTAAAGAAGCCATCTCTTCAACTCCCATGTTGGTTAATTTAGATTTTTCAAAATGCGTCCTCATGTATTTATTTGGTGATAGCATGAGTATCGCTACTATTCTAATTCAGAAAGACAATGAAGATAAAAGAGAATTTCCCATCGCCTTCTATTCATGCACTCTAAAATATTATTACGTGAAGTATAGCTTTGTGGAGAAGCAAGCTTTTGCTATTGTAAAGGGGTTGCAGAAGTTTCAGCACCTCATATTGTGCAACAAGGTGATTGTTTGTGTGTCGCACTCTAGTGTGTGTGAGTATATTATGGAAGGTGAAATCACTAAGAAGCGAGCTAACTAGATAACCAAGATCCTAGAATATGACATTGAGATCAAGCAAATCAATACTGTGAAAGGGAAGGGATTGTGTGAATATTTGGCTGGAAACAACGAAGCAGTGACTGAGGTTGAAGTCACAGAACTTGTGTTTGTTGAATGAAGAGAGTTCTCGAGATGATTGGTTGGATGACAAAATTAATTTCATGCAAATGGGAAGGTACCCGGATGGCCTCCCCTAATTTAAAAGGATTTTTTATCTATTGCATAATAATGGATATGTACTCTTGGAGGGAGTTATTTTCAAGAGAAACTTCAATGGCATCTTGTTAAGATGTGTGACATAAGAGCAAGCAAAAAACATATTAGAGAAATACCACAATGGCCTGGTCAAAGGAAATTTTTAGCAAAAAATAATACAATCAAGGTTATGCATGCTGGTTATTTCTGGCCAACATTATTTAAGGACTCATATTCATTGGTGAGGTCTTGCAAGGAGTGCCAATAATTTTTTGGGAAAAGGAAAAATGTTGCCATGCCACTAAAACCAATTGTAGTGAAAGATCCATTTGCTCAATGGGGTCTCAACTTCATTGGCATGATCAACTTGGTTTCATTAGCCATACATAGATGGATCTTGATGGCAATGGACTATTTCACTAGGTGCACTAAAGCTATACCTTTCAAAAGTGCAACTAAGGTGGAAATTGTGTACTTCCTAGAAGAACTGGTAGCCAGGTTTTTCCCACCAAAGGCAATTATCTCAGATAATGCAAGAGATTTTCTAGGCTCTAGAGTCATCCAATTTGCACTAAAATATGGAGTCTTCCTAAATACATCCTCCAGCTACTATCCATGAGGAAATGGCCTTATCGAATCCACAAACAAGAATCTTCTCTGGCTGATCAAGAGGATAGGTTCAAAACATCAAAGGGAGTGGGATAAACACCTCCAGGCAGCACTATGGGAAAATCACATCACACCAAAGAAAATATTGAAAACATCCCCTTATGAGATGGTATAATGGATGGAAGCATTGTTTCCAATCTCTATGGAAATCCCTACAATCTAGTTACTCAAGTCTCTTGAAATCAAGCAAAATGGAGCAATGGAGGTGTGATTGGCAGAATTACTTGAGGTTCAAGAGAAATGAGAACACGCTCTTGAGGCAATGACTAACCACCAGCAAGTGGTAAAGAAATGGTTTGACAAGAAAACATTTGACCAAGTTCTGCAATGTGGAGACTTGGTGCTCAAGTTTAATGAGCATGGAGCAAAGCCCGGTCAACATGGCAAGTTTGATAGTCTCTGGGAAGGACCATTCAAAATCACACAATGCAAGCAGCACAACTCGTTCAAGTTGGAAACAATGGAGGGTGAGGCCTTGGGTATTCTAGTTAATGGAATAAACCACAAGAAATTTGATTAATTCAACTTTTATAGTGTGTAAATATGTATATATTTTCCCTACTTTGTTAGTTTTGGGTCATTCTTAGTTCTTTCTTAAAATCAACAACCATATTGATGCATGGAAATGAGATAAAATGAAGAAAGGAACCAGACTATATGAAATATATGTATTATATTGATTATAGAAATATTTACATATGTATACATATTGATGTAATGGATCCCATGGCCATGTTCCAAAATACATATATTTTCATTGACAAGTGTTGCAAAGAATTTTTATAAAAAAAAAGGCAAAGAGATCTTTTGGATGTCTCTTCAGGCATTCAAGGGTCCAGTGATGGTGGCAAGTGGAACACAATGAGGAAACACCATCCTCTCAACTTCTCATACCACTACACCTCACAAAAGGGTTTTATGTTGTGCATCCTCATCAAGAAATGGCAAGTAGTACAGACTTTGTGGCAATGTTCCTCATGAGTTTCAAGCTCAAAGCCACGCAGAAAGGGCCTAGTCAGCATAGGTCCTCCTTCCTCAACAAGTTGGTTTAGATTGCAAAAAGATGGGATTCTACGGCCAATATTGGTGGCTCTCACGACGTTCTCCAACCCCTCTAGGTAGTGTTTTGGAAATACCTACTTTGTCAACATCATAAACTTCCTCTTTGAAACGCCAATGTCTAACAAAGAAGCTACAAAGTGGGAATTGATACTAGTGTTCACTTTGTACTAGTCCTCATATTCTACACAATCTCTTCCTATAACTCACTTTATGGCTTTCACATATAGAAGGTTTTTCATATCAATCATGTATTTTAGTTTCCTACACCTAATTTATCCTAAGAAGGCAACTTGGGTCTTCTTGTACATAAGCCTAATTGGTGTTTCCATGACCATCACTACTCTCACTAAGTAATAAGCTACCAACTATAACCCAAGGCTAGTTGCTAAGAAATGCTAAGTACACATATGGATTACCAAAATTCCAAGGGGTCTTTTTTATAGAGGGGGGAGGCTTCCCTAATTGAGAAAAGTATGTCTACGTCAAAGGAAAATGGTATGAAGGAGCTCTAACAAGCTATTTTATAGTGTGCGAAATAATGAAGATAATCAAATGCAATTTCAATTTGTTCAAATTAAGCCTTTTTTAAAAGGTAGAGAATGAGCCAGTAGTAGCCATAAGGAATGTTTTCATCTTGGTTAAATCAAAGAAAATATTTTAAGGTGAATTCATTGGTTGGTGTGCCCTATTACAATCAATTAATTATTAAATGTAAAAACTCATGAAAAGATATGGTGCTGCTATTTTGGTACCTTTTCCAATAAAAATTAGTATGGTGAGGTCATGTCTCTTAATTTTTGGAACCCTTGGTGAGTTAGTGGCCTCTTCACATGCACAAAAGGGTTAGTGGTGCATGGCATGATCAATGTGCATGATAGCGTGTACCGTTACTAATCCGATATTTTCAAAAATTAAAAAGATAGATAGCAGCATCGTGCAAAAGGAATTAATTGTATGAGGTTGGAAAAGCGTGTAACCACCTTAATCATTTGCAAAGATAGAAAAAGGAGTTCAAAAACCAAGCAGCAGAATCCTTCGAAACACAAGCAAAATGGCTAAAATGGTAGAAAGCTCAACTCAGGCCACCACCACTAACAGCATTGATGAATGAAGGATGCAAGTGCCTTGTGTGAATATCTACTCCCAAGTTTCTTATGCAAACCTGGGCATTCTAGCTGAACCTTCATGACCTTGCACTAAGTTGGTAGACCAAAAAATGTTAATCATAGTTTCTCCTCGAAACTAGGCTTTGGTTTTAGAGGATTGGGATAATGTCTGAGATCTGGATTTATCTTAGAACCCCAAAATTTTAAGAGAGGTTGTGTGTGAAAGGATGAAGAACAGCAATGGCCCTTTTACTGGCCGATTATGGAATTGTGGTCTCCCTTAGTACATGGTCCCTTTAGTACACTATTGTCTAGAGATTATGGCTGCCTATGCTAAAAATTTTCATTCCAACTTAGGAATTGTAAGCGGCCATAATTTCAAGGTGGTAATCAATCACTAGGCTCTCTAGGATATGTTGTGCATCCCTCTTAATTCTCTTGAGGGTGTTGAGGATTTTGATTTCTCTAGGCTACAAAGTTACTAGAGGACAATGAGAGTAGCACAGCAATTTTTCAATGCTAAAACGGGTAAGCCATTAGATAATGACATCCCTCCTAGCTTTCCTCTTGGTCTAGGTGCTTTTAAAGTAGGCATTTCTTCTATCTTCTCCATGTTGGCATTGGTGTGTGGGTTGGACACAAATAAGGAAGTCTTAGACTTCTAGATGAGCATAGGCTTTATGTTGAAAAAGAATAAAGAGCCTCTACTGATGAACTTTGCAAAGGTCATTGTGGAAAAGATGTACCAACAGCTAAAGGAGTTTGAGCCTAGTTCCAAGTTCAAGTATTCTTCTTTCTTGGCCTACATGATTTTACATCAGAACTCAAATTATTTCCAACAATTTCTACCCCTAGCAGTATATGACGAAAATGGCACTAGAAAGCCAATTTTGACCTAGACTCCTGTCCTCTCAAAAACCTTTGATTATTATGCATTTTTAGATGCATTCCTAGCTCCAAATTTAAGAGCTATGGATCAAACGGGAGGTAAGAGCTCTGGGAACTTAACGCAGATTCAAATATCATGGATGAGATATCTTGTACCACCTTGTGATTGGTTCTTTGGTTCTTACTTTACAATGCTCCACATGCAGGGTTTTGTCTGAGAGCCTTTCTGGCTCCCATTTTTTGTTTTAGATAGGGTGTTGACCTTGGGTGTTTTTAGGTAGCTGGGTAATATTGAAAATGATTACTAGGGAGGAAAGCATCTGACTTCCTATATGATGCTTCCAATCATATTTGGCTCTATGGCATTAGTTAAGAAGAAGAGTCTGAGGGTGAATTATTTTGAGGTGTTGTATTCCAAGTTAGGTCACCTCAAATTGGTGATTATATGTGATACATGGTGCTATAATCTAGTAGGTAACTTGGCAGAGGTAGGCATTAAGATCCCTCACCAGCCTCAATCATTTTGGGACCCTCAGAGAAATTTCAATGAGGGAAATGAAAATTTATACATCAGCCTTAAGCACATCCCTTCTAGCTCAAGTTGACCACCTTGGCTGAATTTTTATCATATAATGGCCAAGCCTAACCCAAACCATATAATAAATCAATTCCTCTATAGAAAATTAGCAAGGCTCAATTGGAAGCCTCAAAATATTAAATATTTCTAGATTTATAGACAATAGATAAAAATAACTAATGGGATCTTTCAAGAAGTGGATTGGGACAACTAGTTTGATGAAGCCTAGAACCACGAGCATTCAAACATTGATGATTCTCCTAATCCTTTAGAGTTCGAGAGGTGTGGTGAGGCAGAAAGTACAGCCCCAGAGCATGAGGAGGAAGTAGCCCAAAAGTCTACAATGATTCAAGAAGGTCCTATGCAAGGAGAGATGGTCAATGGATAGCAATTGCAACGTGAGAGCTCTTCAAATACATAGCTGTCAGAGCCAACTAGCTCCTCTATATTAGCCCCTGGAAGAAGAGGTCATGCTCTATTAGGAACTATTGAATGGTTATTTTGAACCTAAATAGTTCCCTAGAAGAGAAGAGACCTCAAACTAGGAAGGCAAGAGAAGAAGGAAAAGAATAGTATGAAGAGGTAGTCGTATCTACCACAAATCCTCATGAAACTCAAGTACATTTCTCCCCTTCTCTCTCTTCTATGTCTTTAGTTTCCTCTGTGTATGCTTTTTCCATGTCACTCATGTTAGCTATTCCACTCACTGTTCCCTAAGGCAGGTCAATGTTAGCTCCCCTAGGGGTCCCCATTCACCTCTTCCTATGTCTACTACCCCTGAGATACAAGTAATGGCAATGCATTCTAACCCACTGAGTCAGCAATTTGTATCTCTAATACCTTAGCATCAAGTGGCTACTTCCCCATCCTTTTTCCCCACTATGCTTTGGCCATCTCAGAGCACTCAGTTTATCCCACCTTTTTCCCTAGCAACTGTCACAAGACCTAGAAAATCCACTAATATGAAAAGCACGCTATCATTCCCATTAGTAGTTCCCTAGGAATTTCCTTTCATTGGTGGATTAGGTATTTCGCCTCAAGAGTATTTCTCATAGGTAGATATTTCCAAAAGTGCTTGGGCTAACCAAATACAAAAAAGAAGGGTAAAAAATGCCAACAAACCTATAGAACCCCATATGTAGGTTGTGTTCAACAGAAGTCAAAATTCATTGATGTTCGTGAATGTGATACCCAATGTCATCATGCCGTTTGGAGAAATGGAGCCAAATGATTATTCTATCAATGTCTTAGGACTTGATTTGCAATGGACTTGTTTGTAAGATAAAGTAGAATTAATGGAAGAAACCCAAAGGGTGGGGACAACTAATTTCCTCAAACTCAGTTGCCAGATGAAGAAGAAAGATGAATAGATTTTAGACCTAAAAGAAAGAGTGGAGATTTGGTCAAATAAGCATAAGGATCAGATGATTGAAATTAATCAGTTACAAGATGAAATAAATTCCTTTTAGAGTAGGGTCATTGAACTTTAGACTCTGAGTGTGGAGATTGTTCCAACCTTGCAGAGAGAAATTGAGCAATCCAAGGTGACCAAGGCAGTTGTCCGCGACGAATTGAAGCAAGCAAGTGATGGTTTGAAATATCTATGGAAAAGTAGCAATGATAAGGTAAATGAAATGAATGCTACATTGGATTAAGAAACAAAAAAGCTAAAAGAGACTAAATTAGCCTTGAAGGGGAAGGAGGAAGAAAATACTGCTTTAAAGAATCAGATTTCAATCCTGGAGGGAAGCATTAAAGAATTGAAAGCAAAACTGAAAGTAGAATTGAGTTGCAAGGCTATGGAGGTGGACCTTTTGAGAGCCTAGCATTCTGCATCCCAAATGAACCCACTAGAAATAGCCAAGGAACTGCATGCATCATATTGGGATAAGGTTAAAACACTATGCCTTATCTTGTAGCCCGCTCTCAAATTCATGGCCCATGCTACCAACTTATGCAGGGTGGTTAGTGAAACAATGCAACGGGTGCAGGAAATGACTTCTAATAGAGTTCTAAAGGCTAGGAAATTGTTGAGAAAATTGTATATAGCTTTTGATGAGGCATTGAATAGTGTGGGGGTCGAAGACCAAACAACGGTGGCCATGAGCATGAATGTTCTCATTTCTATGCATGAGGCCATCTATCATGTTAGTAAGTGCAAAGCAAAGCTAACTCAAATTACCTATGATATGCAAGAAAAATTCTCTAGAATAACTCAGTGAGGACTTCCATCACCCTTCTTGGCTGACCAAACAGTGGTAGGAATAGAACACATCATTGAAAGGATTGAGGAGAAAAAAACAAGATTTATCTATATTCCAATCTTTTGATCAACCTGACTACCGCTAGTATTGAGAACATGGTGCATCAGTTGGTGCAGCTCTTCTTCCAGCTTGATTTTAAGGAAAAAATATTTGGTAGATTTCCTTTTAAGGAAATTATTGATTTGAACATGGTACATGAAAACCTATGTACTCTCTTTGCACCATCGGATGAGGTATGGACATCCCTTCAAGCTTCCCTCTCCAAGCTGTGAGTGTTTAGTCTGAGAAATTGGACTGGTCTGTGAGGCCATGATTTGTAGGTTCTCATTCCATAGGCGAAATGTCCCTATGAGTCTCCAAGCTATGAATATTTATTCATGCACCACTCTTTTCCTTCACATTCTCTCTTTCCTTGTAGCTCCACCTTTTATTTTGGTACCACTTGTAGCTTTCCAGTAGCCGCCATGTGGCATCCTATTAGAGCTCCCCTTTGAGACACTTCTTTTTCCTTTTGTTTGGCTTCAATTGCTTGACATGTCACCTCTGCCTACTTTTTGTTCAGATGGGGCCCACATCGCAGTTACCTTTTTCAGGAGCTTTCCACATGGTGATTGTTTAGGCATCCATTGTTTTTGCTCAATGGTTGTTACAACTATTTTCATTTTGCTACTGTGTGTCCTTCCCTATTACTGCTACATGGCCCATCACTCCTCAAAGCATCCCTATTGGCATGCTTCCCTTGCATCTTTTTGTTGGGCCTGCACTGGGGAATCTTTTCTTGTTGGTGGCTTTATGGATCATCTTTCTTGTTGGGATTTCAGGTAGTGGGCTAACTTATTTAAGCAACCTTTTCTTCATTTTATGGTTTTTGTTACATGGACAAAATTTCCTAGCACTGAGAATTAGCCTCTATAGTGTTTATTATTAAATCTGAACTTGTAGACTATGACATTCTACTCGACCTCTTTGTTTTCAAGCATTTGATAAGACATTAGATTGTGCTTGCATTTTTTGAAATATACGAACATTTGTTTCAAGCTTTTGTAATCTTTATATATTTTAGTCTAATACAAATCATGTTGCTACTCTTTTGTGAGAGCTTGTGCTACATGGATTATATTATACAAATAGTTTGATGTTCTTATGTTTGCAATGTCAGGAATTGTCTCCTTAATATATGCTAGTTACTATCTGAGCCTTTATTTCTACAATGTGCTCACTTATCTCATTACTGATTTGGTGAATCACCTTAGCTTAGATTTGTTTATTTCATGTTTATATTCTTTCCCTTTGCTCCCCTCCATTAGAAAAATGAAGAGTTGGCTTCGATAAAACCCCGAAGATCACTTAGTTGTGCGTACAAGTCCCCTCAATAGCTAAATTTCCCATAAGGCTGCTTCCTGCAAAATTTTGCATCAACAAAATGTAACTATAAGAATCCAAAATTCTTCAATCCTCAAATAATATTCTTGCATGATAACTCTAATCAAATGTGAATGCAAAATACAATGGAAAATGGTTGTATTTATAGGCTTTTTCCAAGCATCTTGTGATGTGGCAATGATCGACGGTCCAAATTCAAACAAGAGGAATGAACAGTGGAGATGGAGAGAATCAAGAAGATGTCCCCTTGGCCAAAGACAACATGTCAAATGGATGGAAGAATAAAGTGTGGGAAGATAAGACCATGTGTTTGAAAATTGGTTGAAGAAGTGTGTGAGGAATAAGCCATGTGTTTGAAAATAATTCTAATTTAAAAATTAGAATTATTTAATTTCATGTGACCTTGGTGAGGTGGCATAAAAATTTGTAGACATGTGCTTGAATTCCTAATCCGGGATTAGTGAAAATTAATTAAATGAAATAAGATTATGAAATTTTTTATTTAATTAAATTAGAAGAATATGATTTTAGATTTGAAAAATTAGAAAATATGAACAATATAAATAAACTGAGAATTTATTTATACATAGTCCAATATTAATTAAATAACTAGCATTTAATTAATTAGATGACATGATCGATTTTAGGTGTATAGATGTTTCCCCTCTTTGAAGTAATGTGTTTACACATTGCTTCAAAGAAATTTTTGATGCCGATGCCGAGAAAAAAAATTGATTCCCTAGACATTAATTTTTAGATATTGACGGATATAGCCCCCTCAGGAGATAAATCGATGAATTTTGTAAAAAAAAAAATTGAAATTTTTTGATTATTTGGTGGTGATTCAAAGTTTTTTGCATTAGAAATGATTTATCTCCCAAAAAATGATGTAGAAGTCGGCATGTGATAATTTGATTAATTAAGGCCTCTTTGAAAAATAAAAATAAAACAACCCGATAAAATGCCACTTAATAAACCTTTAAAAGGTTTAAAAGTTGATTAGAAAGGTCATTTGTGCATTTTGAAATTTGAAAACTTTGTGAGTGAGAGTGATTGAGAAAATTTGGAGCAGAATGGTGATCCCTTACCACAAACACTGGTTCGAGTGAGTCAGGTGGCACAACCACCTAGTAGCATATGACCTCTGATGAGTACCTTGAAAACTACCTTGCATTTCATGCATTATGTTTTTCCCTCCCTTTTTCATTTGAATTCAATTTTAAAATGTTCTGGCGCATCAGTGAAATGTTTCAGTGCATTGAAGGTCTATTTTAGTGCATTGATGGATTTCTCTAGTGCATATGGTTTTTTAGTGCATAGAAAGAATATTCTAGCACATTGATGAAGTTTGATGATTTTCTTGTTGAGACTCCTTGATTTTGATGATATGTGATCATGTCAGTTGTTGTGTTGATGATGATTGATTATTTTAATAGATTAGATGTCCATTGATCTCATGATAGGTGAGATTCAATGATAGGATGATGATACTTGACCTCATGATAGGCGATGATCAATTATAGGTTGATTGATCTAATAAACCTCATGATAGGAAAGGTTGATTTGATTGATGAACCTCATGATAGGCGAGGTGCATTGATTGATTTGATAAACCTCATGGTAGGCGAGGTTGAGTTGATTGATTTGATACACCTCATGATAGGCAAGGTTAAGTTGATTGATTTGATAAACCTCAAGATAGGCAAGGTTGAGTTGATTGATTTGATATACCTCATGATAGGTGAGATTGAATTGATTGATTTGATAAACCTCATGATAGGTGAGGTTGAGTTGATTGAATTGATACACCTCATGATAGGCGAGGTGCATTGATTGATTTGATAAACCTCATGATAGATGAGGTTGAGTTAATTGATTTGAGACACCTCATGATAGGCGAGGTGCATTGATTGATTTGATAAACCTCATGATAGGCGAGGTTGAGTTGATTGATTTGATACACCTCATGATACACAAGGTTGAATTGATTGATTTGATAAACGTCATGATAGGCGAGGTTGAGTGATAGATTGATGCTCACGAGATTTGATCAAAATTCTTGCCAGAGTTTAATAGATTGATAGGTTGATTGATTTGGATTGATTGATTGATTGATGTTAGTTGATGTTGTTTGATTGATAGACTGACTTGTGATTTTGTGATGATAGGAGCCTTTAACTAGTTTATAGATCAAAGAGTAGTTCCTAAGGACTTGGGATTTTATTCATCATTTGACACAGCCTAAGACAGCCATTATTACATGATGTGGGTTGTCATCTCTCATCGATATGCCCCAGATCAAGATCAGTAGGGGATTATTGATATCCTTAGCTGAGAGATGGCATAGTGAGAATAACACTTTCCATTTTCCCATTGGTGATATCACGGTGACTCCTGAGGATGTATAATGAATTATGCAGATTCTAGTGATTGGAGATCTGGTCATATAAGATGCACATGAGTAGGGTAGGACTAATGTGTTGCGCCGAGTATTTTAGGATGATACAATCAGTGGTTACAAGATTCCATGGAGGGAGATGGTCGAGGCATACACTACTTTGTCATCTATATTAGCTGGTTTCATTGGAGGGTTCCTTTGTACTGACCGCAGGTCAAAGGGACTTTCGGTTGGATGGGACAAGATCTTAAAGGGTATCATTGTGCATGGGATGAGATATGCATGGGGTTTTTGTGTGTTATCCCATCTTTACCATGATCTACACTAGGTGGTCTACCTTCAAGGGGTCAATCTATTCATGAGGGTCGCATTGCTCTAGGTTTGGGCCTAGGAGCATATAGCAATCAATCGGCCCATGGGAGATAGACAAAGGCCAACCATGAGGCCCTATGTTCACATCTATGTAGGATAACTTATTCAACCCAAGCTGGGCAAGTTGGAGTACTAAAGGAGGATGTTGGATGATTTGGAGGCAGTGATACGATAGCCACATGTTGATTGTGAGTAGTGGCCCAAGGATGATATAGAGATGTCGTATTTGTTTTAGTCAATGTATCTAATTGGTCAGACTTGTTTCATCATTAAGAGATTCATGCTACTAATATTTCTAAGATAGTATGGTCAGGTTCAGGCCATGCCCTAGGGGGTAGCCCATTATGCATGGCAGTGAAAATATGCGACAGAGTGGGGGCCATGTTTATCTTATGATGTAACGGTTGAACACTATTAGGCATTATTGGCCATCATTTGGGAGGTGCATCTAGAGATCACTGATGCATCAATATCAATGGATTATGACATGTACATGCTTACACATCTATTCCCATGGATCATGATTCCATATAATCTTGTACCATTGTTAGCAAAGAGGGAGGTAGGAGGTCATGGGTGGAGGTGACAAAGAGAGGAAGTGGAGGACGAGTAGGGTGAGGAGGACAAGCAAGGAGAGGAGGAGGAGAGAAATAAGGAGGGGGATAGCAATGATGATAGCAATGATGAGGAGAGTGATGGGAGTGGCAGAGGACTAGGGCCATATTTTGGTGACTTGAGAGTGCCTCTCAAGAGGCAACATGTGGAGGTTCAACTACCATCACCACAATAGCAAACATAAATTGCTACACTCTAGGTACAAGTCAAGACCTTATGGGGTCAGCTAGAGTAGGTGCAAGCTCTTCTTATACAAGCACAGGGACAAGTACAGACTCTAACAGCTGAGAGAGATGCTACTAGGTAGTAGGTGTAGGGATAGCTTTCATAGATATAGGCCCAAATGTAGGGACAAGTGTAGGGATACATCCAAGGGCAGATTGCCACATTGACCATCAAGAGGGATGCCCTGAGATGGTAGGTGGAGTAGGCTAAGGCCATTACTGAGAGGCTATAGCAGGCTACAATGGCTATGGGTACATTAGATTATTTTAGAGAGATTCACCGCACCACTCATGATTTGATATCATGATGTGGTTCCTCTAGAGCAGCAAGAGAGCTTTGCACAGTCTTGATCTTGAAAGTCTTAGTCTTAGGCTATTAGTGTGGGTGTTGCGTAGCCATTTCCTGGAGATAGGAGAGATCCTAATGCAGGGCCGTTAGGTCGAGGGGGAGATACTACTCCTAGGATGCCAACACCATCTGGGGGGAGAATGTCATAGCTCTAGTTTATGATTATATGATGTATTTATGGACATGTATACACTCTTTATTCCATTGATACATTGATGATATTCTTCTTATTGTCAAACTTTATGATATACTACCATTTTTTATATTGATGTATCTCTTCATACCTTTGTATATCCTTGTACACTTTGACATTATGATTTTGAGGTTATATGATATGCGGTGATGATTAGGATCTATGTGTCTATATGATGCTATATGATGATGGATGGCTTTGGTGTATTTAATTTCTATGTTATGATGATGATATTTTATGTATGCATTTAATTTCTATGTTATGATGATGATATGCTATGGATGCAAATGATGATGTAACCAATGTGTTATGATTCTATGATGATTTATGAATTATTCCTATATGATGCATGGGATGGATTTTACTATGTCAATGATATGTGATGCATTTGTTGTTTTTATTCTTTTCTTATGCAAATAAATAATGCAATGAATGGATGAATGTTATATGAAATGATCATACAATGGTACCTAATTCTATCTGATTATGATGTCTATGTGATGAAGATGGATGATCCTATATGCATTATGGTTTTATAAAAATGATGTTTTATATTATGTGATGATTTTGTGATGTATGCAAGAATAATATGATAATGTGTGATCATGTGATATGCTTTATGGATTTATGCAAATGATATTTTATACTATGTGAGATGGATTTGATTATGCCAATAGATGTGATGATATGTGATGTTCATATTGATTATGTATGGATGTAATGATAATGGGATTTAATTATTATATATAAATGATGTATGATGTTTTCTAATGATATGGTTATGTGATGAAAATGAGTATGCTTAATTAAATTTGCAATGCTTCAAAACTTCTAGGGTCTTAAGCTTAAATGAGTGAATCTATCCAACTTCCAAGAGTCATGGGAAGGTTGTCATCAGTTGATTCTTTGTTAAGTTAAGCTTCACAAAACCTAACATATTTCATAATTCTTTTGGAAATCTAAAGAGACTCGCTCATTTAAACTTAGTGGACCACTTTCTTAATGCCACTATATGAAATGATTTTAATTATGTAAATGAGATGCAATGCACATCTTTTTGTGTTTTTTTATGAAAATATTATGATCTGATGCATGCATGGATGAATGATGTGATAATGTTTTCTAATGTATGCAAATTATTATGCAACTAATGTGCAACTATATGAAAATGATGTGTTTTTAGAAATGTCAAGTGTACTCAATCCATTAGTGCAAGAGATAACATCATTGTTGTAGCTTTCAAAATCCCATAAATACAGATGCAAACTATCATGGATGCAATCTACTCTAACCATGTAGATCTCATATGCAAAATTTTCCATTCATAACAGTCAATTTTTTGTGCTTTTTATCATCATTGGGCCTTTAAAATGTTGAAAGCAAGTGCAAGCATCAATGACATATTTAGACCATGATGACCTAAGTAATACTTTCATGATGTTTGATAGTGCAAGTTAACACAAGCATCTAAGTATAATTAATTGAGATGACCTAAGTATTTCTTGCATAAATAGACAAGAGTTAACCATTTTCCTATGCAAATTCAAAATGGCATTAGTGATACTTTGTAGAGCATGTCCCATGACAATTTTCATAGTAATAATGATCAACTCATAGACAGCAGAAAAAGAAAAACCATACTCCTTCCTAACTCCTCTAGTTTGATACATCATCGAGGGGCTCCAGAGATATGATAACAAAAATCAAAGTATAAAATTTGAACATTCATGTTTAATGTGATAAGCCCATGATTCAGAAGCAACATCATCCATTTGAAGTTTGCTTTTGGTTTGATTTGGCTGTTTTGATTTGGATGTTCGATGTGTTTTTGATGGTGATTGTTGTTCAATGTTGAGTTGCGCTATGATCATTGTTTTGGGTTGTGTTGTACTATTGTTGTTTGTCTGTTGGTTCAAGCTCAAAGTTTATTGCCCCCAGTGAGTTTAGGATATTGCCCCCAATCTAGTGTGAGACATGACCATAATGCTAGGATATGTACATGATGCTTTCCATTGATAGGTAGATAGATGATGAAATAAAATGGAAAAAGCGAATGGTCGACATGCTCAAGTAGATGGAAAAGCTAACCTATCACAAATAGAGCCTATTGCCAGGTTTTCACTACTTGCTTTTATTGCACTTTTTTAGATTTTATAATTTTATAATTTTTTCCTTTTTCACTTTTTTTTTGTATTTTTCTCTTTTTTTAGATTTTTTTTTTTGGTTGTTACCGAGATGCCTGTTTGCTAGGTTTCCATCAAGGCAACCATTTTTTTAGGACATTTTCTGATTTTTTTAATTTTTTCAAGACTCTTTCCAATGCACTAGATGATTCAGTTGTAGAATTTCTTGAGATGTAAGATATTGATGGTTTCATCAAACAAATCCCTTTCTAGTGGACAACTAATATGCTCCTGATTCGAAGACTGACACAATGACAAAGGGACCTAGCTCATTGGGTTCAAATTTACCCTACTTCTCTTGATCTTATTGGTTACAAGGGTTCTCTTTTAGGACTAAGTCACCAACTTGGAATGTTCTAGGTTTCACTCTAAGATTATAGCTTCTAGATATCCTCTATTGATATGCTTTCAAGTGATCCACTACATGTTGACGACATTCATCCAATAGTTCCAATTCCTGTAACCTAGACACTCTGTAATCCTCATCTGAAATGATCCCTTTTAGTGACACATGAAGTGATGGTAGCTCCACCTCAATAGGTAGAATGGATTCTAATCCATAGACTATAGCATAGAGTGTAGCTCCTATTGGGGTATAGATGTTGGTTTGATAAGCCCACAAAGCAGGGTTCAATTGAGCATGCTAGTCATGTCCAGCATCGTTGATGGTTTTCTTCAAGATTTTTAGTATAGTTTTGTTTGAGGCCTCCACTTGGTCATTTCCTTGAGGATAATATGGTGTAAAAAACCGATGTTGGATGCTAAACCTCTCACAAAGTCCATCAACGTCCTGATTTTTGAAAGGTCTGCCATTGTCAGTGATAATGGATTGAGGGATGTCATACCAATAGATGATGTAGTTTAGGATAAAGGATTAAATTTGTTTTCTTGTGATGGTGGTTAGAGGGACAGCTTCAATCTACTTCATGAAATACTCTGTGGCTATGATAATAAACTTGTTTCCATTTGATGAAGATGGATGAATTTTCCCCATGAGGTCCAATCCCCACTAACAAAATGGCCATGTTGATGCAAAAGGTTAAAGTTCCTATGTTGGTACATGGATTATATTGTCATGAATCTAACACTTTTGGCATTTCTTGATGAACTGAAAAGAATCCCTCTCCATAGTCAACCAGTAATATCTGAGATGGACGATTTTCTTGGATAAGGTTAAACCACTTGAATGAGTTCCAAAAACACCTTCATGAACTTCCTATAAAGTTGTTTTAGACTTTTCATGTTCCAGACATTGGAGGAGAGTTATGTCAAGACCTCATCGATAAAGGATGTTCACGATAAGAGTATGTCAAGCAGCTTCACGAATGAAGTTTTATTTTTATTGTAGGACAAGTCGGGAGGGAGAGTATTGTCTTTTAGGTATGTATATATTTTCCCATGGAGGGAAGTGTCAGCCTCAGTTAGATGGTAGATAACTTGGGATTCAGGTTTTTCATAGGATGGGTTGAACAATTGTTCCACCATGAACTTGTAACAGGCTCATTTCTCCAGAATCTACAAGAGAGAAGCAATAGTCACCATGGCATCAGTGGCTTTATTGTCACTTCTAGGAATCTATTCAAATTTTATTTCGATAAATTATTTTTTGAAGTCATCAACCATTCTTATATAAGGCATCAGCTTGTTTTCCTTTTTTGGATAATCATCATTTACCTAATTAATGACTAGTTTTGAATGCCCATAGACATGCAACTTTGTAATCTTACACTTAACTACTACTTGATTCCAATTATCAAGGCTTTGTATTCGGTTGTGTTGTTAGTGCAAGGGAACATAGGTCTGTTGGACTTGGGAATGGTATGTCCTTTTTGGGAGATAAGAAAAAATTCCAGCACTAGATCCATGTTATGTATAAGAGCCATCAAAGTAAAAGACCCATTGTTGCGTTGAAACCATTAGGACATCAGCATCTAGAAATTCAATGTTCATTGGATGATTTTCTTACAATGGTGCTTCCACCAATTGATCTATAATTGCTTGTCCTTTTATTTCCTTCCTATCAACATATTGGATGTCAAATTCACTCAGCATCATGACCCACTTAGCTAGTCTTCCAGTTAGATTAGCTCTACTAAGAAGGTATTTCAATGGATGTATCTTGGCTATTAACTTTATGGTATGAGTTATCATGTAGTGTCGTAATTTTTGGGTAGCAAACACTACTGGTAAGCAAGCCTTTTCAATGAAGGTGTAATTGATCAAATAATAATTTAAGGCTATTCTCATATAATATATTTCCCTTTCTTTTCCTTTTGAATCCTCCTATGCTAACAAGGCTCCTAATGATATCTCAGTTGTTGATATGTTTAATAAAAGTGGCTTCCCTTCTGCTAGTGGTATTAAGATAGGTAGACTCATTGGATATTGTTTCAATTGGTTGAAGGCTCCTTCTCATTTCTCATCCCATCAGAAAGATACATTTTTATGTAGCAAGTGAGTGAAAGGATGGATCTTGTCTTCCAGTTGTGAGATAAATCTTCAAATTTATTAGAATCTCCCTTGCAGAGATCATAGTTGACTGATGTTTTTGGCTAGTGGAATCTCTATGATGGAATTGACCTTTGCATGATCTACCTCAATGTCATTTTTTGAAACTATATATCCCAAGAGTTTGGTTAAAGTCACCCCAAACAAACATTTCTTTGGGTTCAGTCATACATTAAAATTTTCCAACCTGGTAAATATTTTATCTAGGATCTCTAGGTGTCCTTTGGTGTATGATTTGGCTAATAGATTGTCAACATAGTCTTCCATGAAGGTATGGACCATATCATGAAATATTGTCATCATAGCATGATGATAAGTTTCTCCTACGTTCCTAAATGGCATGACATTCCAACAAAAGGTTCCCCACAAACATGTGAAGGCTATCTTATCTTTATCCTCAGGTGCAATTTTGATTTTATTATAGCTAGAAAAACCATCCATGAGTGACAACATGTCATGCCCTGCTGTTAGGTCAACAATGATGTCGATATTGGGTAGGGGAAAGTCATCTTTTGGACAAGCTTTGTTGAGATCTCTAAAATCTATGTAGATTTTGATGCTTTTGTTTGGTTTGAAATAGGCACAATGTTTGATATCCATTTGACATAGTCAATTGGTCTAATGAATCCTACATCTAATAACTTCTTCAATTCTTCTTTCACCAATATGGCAATATGTGGATGCATTTTCCTTAAATTTTTCTTGACTAGTTTCACCCCTATTGGTAGTGATAAGTGATGCATGATGAGTTTTGGATCAACCCTTGGCATGTCAACATATGACCAAAAAAATTGACCTATCTTTATATAAATAATTTGATGAAGTTTGTTTTTTCTTGATTTTTCAAGGACTCTACTAGATGGACAGTCTTTATTGTTTCTTCATTGCCAATATTGATAAACTGAATGGGTTCAACCAATACTTTAGATCATTCCTAAAAGTTTTCGAGGAGTGTGTCAAATCTTCCATCCTTCAGTGCCTTAGAGAGGTTTTCATCGTTGTATATGCTCTTTATTTTTACTTTATCTATATCTGATACTGCCATTTAATGGTTTTCACCATCAAATATATTTCCTGTATTATTCATTTTGCAGCTGGAAAATTTGACACTCTCTTGGTTGGAAGCTTCGTTACGATGTGGAATGGTGGAATCTATTTCAAGATTGGTGGAATAGAGGAAATTGGAAATGGCCTCATCATTTGAAAATATGGGGATGTTCGATGGCTTAGTTTGATCCCAATCCATGAGTTCAAGATGTATGATGGGTAAGGAGTCATTGGATTAGCTAAATACAGAGGCAGTAAGGGTCCTTATGGTAATGTCTTCAGATTTTCCAATAGAAAAATCAATGTCTATAAGGTAACTCTCCTCTAAATTATCTATTTCTCTCTAATTTTGATCATCTTCACTAGAATCATCAATATGTTGTGATCCTATTTCGAGTGATCTATAACTTGAACTTTCACCCTACTCACATATGGGTGTATACTTTTATACCACAACAATTTCATTATCATGAGAAGACTCTTGAGATAGTGAATCCCCTCATATTCATTTGAATTAGTTTCATGATCATCACTATCTTGTAGTTGTAGGATTCTTTCAACAACTTGGTGTCTGGTTTCTTCTCTTAATTCTTTTTTATACCCCAATCCTGTTTTATCCTTGGCTTGCATTGTGATAGGTTGTATCGGTTCTATGATGCCTTCTTTCCTTTTACCAATGGGACATTTTCCCTCATATCCCATCTTTTCCAATATTATCTTTCCTTTGCCATACTACTCTATTTACACACTTGAGGTGGATGCTTGTGATAATTCTTCATCTTTGTATAACCATTTTAAAAATTCTTTTTCATCTGACTCATCCACTAATGTTCCTGCTCTCAAAAAGGTTTCATCAAAGAGTGTGGTGGATTATGATGATTGTTGTCTAGATGGTGATGGCTTCCCATATGAATTTGGAGAAGATGAAAGTTGTGATAAACATAAGGAATTCTCAAATGAGTATTCCCCCATTCACTTGTCTTTCAATTGGATCTTGGAGACTTTTTTTGATAAGGATTCAAGTTGACTTTCCTAATTTTGTGGAGTAAGATTTGATGTATTTTCTTTACTTGAGAGATTGGCATCACTGATATCCTTATCCTTTGATTGCTCCCTTTTCTCCACCCACTTTGACAAGGCATTTAGCTATTTCCCATCATTTGATGAACCCTAAGTTGGAGATTCTCTATTGTGTGGTAAAAAAGCATCTTGGGTCGTCTTGAGGGTGTTGCAATATTGGGGGTTATTTGAGTTAGCTACAATAGTGATTTCCTTCCCATTGAATGGGAACTTCAAACATTGGTGATAAGAGGATGGCACTACTTGCATGTCATGAATCCAAAGCCTTTCCAAGAATATATGTTGTATGTTAACTCTTTTTCTAACACTTGGCATACTATATCTTTGACCACTGGTCCCACTTGAATAGGTAGCACTATCAACCCTTGTGAAGATCTCTCCTCATCATCACATGATTTTATTATGATTTTCCTTCTAGGATCAATAGCATTTTTTGAATAGCCTAGTGCACAGACAAGTTTCAAAGTACAGATATTTCGACCAGCTCCTCCATCTATTAGAACACATTTAACACGGTGTTTGTGGATTAAGACCTCAATGTGTAGGGCAACATTGTGGGGATGATTGATAGATGCATCATCATGTTTGGAAAATGACAAGTAGTGTGTTGCAGTCAAATGTCCCACCATAATCTAGAATTGGAAAAACTCTAGATTGTTTGGTACCATGGTGGTGACTAGAGCATGTTCCAAGATTTCCTTGTGAGCAGATAAAATCTTGAGAAGTTCTAATATGGATTTTTTTTGAGTATCTTCTAAAACTTATCAACTATATTACATTGGGTTGTAGGGATAGTAGTATTTGATTTAGACGTAGAAGGGGTAGCTCCTTTCAATGTTACCTTGGCTTGTCCTCATTCGATTGCATTGACGGGTGTGTTGTATTGTTACTCTCTAATTTTGATAACATTGATTTGATGTGAGGTAGTGTAAACATCATGGTGATTATTTTCAATTACAATGATGTTTTGTTCATGTTGGATGGTGTTATTGTTTTTTTAGTTATCATTTGCAATAGGATCCAATTTTTCATGGGTTTGATTATCAACCACTTTGATGTGTAGAATGGTGGTGTCATAGACATAGTTTATCCTTTTGCCTTTGGTATTTGAAGAAAATTATTCCCCTTTTTCGTAGTTGGATAGAGGGTTCTTGAATGCTCCATGATCATTGTTGGTTTGGGGTCCTTCTACAAATATCATTTTGTTTTCAATTAAATCTTGTATCAAGTGCTTCAATTGCATATAGTCATTCAGTTTATGACAATTGTTGTGATGAAACTCAGATAAATGACCATCATTCCACCATGGAGGATTAACTTGTGGTTCCCAATTTCTTGCCTCTAGTAATGTTATGACTTTAGCTTCAAGAAGTTCCTTCAATGCTAATTTTGATGATTGTCCTAAAGGGGTGAACCTCCTTTGATTTGAGGACATTTGATAGGATGGTTGTTCTAGATCTAGCTTTACATTGATTGTTGCTTTGGGTGACATTTTGGATGTTGGGTGGGTTTTTTTTTTTTTTTGTGGCAATGGCGGTTAAGTCGAATACAGGTTTTTCATTTTCATTTTCAATTGCACCATCGTTAGTTTCCACATTCTTATTTCATTGCCAAAACTTTGGTTTGTCACCACCATTGTAATTGTTGGAGTTTGATGAGTTGTTTTCGTTGTATATTTTGATGAATCCTCTCTTGAAAAAATCCTCTTCAATTTTAATCATGTTTTCAATCAATTTTTTGAAGGTTGGGGGACATTGCAATTCCAATCTATAACTCATCTTGTCATTGAGGTTGTCAATAAAGATTTCTATCTTTTCCTTTTTGGGTATAGGATGAGAATATCATGCAAATAACCTTCTCTATTTTTTCCAGAGTACAAGGAACAATTCACCCTTCTTTCGTTTGAAGATACAAATATCTTTCATGGTAATGTCATGTTGAATATTATAAGAATATTGGGTGATGAACTTGTTGACCAATTCCTCAAAGGTGTTAATTGGTGGGGTGAGTTTGGAGAACCATTCAAGACATTGTCCACCTAGACTTCATGGGAATAATTTCATTAAGTACATTTCCTCATATGCAGATTCAAGACTCATGGTTCTAAATTCCTGCACATGGTCTATTAGATCAGTTTTGCCACTATATTTGTCATATTTTGGGAATTCGCAATGTTTTGGAAAGGGGATCATGTGGATACTTTGATCAAACAAATATGGAAAAATGTCTTGGATCAAGTATCGGTTTGAGTTTCCTCTTTGCATATCAAAATTTTGTTGTTGAAGTTTCTTCATTTGGTGAGTTAGGGCAACCACTTGTTCAGTTTCTTTTTTGGGTTTTTTTGGAGGTGCTTTCAATTGATTCACATCAAATTCTAGGTAATTTGACACCTTGTTTAGCTAGAATAAGGAGGTACATTTCCCCATTTCTTTTGAAAATATTTTCTAAGAATTTGTGGAATTTTGGGTCTTGTTCAACATGTTGGATATCTTCCTCAGTTATTTCTTCCCCTTCGGTGTTGTTGAGTCCATGGAAAGGATTATCTTTACCCTCCGCCATGGTGTTTTTTGTTTCACTATTTTGAGTTTCAGTGTTTTGAGTCTCAATGATTGGAGTTTCAATGGTTGGAGTTCCAAGGTTTGGTTTTTCAATGTTTTGATTTTCAAGTCCTTTTTCCTTGAGTTTTTTTTTTGTAACCTTGTTTGAACAGGCATACAAGTGTTATAGTTTTGACTAAAATTTGATCTAAGTTTGAAAGAGTACCAAGGATTACAACTAAGTCAACTAGAATGAAAAATTCTAATGAGACTAAGTTTTATTTAACTGTCTACTTTGTTTTGTGATGAGAGGATGATAAATCCTGATAATGAAACTAGGCTTAATAATCAAAGGTGTGATAAGTTTGATGGTTTTAGCACTTTGAGATGTTTGATCTTGGTTTAGGTTGGAGAATTCCACTTGTAGATGTCAATTTTAACAAGTTTATACTTTAAGGTACCTAAGGAATGATTCTAGACTTGAGAAGATTCTAAAATTTTCATTCAAACTATGAAATAGGGGACAATTTTAATTCTCAGGTTTTTGCATTTAATTGATGCACTAAAACAAAGCCTGAATGTGCTAAAATATTTGACAAATGCACTAGAACTGAGGATAGATCCACCAAAAAATTGCACAAATGCACTATAAGATTGCTTGGATGTGCTAGAACAGAGGTTCGATGTACCAGAAAAATGCACAAATGCGCTATAATAGAAGATAAATGCACTGGAAAGATGGATAGATGTGCCAAAAGATTGACTGTATGCACTAGAATAGAGGAAAAAGACACCAAATTTTTTAATAGATGCACTATAACAATAGTTGGATGCGCTAAAATATTTCACCGATGTGCTAGAAGACACAACAGATGCGCTGAACTAGGAAAATGACATAGTTTATTGGAAATTTGTTTTATTTTTTTTTATTTTCTAGTTAGAGACTTGGTTGTTTCAATGAATATTTTTCTAAATCAAGGTTTTCACTTTCAATATGTGATGTTTTTGTTTGAAATTGGTTTAAAAACACATTGGTAAAGGCACATCAAGCATGTACAACTTAGGCTATGTAGGACTATATTTGTTGAATTCCCACTTGGATTTTACTCTAGTTGCACTTACTTATAGTGGATGATTAGATGCTTGGCCCCACTATCTCCTCTCCATGGCACTCACTTCTATGAGGTAGCCAAGCATCAATACCCATGAATCTCCCATGGCATATTTCTCATCTCTACTAAAAGCCAAAAGAATGTGGGATGGCTTCAGAATGACCATTCTTGCACCAACAAATAGATTAAGGATTTTGGCCTTGCTACAACAAAGGGTTTTAATATAGGAATTTCATTCATGGGGGATCATACATTGTGGCAAGATACCATTGTTTCCCTTCTTGTCGAAACAATCCTCATGATACTTGAACTTTCCCCAAGTATCCACATTTATATCCCCATTGGAAGTTGCTTGGATTTAGTGTGTTACCAATTGGGTTGTTCCCTTGGGTGATTACTTTTTCCCACAATGCAAGTCCTCTAAGGATAAAACAAAAGTGAATGGGTCTGGCTTTTTGGTCACCTAGTTAAGGGGAAAGCATATTCCTACCATTCATCAAGCATGAAATACATGGTGTTCTTTATCATTTCTAATTAAGCTAGATGCCTATCTTAAACAAAAGAAAGCATTTAAAAAGATCCATCCCTTGCATAAATCATCAATAGTTTGATAAATTTTTCTTTGACCAGCGTATAAAAGTACCTGTAAGAAAAAAACATAAATCGTTTCTCATATTTTACAATTTTAACCCAATGCACTAAAATAGACATCGTATGCACTAAAACATCAATGCACTACAAGAACTAACCAATGCACTAAAAAAACAACCCTATGCACTAAAATAGAGACTAAATGTGCTAGAGAAATGACAAAATACACTAAAACACTCCCTATATGCACTAAAAGATTTGATGGATGCACTGAAAGAAGTATCAGATGTGCCAAAACAAACACTGAATGTGTTGGAAGATTCCACATATGTGCCGAAACAGAAGTCGTATGCACCAAAAGAACTCACGATTGTGCTCAAACATCACATCTAGCCTATTTACATGAACTTTTCAAGAAAATTTTTAGAAATGGGGACTGGCCCCATGGCGGGCGCCATTTTTGTGTGTGTGTGATATATGGGAATATTAGTAAATCAACACAAATCTTAATGAAATGAATTATATCAAAGATCTAAATCAAATCAACTACTCTATTTTGCTGCTAAACAAATCTTTTAAGAATGTCTCATTGTCCTCTATTCTCAAGGATTTATTAAACCATTTGGCCCTCAGATTTATATATGCACTATGGTTGTTAAAATGGAAACTTGAGAAACAAGAATATATTCAACATGCAAGCCAATTAAATTCCTACATGAAACTATATGATGAAAATGATAATGGATACTATGATGATTGGATGATGGTGTTAGATGATTTGTTGTAGATACTATGGTATTGAGCTACGATGATTCTACATATGCTTGATTGTTAACTATGAATATGCTAATCTAAAATGTAGCTATGATGTAAAGGATGACATAAAATGAAACTATGAAGAAAAGTGTGATTCTAAGATTTAACTATGATGCAAAACATGATATGAAATGTAACTATAAGACTCCAAAATGCTCCAATTCTCAAATGATATTCCTACATGATAACTCTACCCAAATGTGGATGTAAAATAGAATGGCAAAGGGTTGTATTTATAGGCTTTTTCCAAGCATCTTGTGATGTGTAAATTGTTGGAACTATTAAAATTTGATGATTTTTGCATACCTTTCATACCCCTTGAGTCTCCATATGAGTCCTTCTATAGGAATTTTCCTCATCTCGTGATATTTTTAATTATATTTTACCCATATTTTCCCATAGAATCCATCGGGTTGTGCATTTTCCATCTTGTTGTACCTATCGACATAGGTTTGTTTAGGTCCCCCTAACCCATGTTGCTTGTGCATTAACATTTATTTGTTGCAGGTGTTTCGATATGACTTGTCTATTGTTACAGCGATTGACTTTCATCCGTGGTTGGCTATCGACATAACATTCATGTCATTTTGGTGATGATGGAGACATCTATTGGCATGAGTTTTTGGATGTCAAGTAGTGTCTTACCGAATTCAATATGTTTCCCCAACTATGCATGTGGTGGTTCATCGGCAAAGGCTAAGGGTTATCAGTGGAGGGTCTTGGCGAGTATCATTTGTCTTACCAACTGGTGGTGGGAGGCTACTTTTCGGTAGGAGTTGAAAGTCTTCAGTGAAATGCCATAACAAATTTTATTTGTCTCACCGATGGAGCACATAATATTTCTTTCAAATGACTTTTAGTGAGAGATAAAGCTATCGATATAAGGTCTCGGCGAGTGACCTTTGGTCTCGCCGACTTTGCACATAAATTTTCTATCACGAGGAATTTCGGTGAGACTAGGATGGCTTCGGAATAAGTCTTAGCAAATACATAAGGGTCTCACCGATGGAACTTAATGTGGGATTTTGTCAGTGTGGGATTCAATTTCTCTTGGAGATAGATGGTGTTCAGGGTGTTTCGGTATAACATAATTCAATCTTAATGAGGTCTCCCTGACATTGATTTGTCTCGCTGATATCACACATGGGAACTCTTTCGGTGAGAAAATCTGGATGTCTTAGCGAAGATGAATATAACAAAAGATACCACTTGATGTGACTTATTTTCTTTCAGTGTGTGGTCTTGGTGAGGTGCCTAGGGTCTCGCCGAATGGAAAGCCAAGGTGATTTTGTCAACATAGAAATTGGGTTGTCACAGTGACTTGAGATATATGAAGACCTTCAGTGAAACAAAAAGTAATCTGTATAGGGTCTATCTGATATCTGGATGTCACAGTGATAGTGAATCAAACAAAATGCATCTTAGTAAGACTTTTCTTTTGTCTCAGTGATTTGAGATGGAGTTCGGGGTGACTTCTGATATAGTGAACCATTATCTGCATGATGTTTCCCTGACTCCACGAGGTCATAGCGAAACATAAAGGAATAAAATAATACTCTTTGACTTTGATGTAAAAAGAAAAGTGTTATGGTGACATACAAATGGTAATAGACTCTCGATGAAACATGAAGTGAATTATGTAGAGTCTCTTTGATACCGTTAGGTTACAGCGACTATGAATGAAATGAAATGAGCACGTCGGTATGAGATATTCTTGTGTCACAACAAAAATTTTGATTATGAAGGCTATCGATAACACTTTGGGATCCTCTGTGAGATGTCTCACCAACATCACAGAGTCAAGGTGAAACAAAAAGAGCACATGGATGTTTAATGATTGAATTGTCTTCGGCATAACCATATGATTTGTCTTGCTAACTATCTCATTGATGAATAATAGAAATTTAAACACTCAAGTCGATATGTAAGTGTTTGAAGACCGTTGCAGGCCAACATAATTTGAGCCCGAATTTTGTGCTAGGTTGACATGCGATTCCAATATGATATGTTTTCTTATGCTGGTGTATAAATTGTCATATTGTAATTTTAAAAGACCACCAGTTATTAGATATTCAATACACTACAAGTAGATACAGTAGAATTAAATTATTAGACTAGAGACTATTGTTGCATGATTTTAGAATGGAGGTATTTATGAAAATCATTTGATGTTGTTGGATTTCTCTAGTGTCAATTATCTATTGAATTGAATGAAAATACTTCTAAGTTGTCTCCAAGATTGATGCTTTCTAGTTATTTAAATTGACATAACAAGTTATGTTTGAACAGTTTATCAATACACATTTGTTGTATCTATGTGGTTAATCAATTGGTTCTTTCAAGAAAAGATTAAATCCTTTTTGTTGATCACAGTAATCAAAGAGATTCATCTAGATAGTTAAATTAGAGCTTAGTAGTTACAGTACTGCATGTTTATAAAAGTTATAAACAGAATGTATGCCAGATAATTTGAGTTTTCTCAGAGAAGTGTTGCTCATCTTGATCTCATTTGACTCTGCATACCCAACAAGGCACTAGTCTCTGCACTTGATCATTTGGATTCATCCAGTTTCTTTACATCTATTATTTAAGCATTCATTTTAGGATTTAGATCAAAATATTGTTACTATTTTCAAGTTGAATTTAATTTGTTCACCTCCAATTTCCATTGTGAACAAATTGCTTTAAGAAGATAATCACAAGTTAATTATGCACCATTCAGAGAGGTACACCCACCCAGGTTTAGCAGCACCTAAAGAGTAGAAGGTTGAATTCTTTTGACCTTGTTTGTTACCCTGAAGCGTATCAAGAGATTGGCAGCCTCTTGAGGCATCTTACCTATGTTTTTGAGAGCCAACAAAAATGATTGATGGTCCAAATTCAAACAAGAGGAATGAATGGTCGAGATGGAGAGAATCAAGGTGTCCCCTTGACCAAAGACAACATGCCAAATAGATGGAAGAATAAAGTGTGGGAAGAAAACACCATGTGTTTGAAAATTGGTTGAAGTGTGTGAGGAATAATCCATGTGTTTGAAAATAATTATAATTTAAAAAATTAGAATTATTTAATTTCATGTGACCTTGGTGAGGTGGCATAAAAATTTGTAGACATGTGCTTGAATTCCTAATCTGGGATTAGTGAAACTTAATTAAATAAAACAAGCTTATGAATTTTTTTATTTAATTAAATTAGAAGAATATGATTTTAGATTTGAAGAATTAGAAAATATGAATAATATAAATAAATTTAGAATTTATTTATACATAGTTGAATATTAATTAAATAACTAGTATTTAATTAATTAGATGTCATTATTGATTTTAGGTGTATACAGCTACAACATTAGTTGGAATTCCATAGTGCTAGAGGAACTTTGTCTTAAGGACATGTCAACTAGTGAGACTTCCCTTTTCTAGTCCTATGAACCATTTAGCAACTTTCTCAATCAAGCTCTTAATAAAAAAATTTACAAACACGTCCTAATCCTAGATCCCTAAAATTGCACTCATAGTCATCATAGCTAGAATATGTTCTTCGAGATCTTGATCATTCTGACTTGAGAATTTAGGAAATCCTCTATGGGACCCTTTAGGTAAATCATGATATTAGGGTAAACCAAGGGGGACAACTTGGTTTCACCAGAGATTTGAATCCATAAAAATAAACAGAGTCACCAACTCACCAGGAGTAAGGTTAGGAAGAGGGGGTTTCTATGATGGATGGGCTAGAGCTGGATTTTGGGGCTGATGTGTAGGTGGGTCCCTTGGCCAACATGGAGGTGGATTAGGCTGGTGATTATGATGATGAGTTGGGTCATCATAATATTTGAATATCAATCTTTGGGTTGGTTCAATCATGGGTACAGGTGGTCATTGGGATAGCTCTTCTTCTTCTTCCAAGATAAAGTTCACTCTAATGTAATCTATTGCACTTATTTTGTATCTCCACGTGAGCATATTTAATTGTGATATGATATCCTCTTTCTCAACTCCAAACCAATCTAAATCCAATTGCAAAATAGGGAAAACATCATTATATGGAAGTACCATCTTGCTACATAACGTAAGAATGATCGTCAAACTTACGACTAATTTTTCTTCCCTAGTAGAGTCACCAAAAAACTATTAGCAAATGAAATAGGACTCAATAATTGAATTAAATATTGACTCTAGACCTGGATTAACACCGACATGAATTCACTAACAACTTTGAAAAGTGCACAATTGCATTTGTGGCTTTTCTCTTAATTTTATCGAGGTACAGCTCCCTCACAAGATCTTCAAGGAATAAATCTATCCTAATGAATCACATGTGCTTTTAACTAGAAAGTAGAAAAGGTGACAAATGCTAAGTCATAAATATGAAATTAGCATGAAGACATAAACATAGCCAACTATGATCAATTCAAAGACTGAAAATAATGACTATCAAATTAGATTAATATAAAGAGATCATACTGCAATAAATGAGAGATAGATAGCCTGTTCTTCAAAGAAAACATAAATAGCATATGCATAACACACAGTTTGGCATACTTCAAATCTTTCAATTTTATAACACATAGATTATAAACTATTGTAGGTTGTCATTAATAATATTCCTCCTTGAAAACATGCCAATGTATTCAGGAGATTTTCCAAAAAAATCCCCTCATCTATGTTCTCCTTCTAATTTATAATATGGCCAAAACCATTTGAATGGACACTAAAGATGTTACTAGATTAGTGGCTTCTTGTATTTTGAATGTTTATTAGGAAGTTGATAAGGAAATTGGAAAATTTTTCAAGAATGGATATCGGCAAAGGAAATTGATTGTCACTCGAGCAGCAGTCGCCAAAGGACCAATCATTTCATCAATTTTTAATGCAATGCTTAAGGAAACCAAGTGGTAGCATGTGTGAGTTCATTGATGGAGAATTACAACTTAATCAATACAAGCTAATCATAAATGTGAATTAAATTGACATCTCATCAATCTTGAATTGAAGACAGCAATGTTTGGCCAAAATTCTATAAATTCAAGTAATTTCATATCTTTCCCAACATCAATTGCATCCAATATGGCAAGCTCCTAAAGTGATAGATTTTTTGCAAATGACTATATTGTTCTAGAGGAGATTGAGTTCATGCATATTTCTAATCAACTAAAAGAGGTGTTCGTGGTGCAGAGTGAAGTGGATGAAGAGGTGCTCTGAAGCATCCTAGGTGAGGCATTTCTAAGCCAAGCTCATGTTCATAACACTACCATGCTAGAGCAGTTTATTTACATTATTGTCAAGACTTCTGGACATCGAGACTGGGGCATGAGAGCAATGGATCATTTGGCAAAGCTTGAGTTCCATCACTATGTTAGAGTGGTGATAAACGGACTCAACTACTATCCAAAGACTAGGTTGGTAGCTGATGCCATCTATATTGCATCAGCCATCCAGGATAAGAGGTTGGAAGAGGTCATGGCTTTACTACACACTGGGGTGATGAGAAATGACCTAGGGTTGTTCATGTAGTTCCTCCAATCACATGAGAGCCTACTTTCACCTACTTAAATTGCACGCCTGCAAGTTATTACCAAGGGCATTCATGTCCTAATGTTCACTTTGTGCACTTGAAACATTTTGTCTACCTCTTTTGTATCTACCAATCTAGTTTTTGCACTTGAAACAAGCAATCATAGCTTTTCTAGCATAATGTAAAAATGATTCTATATATATAAATAAAGCATATCTTTTTGGTATTATCTATGTTTTCACATTGCTAGTTTTTTGTTATGTCGTGCTTGGAAAAAAAAAAAATTAGTATAACATCATAATCAAATAATTAGACTAGCAGTAATTAGATTTAATTGACATAAATCTTCATAGGCGGCAAAAGGGATGATTCGCAAAACTTAGGAAAACCTTGCCCAGGTTCAAAATGACGTAGAAAATGTTGCCTGAGGCATAACTTGTGAATGAAGTCTCCAACTTTGACTTATGACTTAACCTTTTTTGTACATTACACTTTGGGAAATAATAGAGAATTTGAATGTGACAAGGAAAACCTACCAGACGAAAGAAAAGTATGGTAGGTGGTAAGGTAGGAGGTTCAACAAACTTCACAAAACCCCACCTGAGTTTGAAATGAATGAAAAAAGATTGTCAAAGGCTAAGTTTAGTTTATGACTTGGGAAAAACATGGAGATAACATCCTATAGAGACTCAAGGAAAATATATAGGTAACATGGGACAAGTCGAATGACAGGTGATGGCAACTACTTCTCTTGCAGCAGTAGTTGTGGTTGGGAAATAATAGAGGGTTTGAATGTGATAAGGAAAACCTACCAGACGAAAGAAAAGTATGATAGGCAGTAAGGTAGGAGGTTTGAAAAACTTCACAAAACCCCACCCAAGTTCGAAATGAATGACAAAAGACTACTAAAGGATAAGTTTAGTTTATGACTTGGGAAAATAGGGAGATAACATCTTGAATAGAGATTGAAGGAAAATTTATGGGTAACATGGGATACCAGATGATAGGTGGCAACAACTTCTTCTCTTGTGGTGGCGATTGACACTTTGGAAATAATAGAGGGTTTGAATGTGACAAGGAAAACCCACTAGATGAAAGAAAATTACAATAGGCAGTAAGGTAGGAGGTTCGACAAACTTCACAAAACCCCACTCAAGTTTGAAATGAATGACAAAAGACCATTGAAGGCTAAGTTTAGTTTATGACTTGGGAAAAACATGGAGATAACATTCTGAATAGAGACTCAAGGAAAATCTATGGGTAAAACGAGACAGGTCAGATGATAGGTGGTAGCAACTGCTTCTCTTGTGATAGTGGTTGATGCAGTTGAAGTTGTGGCAGAGGTTGTTGTATGTATTCTCTAGTGAGCCTTCTTTTAGACCAAATGTTGTAATTTGATTGTACTTGTCGAGTGCTAGTCATTGGAGCTTTGTTTGTGAATACTATGTCTTCTTCCTCCATCCATAAGAATAATGCCTAATCAGGTGCAATGTCTATCTCCTACTCCAAGGACATTCCTTGCATTTGTGCTCTAAAATGAGAATTCTCCATTTTGGAAGACTCGTACTCATCTATACTTGGGAGCATACCTTTTCTTCTTTGTTATGTCATCCTTTTTTGCATATTTCCCCTAGGGTAATTTCAGGGAAGATGACTATCACTGCATGGGAAACACCATACATTCTCTTCTTCTGCCACATTGTTCTGGCTTGGGATTATTTCTCTTCTTTGGCTATCTTTAACTATTTGAAGTGGCATAATGACCAAAACTATCTGGTTCATGGATGTCGTCTATTGACCTCTTCCTCAAGAAAACCCTAGTATGTATTATGTTGCTAGGATGGCATACTTCTACCATAGGTCTGAGTGCTTGGATTTGGAAGCATCCCATGCTACCATTTGATGATAACCAACTCATTAGCAAGAGTTTGCATGAGACTCTTCATGTCGTTAATATCCATCGTGACTGAGTTGGAGCCTAATGTGTTGCTTTGTGTGGCAGGATACACATACATGGATTGTGGCATGCCTGATGTTCATTGCATAGAAAAAGTGCTTAAAGAAGCTTCTTCTTGAGATGTTCTAAAGGGTTTCACAAACATAGGCATAGGGGGTATTGGTGGGAGCTTCACAATATTGATCAAACTATTTTCCAAATGCATTGCCACCTCATATGTGTTGGGCAAGATATGTCCTCCCACGGAAGTTATCATAACTATGATGTTTGAATTGATAACCTTCAGATAGAACATGAATGCCATCATAGCTAGGGGTTTAGCAGTCATAGGGATCCTTTGCCAAGTTTTATCCACCTTGGTGTTGAAATCACTCACGGCCTCTTATAGGGCCCTTTTCATGGTGATCAACTGATGTAATAGTGAGGAGTGATATCCATTTTCCAAAAGGAATTCAAACAACCTTTCTCCAAGATGTTCCCAAGAGATAATAGAGCCAGAAGCCAAAGATCAATACCAATCTTGGGCTTTTCCTTTGAAAGAGGTGGCTAATAGCCTCAGAGCGATATTTTCCTCCTCTATATTATGTACCCTACATACATGTGCTATATCTTGCAAGTGTTTAGAATTGGTTTTGAAGTCTTCTCCAAATATTTTTGGGATATCCTTGAATGCATTAGTGGGTATAACAAATATTTTGGCTTCCCAAAATCTCTAGCTCCTTCTTAGGGTTTTTCACCTAGAAGGAGAGGAAAATGGGCCAAAATGGCATTGTTAAAAATAGAATAAATGGAAAGAGGGGTGTGAAGTGTGTGTGTGGATGTGTCTAAATGATAGAAACATAATGAAAATGTAGATTAAATAATTTATTCTAACCTAGTGCAAAATTGTTGGAAAACACAATGTGTATTCAAATAGTTTGACTAGGAATGTAAACAAACTAAAATAGAAAATAGCCCAACTGAAGATATGAACCTGGAAGCTAGAAGAGGATAGAATGAGGCTCTAAATACTTGCAAAAGATACCAAAAATTTTCACTAGGACTATTTCGCCATGTGTGGAAAATTAGTCATGTTTTTACTAGAAAGTGTTAGAACCAGTTTTAGGGAATTGAATATCCAGATCAACAGAAACCATTGTTCAAGCCTATAAATGGGATTGATTCACCATCAATGGTGAATGAGTCCTCTTCTAGAAAATAAAGGAATTTCAAAAATATTTTGTGGCTTAAGATCTACAATTTTGTTTTTGATGAATCCTTGGATCTGAATCTACAAAACAAGACCTGTAGACTCTCTCCAATCTTGAAATAGGGCTTGAAACACCTTGAATGAATTTTATGGGATAAGCATACCTTTTCTCACCTTCTCATTTGATAAATTTGCATACACAAACACATGCAAAGGGGAAAAATTGTTAAAGGTTAAGATATGGGGGTTTGCCTTGGTCAAACCCCTTTAGGTACCTAATTAAACCAAAGTGATGAAATAAAGTAATGAAACATGCAAAAATGGAGATGATTACCTTGTCATGATGATTTCATCTTGAAATTTTGTAACAATGGAGGAAGATTTAGGCCTTGAATGCTTTAGAAAGCTAACTTGATGAGTTCTACTAAAGAAACCCTAACTTGCTTGATTTGGATGAGAAGATAGAAGATGAATTAATTATGAGATGTAAAACTGAGTTGTTAGTTGTAAAATGAGGATAAAAACACATATTTATAGACAATTGTTCTTAGTATCCCATTAATACCTCATCACAAGCTGACAAGTAGTGAAATTAAACTTAATTTCACTTTATTTCCCACTCAAAGGTCAAAATGGGGCTCGATAGGATTCATTTACCACACATGGAAAATGGTTCCCACTTGGATGGGACTAATTTTCCATGCATGGAAAATGGGTCCCACAGGGGCCATTCTGACACCTAAGAAGCCAAGGAATTAGGAAATAAGGTCTAAAATTCCATCTTGTTAGGTATATGATCAATTAAAGCCTTGAGATGCAAAATATGGGTCATTAGGGAACTATTAGTGATGATGTAAATGTAAAATAGGGCTTGGGACACATAAATCAATGTGAAAGTGTGATTAAATACAATTTACAACATTAAAATTAGGTCCACATAGCCTAGAAGGGCACAAAAACCAATGTGAATCTGCAAGACACATTGCAAAACTAGTTTATCATTAAGTTTAAGTTAAGATCCTTCTAGATTGATGTAATAATGTTATTAAACACATTTTATAATGTTGAATTAGGGAGAAATAAGTTGATTAAGTATAGAAAAGCATGAAAGTCCTTTGCAAGACTTTATAACATCTTTACATGACATTGTTAAAAGCATGTTATTTGATTTGAAAGGGTCCAAGGCCTAGTGTGGATGTATAAAATGTCTCACAACACTAGATTAAGGCCTCATTAAGTCCAATTTATCATGAATTAATCCCATGTCAAGCATAGGGTTATTTTTTCTATGGCACATTTAGCCCCCACTTTAGTGAGAGGATGAACCTATTTCAAACTCACACTAAAGTAGCCATTCAAGAGAGATCCACATGTACATCAAGCCCCTAAGATACGAAATCATGCAATGGAAAGATAAAAAGAAAGACAAAGTGAAAAATATGCACTTACTCTAGGCCAACAGAACTTCTTGGTTGTTCGTTGGGTGAGAAAGGCCAAAGGTATACTCACTCTGGGGCCACAAAACTTTAGGTTGTTCATGGGGTGAGATGTCTCAAAGAAGTGGTTTAGTGAGAAAGTCATGCCAATGTGTCAACTTCTCACCATATAATGAGAAAATTCATGCCAATGTGTCAGCTTCCCATCATACTAACCATACCAAAGTTATCCTCTTGATAACATTGATAAGGCACCACAATGCTTTTGTAAATGTTTTGACTGTAATGTGAAAGTTTTGTTAAAGGGGATTTTTCTTTGTTCATGAAGATCTTCTCCTTAGGGAGAATTGTGCCTAATGTCTCCAAGAGAGGATAGGTCAAGAGGTTAAATCATTATCCATGGGATTCCTTGTTCGCATCAGGTCACTTCAGTTGATCATTATCCCTAGTGCTAGATCATTATCCATGGAATGCCTCATTCGCATTAGGCCACTTCAGTTGATCGTACACTCATGGAAGGAATCAAACCTAATGACGCCACCAAGGAGAGGACACGTCACAAGAAAAAGTAAATCACACCATAAAATTTGCATGTAAATGTTGTCTATGTATGCCACCACTTTAATGCAGTTACTAACACCATTGTTGTGATAAATTTCTTTAAAGTAGAAGAGGAGAACATGAGAGCTTATCTAAAAATCCCTATGCCAAGTCATATGTTTTTGATAAGCTACATCATTCAAAGAAAGGGAGTATGTCACATGCGAGTCAATTTGAATACATGTCATTCACATCTCAAGCTTTCTCTTAAATGTTCATGAAAGGTTAACGAGTAGTCAAAAGAGACAACGAAAAGTGACATGTAGGGATAAGGATGTTGAACCCCTTCCCCCACTTAGTTCAAGATGACGGTGAGCCTAAAGTGGATGATGATATGCTACCCCTTGCAAGGGATGTGAAACATGCAATAGTGAGTATGTTAGGGTACTGCAACTATTACAAGGCGAGGAGCAGAAACTAATGTTATTTATATATCAATTTAGGATGTACCAAGAGTAAATATTTCTTGGTAAAATGGTTGGTGATAGTATGGATGTTGAGGGAAGGGTTGTTGGATGGGTTAATGGCTATGAAAGGATAATCCCGAAGACTAGAATTTGGAAGAATAAGGTTAGGTATAGTGTGAGCATGTTTCTTTAGACACATAGGGTGATGATGAAGGGTTGAATTGTGTTGAGGAACAATAGTGGTGATAATAGGAGAAAAAGTCTCAATTTGGTTTTTTTTTTTCTCAAAGGTATCATTCTAATGTGCCATAATATTAACCCTAGGAGGAATGCTAATATGTTCTTCACATGTTATAATGGAATTTGGCAAGATAGCTTCATCACTCATAGGGGAGGCATCAAGAGAAAGATAGCTAGGAGTTTCATGGGTACCAATTATGGGAGCAAGGAAGGGAGAAGTAAGTTGTTTATGAGTGTCACTACTGATATCTTCTAACACTAAACTATCTTCTTCATGTGTAGAGAAGATAGTAGGATAATAAAAGAGTGGATTTTCATCGATACTTACATCCTCACATCCTAGAATGTCTTCTTGAAAAGGAAAAGTAGGATTGTGGGTATGTGCAAGATCATCATGGAAAAAGCATGGCCTTAAGTGGTGAAAAATTCAAAAAATCAGAGTTAGGAAACTTGATGTAAATATTTGAATAAGTTACCTATATTATTTCAAAAATATGTAAGAATAGAATCTGTAGCAAATTGAATCTAGTTTCTAAACTACTAGCTTTTTAAAAAAGAAAAAACTATATTTGGTGAAATTTTGAAATTTCAATGCAGTAGTACTTAAATTTCAAGGAAAAAATAAGTAGGTGTCTGTCTAACCACCCTAACCACAATAAAATGATAATATTTTTTTATAATATTTGAGATATAAGTAGAGAGCTCATGTACAAATGTGATACATATTTTTTTGTAATATTTTTCCAAGTAAATAATTAATTATGAATTTTTTTATTACAACTTTTAAAAAATATAAAAACTCGTATGTTTGACCACCTTAACTTGGTCAAAAATTCATGAAATTCAATTATTATTTTTTTAATCTTATAGGATGTGAAGCATAGAATGTGAATCATGTGTCAGATTCAAAAAATATGATATCGTTTGAAAGATATAGATGTTTTTTAATAACCCTATCAATCAGGATTTTAGTTGTAATTCAAATAGAAAATGAATAATAATTATTTATTAAATTCAAAGTAAAACATAATTTATATTGGTGGAAATTTGATAATCTCCTTTAAAAACCCTTTTCGTTTCAATGATTTTGGGTAAAAAAAGGTCATTAGCCACATACGCATCATATCGCCACTTTTTGGCCCATCATGATCCTGCACATACCCTTGTCATAATTTATATCCTCCACAAAAATGTTTTTTTCATGATCATTTACAATTGTATAATTTTCATCATTAGGGGAGGTGTTGGGAGATAAATGTGGACTTGGTAAGGTAGGGGAATGAGTTCATCTTTGTGTGTCATAATGTTTGTGCAAGTGGTAGGAGAAGGAAGACAAGCAAGGCTTTCAAGATCTTCAATGATTGTGTCTTCTTTCATCAAGTATCTCCATTACCAATGGGAGAGATATTGAGAGAAGAAAAATTATTATTATTATGATTATCAATGCTTGCACCTTTTTGGAGAAAAGCTTTAGTGGATGATTTAGAAGAGAGGAATTCATTGAAAAATCATCACTACTAAAGGGCTTGGATGTTATGTGTGTTGTAATTGGTTCTTTTGATGTGTTGTGTGATTGGTTATTGATATTTGTGAGAGTTTCCTCAATATAAGTCGATCTAAAAGGACTACAAAATATGATAGAAAATGGAAAAAGTCTAATTTACATGAATGTAAATGATTCTTATTTATAATAAAATGCAAGATAAAGACATAAGATGAAATGTAAAATTTTCATATTGCAAACAAAGTAGTTGACTGATGCACTAATCTAAAAGATGAAATGTTGTAAATGCAAAAGCGAAATTGAAACAATGTATGAAATGAGCTAATTGAAGAAAGATGTAAAAAAATGCATGCTATAGAAATGTAATTGACTAATATATACAAGTAAAGGCACCAAGTACAAGCCTAAAAACAAATTTTTGAGTTTGAGAAAGTGTTGTTTCAAGGGTCAGAAGGGACTGATTCGCCCCAAGGTGGCGAATGAGTCCTAGTATGGACCTTTTTCAAAAAAATTTAGAAATTTATAACTGATTTTAGTGTGTTCTAAGTGCCAAGGTGTAGGTATAAATGAAAAATGAAAAATTTCATAGTTGTGTGATGATGAAAGATGCAAAAATGGAACCTATTATGCACTTTTACCCATGCAAAAATGAAATCCTAGAATGCAGGCTAACTAATGCAAAATGAAATGCAAGAAAATCTAGGAAGATGAATGGATTGAAAAATTAGAAAAAAAGGAATTCACATAGCAGGTTCACCAAAATGTAACAAATATTTTGGCTCCCCAAAATCTCTAGCTTCTTCTTAGGGTTTTGCACCTATAAGGAGAGGGAAATGGGCCAAAACGACATTGTCAACATTAGAAGAAATGGAAAGAAGGGTGTATAGTGTGTGTGTGGATGTGTCTAAATTTTGGAAACTTAATGAAAATGCAGATTAAAGAATGTATTCTAACCTAATGCAAAATTGTTGGAAAACACAATGTGTATTCAAATAGCTTGACTAGGAATGTAAACAAACTGAAACATAAAATAACCCAGTTGAAGATATGAACTTGGAAGCTAGAAGAGGATAGAATGAGGCTCTAAATACTTGAAGAAGACACTAGAAATTCTTACTGGGACTAATTCACCATGCATGGTGAATTAGTCCTATTTTTTCCAGAAAGTGTTAGAACCAGTTTCAAGGAATTGGGTATCCAAATCAATAGAAACCATTGTTCAAGCCTAGAAATGGGACTAATTTACCATCAATGGTAAATGAGTCATCTTCTAGAAAATAGAGGAATCTGGATAGGATTTTGTGGCTTAGGATCTACAATTTTGTTTTTGATGAATCCCTAGATCTGAATCTACAAAATAGGACCTATAAAATCTCTCCAACTTTGAAATAGGGATTGAAACACCTTGAATTACTTTGATGGGATAATCACACATTTTCTCACCTTCTCATTTTATAAATATTCATACACAAACACATGCAAAGGGGAAAAAGTGTTGAAGGTTAGGATATGGGGGTTTTCCCTAGTCAAACCCCTTTAGGTAATTAAATCAAAGTGATTAAATAAAGTAATGAAACATGCAACAATGGAGATTATTACCTTGTCATGATTATTTGATTTTGAAATTCTGCAACAATGGAGGAATATTCAGCCCTTGAATGCTTTAGAAAGCTAACTTAATGAATTCTACTGAAGAAACCCTAACTTGCTTGATTTGGATGAGAAGATAGAAGATGAATTAATGATGAGAGATGTAAAAATGAGTTGTTAGTTGTAAAATGAGGATGAAAACTCTTATTTATAAACATTTTTCCTTAGTAACCTGTTACTATCTCATCACAAGCTGACATGTAGTTAAATTAAACTTAATTTCACTTTATTTACCACTTAAAGGTCAAAATGGGGCTAGATAGGACTCATTTGCCACACATGGTGAATGGGTCCCACCTAGATGGGACTGATTTTCCATGCATGGTAAATGGGTCCTACAAGGGCCATTCTAACACCTAAGAAGCCAAGGAATTAGGAAATAAAGTCTAAAATGCTATCTTGTCAGGTATTTGATTAATCAAAGCCTCAAGATGCACAATATGGGTCATTAGGGACCTATTAGTGATAATGTAAATGTAACATAGGGCTTGGGATACATAAATCAATGTGAAAGTGTGATTAAATACACTTTACAACATTAAATTAGGTCCACATAGCCTAGAAGGGCACAAAAACCAATGTGAATGTGCAAGACACATTGCAACACTAGTTTATCACTAAGCTTAAGTTAAGAACCTTCTTGATTGATGTAATAATGTTATTAAACACATTTTATAATGTTGAATTAGGGATAAATAAGTTGATTAAGTCTATAAAAGCATGAAAGCCCTTTACAAGACTTTACAACATCTTTACAGGACATCGTTAAAATCATTTTATTTGATTTGCAAGGGTCTCAAACCTAGTGTGGACACATAAAATTCCTCACAACAATAGATTAAGGCCTCATTAAGTCCAATTTATCATGAATTAATCCCATGTCAAGCAAAGGGTCATTTTTTCTATGGCACAACAGGTATGGAAGGCCATACATCTAGGGTTGTGGGTGGTTGTAGCAAACTACCACCATCCAATGTTACAAAATTTATAGGAGCAGGGAGAGGTATGTGAGCCATAAAGAAAAGATTCTTGTGAATCAATTATACATGTATTCTAATTTGGAAATTTAAGCCTCCTGGAGGAGTAGATAAAGCTCTAGATATTAGGCTTTTACTTATTACTCTATTGCTCCTTACAAGTGATACAGAGCCTATAAGTCTTCTCCTCCTAGGTACTAAGGAAGGTAACTGAGAGTATTGGAAGTGACCTCTCAAAGATGCTCTTGTTTGGACTCTGGGCATGAAACTTCCAGTTTCCTTCCTTAGCCTAATTCAAGAAATATTTTTGAATTCTAATTAGCTATTTGGAAAACTTCTTGTCCCACTAGGCGTTCAACAAAAAGAACTATTGATCATCAAAGATTGTGCCTCTCTGACAATCTTATGGGAAATTCAACAAGTGGGGGATAAATTGCATCTCACTGAATACCTCTAGGATTTTTATAGAAAGTTGGCTCTTCCTTGGAATTTAGAGATAAGGGGAGAAAGAAATGTAAACATAAAACATAAAAGGTGATGCACCAAAGCTTTTACAACATTTCAAACCCAAATCATTCCTATGAGTGATATAAATAGACATAGAACGACACAACCCTTCATTGTTGGAAAGAGAATGAACAGCAAAGGCTAACTTCAAGCATAGTGAAGACTTTCAAATCTTTTTGGAGGTAGTGTTCATTAAGGTCCAATCAAACATAAAGATTTCTTATGAGTAACATAACAATATCTCATAAATCACATGAACTCTTCCTCCTAATATAACATAGCATGACAAAACAACTTTCAAAAAAACAAAGAAGTCCAATGACATAGTCCAATTTTCTTAAGCTACTACTCTACCATACAAGCATACAGCATGGAAATCAACTATTTAAACTATCTATATTTAGCTTGCAAGACATAGTGTTTCATTCAAAACAATAATATAAAGAAAGAAAGCTTGAGAAAGGCCATACTTGCACAATCTCAACAATTTCTCCTCAATACTTCATGCTTTTAAATATCAAATGAACTTTGAAATAGAGACCTTGGATTCCAATCCAACAATAGTTTAAACCTTAATAGATATAGCATGCCAAAGAAAAGTAGTTCTACAACTTTGCTAAAACCCTAAGAAAACTAAAGAAACTTCTCTTTAAAAAAAAGAAACTGTAACTTGGAATCCAACCATTGATTGTATTGTTTCCCTTCCTATATAGCCACCAAAAGAACAAAACACTAGACCTTAGCATAGAAGTAATTGTTGCCAGATGTTAACACTTGATAGCTTGCAATCTAATCGTAGATCCTTGGTTAGGATGCAACGAACTTTTTTCATCAATTCCCAACTGCTACATTAATACCCTTTAGATATTTAGCAAAGATGGAGGCCCATAAATGATCTAATCCTAAAAACAATCTCGAAAAAGGATTATGCTAACCAATCACATCACCCCAAGGCACTAACTCAAAACTTCCATCCCAAAAACCAAGAAATAAAAGGCCAGCAAGCTCTGATAGACTCCCACAAGATATAATCTCATAAGAGGCATAGTCCTCTTGCAGTGAAGAGATGACACATCACACGAACAAAGATCTTATGTTTTCCAAAAAATATTTTGGAGAAAACTTCTGCCAAGCTGGTGCGTGTCTCGGGCCCTCCTTGGAAAGGAAAATGATAAAATAAAGTTGTGCAGCAACCACATGGTGCATTGCTCGTCTTTTCGACCGGCTTTACATAAACCCAAGAATCTCTGAAGCCAAAAAATAAAAGAAGCTGAAGATTAAAAGACTAAGGAAAAAAATGTTTCACAAGTACCAAATTACCCTATTAGAAGTCTCAAGTACTTCTTTTGGCACTCCCATATCAATTTTAATAGATATTGGTGCCATGGAAAATTTTCTAGAAAGGTTGTTTTTCTAGAAAAATCCTGGATTGTTGAATATGCAAGCTAGAAAAGAGCTAAAGTCAATATCTATTTAAAGCAATGGTTTAACTTCCAAGTTTCTCTATGGAGGTGAATTTGTACGTAGCCCCCTTAGGTTTGTATGATGTCATCTTAGGGATGAATTGGCTATGGAAGCATAGGACCAAAGTTGATTTCCATGCAAAAATCATAGAATTATTAGATGATCTAGGTAATTGAGTGTCATTGCAAGGAACACTTAGAGAAGTTAAACTGCAGTAGATTTCAGTTGTGCAAATGCATAGACTAAAAAATAAAGGTTTTCAACTCTTCACAGTAAAAATATAAAATCTTGAGGAATACAAGGAATTTATTATTCAAGATGATGTTATGTATTATGAACCTCAAGATCCCTAAGAAGTTGAAGAAGGAGAGGTGGTGGAAACAAGGAAATTGGATATGGAGAAATATCCTATCCTATGGAAATTTGTGGATGTATTTCCAGATGAACTACTTGTATTTTCTCTTAAGAGAGTGTTTGAATTCTCCATTGAAATAGTCCCTGGGTTGAAACCTATATCAAAAGTATCATATAGGATGACCACAACATAATTAATGGAGTTAAAGGCACAATTAGAAGAATTTTTGTCTAAAGGACTAATAAGATGCAATGTTTCACCCTAGGGAGTGCTAGTGATCTTTGTAAAGAAGAAAGATGGTACACTATGCTTGTTTATTGACTATCGATTGATTAACAAAGCAACAATAAAGAACAAGTGTCCATTGCCACGTATCGATGATCTCTTTAAATTAGATGCAAGGAGTGATAATATTTTCAAAGATTGGTCTATGTTCTAGTTATCATCAACTAAGAATCAAGGACAAAGACATCTTCAATGAAGCTTTTAGGACTAGATACATTCATTATGAGTTCACATTCCTACCTTTTGGATTAATGAATGCACCAGAAACACGCATGAACCTAATGAAAAATGTATTTAGGGACTTCTTGAACAAGTTTGTGTTGGTCTTCTTGGATGACATCTTAATCTACTCCAAGAATAGAGAAGAACATCACAATCATCTAGATATTGTCCTCCAACAATTGAGAGATCATAAGTTGTCTAGGAAACTCTCAAAGTGTACCTTCTTCCAAAAATATGTACAATATTTGGGTCATGTAATTTTAGCTGATGGGATTGCAGTTGATCCAGCAAAGATAAAAGCAGTGCTTGAGTGGTTGTGCCTAAGAATGTGCCAAAAGTTATAATTTTAATGGTTTTGGTTGGGTATTAATGTGAGTTCATTGTAATTTTTTTGAGAATAGCTTTTCCCATCACTTATTTGCAAAGGAAAGGTAAGAAGTTTGAGTAGACAGAAATTTCAAGTGGAATTTGATCTCCTTAAGGAGAAGCTGACCACGAATCTGATACTGAATGTACCTGATCTGGATGGTAACTTTATTATTATCACCAATGCATTAGGAGAAGGTTTGGGTGGAGTATTAATGTAGGAGGGGTTAGTCATAACTTATGAGTCAAGTAAGCTAAAGCCTTATGAACATAATTATGCTTCGCATGATTTGGAGTTAGCAACAGTTGTTCATGCATTATAGATGTGGAGACAATATTTTTTGGGGAAACCATTTGAACTTAAGACTGATCATCATGGTCTAAAATATTCTTTTACCCAACCTAATCTTAATGAAAGGAAAAGAAGGTGGTTAGAATTGATATCTGACTATGATTTCAATATTAGATATATCAAGGGAAGGGAGAATCAAGTTTTTGATGCCCTAAGTCATAGGAGGCATATCTCCTCGATGGTATTGATCCAAACTAACTTCAAAGATCAAGTGTTGCAAGAATCGAAAGGTGGTGAGTTTAATGAACTAGTCAAGCAAGCACTCTCAAATAATTTACAAGATCAAAGATACGAAGGATATCACTTTAAACTTAATGGTTTATTAAGGTGTAAGGGGAGAATTTATGTACCTAATTCTTGGGAATTAAGGAATTTGGTATGGAAATAAGTTCATAATGCACCATATTGAGGACATCCTAGTTTAAGTAAGATGTTAGTTGATGCAAAGTCATTGTATTTCTAGAAGGGTATGAAAGGGGATGTTATAAGGTTTGTAGCAAGTTGCTTAGAGTGCCAAAGAGTGAAGGAAGAGCATCATCATCCTATAGGTCTTTTGTATCCACATGAAGTTCCAAAAAGTAAGCTGAAAGTCATTAGCAAGGATTTTGTGCAAGGTCTACCTATATCGAGGAGTAAGCACAATGCCATTTTGGTAGTAGTGGACAAGCTCACAAAAGTGGCTCTCTTTATACTAAGGAATCTAAACAATGGAGCTCCTTTAATAGCTCAGAAGTTTATCCAATAGGTATTTAGATTGCATGGGATTTTTGAAAAGATTATATCTAATAGGGATGCTCATGTGACATCTAGAATTTGGAAAACCTTGTTTTCTTCACTTGAGATGAAATTGAATATAAATTTTGCATATCATCTAAAAACGGATGGACAAACTAAAAGGGTAAACCAAGTGTTAGAATACCTACTAAAGATGTATTGCATGGATCAACAATACAAATGGGAAGATTACCTACCATTGGTTGGGTTTGCATATAATAACCATTATCATTATGTGATCAAGATGGCTCCATTTGAAGTATTGTACGACAGGAAGTGTTGAACTCCTATAAGTTGGGATAAGCTAGAAGATAGGATAAGCCTTGGGCTAGAGATGTTATCAAAAATGGAGGAGCAGGGTGGTATTATTAAGCAAAAGTTAGCAGAAGCTAATGATAGGTAGAAAAGTTATGTTGTTTCCAAGTGGGTACCCAAAAATTTCTCAATAGGATAAAAGGCTTTCTTAAGGATCAAGCATCACAAGAGTTCAATCAGGTCTAAAAAGTCATCCAAACTAGCTTTGTGCTATATGGGTCCTTTTGAGGTTCTTTAAGAGATCAACCCTATTGTGTATAGGATCGCCTTGTCGTCAGCTCTTACCAAGATGCATAATGTCTTTCATGACTTATATCTTAAGAAGTATATACCAGGCGATAACCATGTTATTGATTGGAATGCTTTACAGGTACAAGACCCAATATCTTAAGAAGTATATACTAGGAAATAACCATGTTATTGATTGGAATTCTTTACAGGTACAGGACCTAGGCATGGTAACAATCAATCCTCTCAAGGTGGTTGAAACATGTAAGCTCCACTTATGTAATAGAGAGGTTCTAAGGTCCAATGGGATCAGTATGGAGAAGATTTTGCCACTTGGGAAGACTATGTTGAGATGAAGCAAAATTTTCCACAAGTCTTGCTAGATTTTGAAAACTCTTGAAAAAAATATTTTGTGTTGTTTAAAGATGTTTGTGTTTGATGTTATGTCTGTGTCAATACTTAATAATCATCAAAGATGATGATTCATAAGGGGGGAATATGTTGCACCCCATGTGTTATTACCTATTTACTATTACCTTGTTTGGTGCAATTGCTTTAATATATGTAAATGTGTTTTATGAATCTTGAATGGAAATATGATGAATGAATGATTGATGCAATTTGATGTTTTATAATGATTTTGACTATGAAATATATGTGATGAATATGATTGTATTGTGATCAGCTAACTAATATTATGATGTGCTAATTTGAGTGCAAGAACAGGTTCGAACCTTCAAAAGAAAGGGGAAGTGTCACTCAAGAGAAGAGCTTGATCGGGTAACCCTTAATGAGCCTAACTAAGCATTCACACACTCACACCCTAGTTGATCTATGTTGAGTCAAGTCAGTTTTGGATTAAGGTAAGAGATATTTGGTTTGAATGTGAATGTTGCGGTTAAGGAATGTGATTAAGTCTTGATGTCAAGTGGAAGTCCTTCCTTATGTATTTATTGTTATGTCAATGAGATATATACATAAAATGTATATATATGTATATATGTATGTGTCTATGATAAAATCATGCATGTGAGTGAATGTGTACATGAGTATAAGTAATAGACATACCTACGCATGCTCATGGATGGATTACCCATAAGCATGGGAATATTGATTAGACTAAGGTGACATATATGTATATGTATATATACACTTCGTGTATATATGTCGATCGATGGATATGAGAGTATGAGTGTTTTTGCGAAGGTATTAAAATAATATGTATTTATATGTATGTATAAAATAATTTCGCTACATATATATTAATATATATTTATATATAATACATAATGTTATTTGATATATATTTATTTTTGTTTGATAATCAACAATTAATGTATTTGATAACCATGTGAAATGAGTATATATTAATATATATATTATATATATATTACAATGGATATATATATACACACACACATATATATAATGTATATAATTGATAATCATGTTAGATATTTATAAAGCATAACACATAGCGTTGTGGCATATATTAGTAAAGAACTTTAAATAAAGCATGTGTGCATAAGGTGTTCCCTTGTAAATGCATTTCAAAGTAGAAACATTTGCATAAAGCAAACCAATGACCAAGTCAACCAAGTCTAGGAAGCACATGCATGAAACAAGAGGTGTTGTTTGTACATTGCAAAGGAAGTTAATGCAAATTTTAGCAAAGTGGAAATAGTCTTACCCACGCTAACATAAATGGCACCAACATATTAACTATGATGCCAATGTAGAAGTAAATGAATTAGATAAGAAGATTTTTTGTTGTGCCCAAGACTAGAAAAGCAATATCATAGCAATGTGACTTGATCAAAGTAAACTTGGCAGCAATATAAGAAGGAATTCAACATGTAAACAAAATAGAAAACTTTCTAGTTAGCTTGTTGTTCATTCGACTCAGAAAAAGAGTCTTGTTTTCCCTTGAAACAAGCCAAATCAGCCATTTGAATGGTGAGGACCATTGTGTTGCAAACCTATAAGTTAGTTTGATGAGTCGTTGCATGGGGATAGAAAGGTGGCATAAATATTAACTTGTTTGTAGCCTTTGGTCACTCACAATTTAGTATAAATAAAGGTTCCCATTCTACCAATTTCTACACTTTTCAATCTAATTATCTTCTTGTTATCATGTTGTACTTTCTATGCTTGAGAATTGTGAGCTTGATTGTTAGAGAGTTGTTTCAAAGCTATTTTCATTTGTGATTGTTCAGAGAATTAGTAAGAGACTATAAGAGGGAATTAAGTTGATCTTGGAGGAAGTATCAAGAAGACTTGATAAATTGAGCTAGGAAGGGAGATTAATCAATTGGAGCTTTTATATAGGCATGCTAGTTTCTATACCTTTTTCATTTATGTAGGAAAGCTTAAAGAATTTTGATCTTACTATGTTGGAAAAGAATGGTTTTGAGTGTGTTGTGATGCTTGTACATGCTTGTATGTTTCTTGGTTGTTTATTATGTTGGAGAAACCTATCATATTGGTTTATATTTATATAGATGTGTATATACCCTATATATGGGAGTTTGTATAAATGCAATGTATTTATACTATATTTAGGTGTCATCACTATATGTAGGATGTATATACAAAACGTATGTAGCATAAAGTAAGAAGTTGCTAGAATCACTTTGGTAGTTAAGTTATTTTGATTATGAGTTGTTAAGTGGGTTATTCCTGGGGTTTCTCTAATCTGTGGAAAGGGGTTAGCCTAGATATATAGAGTATGAATGGTCAGAAAACCAAATCGAGCTAGGAAGGTGGGTGAAATAGATGACTCTCCTTCAAAATAATGGGTGATAAATTCTTTGGCCAAAGTATTGTAAGTAGCCACTATTTACACTATCAGTTCACTGTGATCTGAGTTTGCATACTAGACATGGATAGTCATACATGTAATACTCATAAAAGGCTAGAGTTATGAGGTTACAAAACCAATCTCTTTTTCAAAGGGTAGGGCCATCTTACCAATTTGGTAGATGTGTGAGGGATCACAGTAACTCCATGGTTGGCAGAAAAGTACTTGAGTAATGCTTCCTACATGTGTGGGAGGAAACCATTCACAATCATCTCTCTATTTCTATATCTCTATATCTCTAACCCCTTTGTCATCAATGACAAAGGATGGGGGTCTGGTATATATGTATATATGCATCAAAATGTGACCAAAAATATATGAACACAACACAAAATTAACTTGAAGAAGAACCTTTGAGACTCTCCAAGATGACCTTCCATGACACGTCTCCTTCTTCCCATGAATCCTTTGCACTTATAAGAGTCTTGTGTAATAGATCAAGTTTAGTCAAGGACTTTATACCATGTGTTAGAGTATTGGGACTAAGATTAATCTCTAATAATTCACCAATACACCCAAGAGCACTAGAAAGAGAAGTGTGCATAAGTTTAATCATGTCTCTAACTGCCACAAACTTCTTGATAAATTTTATCCTTTGATCTTGTAGAGAAAATAGTTTTTCCTAAAGTTGCACAATGTAGGACCACCTTTGATTAACTATATCTTATGCTAAATTGTATGTAATTGCATGAGTGCTCATCTGGGATTCACTCATCCCTGTCTCATTTCTTATGTTCAATATACTGCTAGACCAATCTAGGAAAAAAGAAGGTAGTTCTTGTGCCTATTCTTCACAACCTTGTACATTCTCTCCAATTTCTTCATCACTCGATTGTGTACATTGCACATTTTTCATTGATAACTTCCAAATTTCCTTCATTAGACCTAATTTCAATAGGTACTTCAAGTTTGAAGATGTAGACCTTTAAAGAATCAATCATGCCTCTAAAATTCTCCATGACATAAATATATGAATCAAAATTAGCACCAAGAATAACCTTTTGTAATTCTTCCAAAGCTCTCTAACTATTTATTCTTCCATGCTCATGTTCAAACTCACTTCCTTCTGCAACTTCTTGCTTAACAACATTCTTCCTTTTCTTCCCTGTTTCGCCTGTGCTACCGGAAGTACCTTCTTTCCAAAAGAATTTTAGCATAATTATCAACTTCAACCTTTAACACTTCATAATCTAATTCAAATATCCATACCAACCTTGATTCAACTACTGCCATGTGACAGAAATTTGCAAACACAAGAAAATTGATGCTTCCAGAGTACCTTTCAACAAAACTTACTAGAATCTTAAACCTTCTACTCATCCTCATCTAAAATGTTCCGAAGAATGCAGCAAGGGAAATCTCTTGTGCATCCAAACTACCAAGATTTATCATGAAGCTTTTGATTTTATGGGCAATAGGCTCTATATTTGACCATTATATCCTTCCTATCATCGGTAATTCTCTCAAAAATTAAAAGAGCAGATAGACAACAAGATTGCCATATCGAAATGTATTGTTCTTACTCTTCTTAATTTCCTTTAAATTCTTCAAAAGATGTATATAGAGTAATTCACACAAGTCATAATCCATACCTCCTTTAACCATATCAACAATAGTATGTACAATAGCAATAGAAATTGTGAGGTCATTAGTAGGGCTACAAACTTTGTGACCGATGACCATAGCAATATACCTTATTACCAGATCAATAATTGATCTCAAATCAATCTCTTTCCCTTCAAGATTCACACCGGTAACCTCAATTATCTCTTGCTCATCCATAACCTTCTGTTTAGGAACTGGTCTAAAGGAACATAAACCAATCACATCTCAAATAGGTTCTTTGGTAATCAAATGTGCCTTATCAATCCACAAAGATTCATCATGAATTCTACTTAAGACTATTCGAATATACTTCTTTTCAAATTCAAACAAGGGGAATTTCCTCCAAACATCCAACTTTTTCTCAACTAACACTCTATAGGCATCATGGCTTTCTTCCAATTCACTCTCCCATAGCATGCTCAACTGAACTAACGACATTTCTTCTATATTACTATAAAAAAATGCATAGATATCCTCTATGGGAAACACTCTCAGAGGGATGCAAGAGAATGCACCAATAGACTCTTCTGACATATCCTTCAAATATCTTCTCAAATTAACATGCTCTTTATCTGCACTATTCACAACCTTTGAATTATCCATAGCAATAAAAGTGAAAGATTGTACAAATAGGAATACCTCTGTAAATGCAAACAAGAAAAGTATAGATATCCTACTTCCATAGCTCACTTCGAATCCACTTGTTCTTTTCTTCAAACCCTAAAACTTTGAATTGTTCTTTAAGCTTCCGTTGCACGATTCTCCAAAATTACATAAGCCTCTTGAATTATCTAAATTTATTTCTTCCATGTTCTAAATGATTTTATAATAAATGCTTCAACTTGCAAGTAGATTAGCACAAAAATTGTGTACACCTCCATTATTTCAAATTTTGCAAACTTTATCCTTCACACATGCAACTGAGAAAAAATTCCTTAATTTCCCTATCACATTAAATATGTACTTTTGTCATATGTGACACAAGTATCGATGAGGGGTTTCATTATATTTTCTAATAACTACTCCCCCTTAGCCACTACTTTACTTAGAAATTGATGAGAGTATCTACACTGGAGGTCAGAACAGATAAGGCTAACGATTCAACTTGCTTTACTTCCTTTCTCCAAATCCTTATCATTTATGTTCTTGCTTCTTCTGGATCAATGATTTGATCATGCTTATGCACCAGATAATTTGTCTTCTTCTGCAGTTATTAACAGGATGTTTTGGATTGTTGCACTTACAACAAATAGCATTCTTCTTTTTGTTCTCTCTTTTATTCAACTTATCTTCACACAGACTAACTTTATATATGATCTTCTTGCACTTAAGACATTTACTAGAGAATGATAAAGAATCTTTCATTTTAGTTTTGCAATCCTTTGCCTTATGACCAAATTTCTTATAGGAATAACAGACACCATTGAAAGATAAATACCTTTTAGCATCATGTTGTCTGATAGGAGTTCCACCAGAATTGTTTATTATATCTTTGACTTGTCCATCTTTGTGCCAAGTCTTCTTATCAATAGATTGCTTCGCTTTATAATTTTGACCTTCCTCAAACCCTAAACCACTCTTATCCATTGTCAATTTCTAAGAAGTAATCAATTCATCAAGCATTGTCAAGCTTATCATAAATTTTTCTTTAAAACTTCTTCCCTTTTCTAGATCAGATCTCAAGATTTCTGCTTCTTCCTCAAACTTCATGCATTCATCCATCTTCCTTTGAATTTCAATTTCTTGACATTCTTCAATTCTTTTCTTTTCATCCAATTGTTGCAATAGGCTAGAGACAATTTCATCTTCCTTTTAACCAATAGATCACATGCTTCAACACTTTTACTTTGTAGCTTTTCAGTATACAGATTCGCTTTCATCAACTTGTCCTTTAGATCTTCTATTTCTTTTGAAAATCCAATAGAGACCATTTCCAGAGGAAAAAATTTCTTATACTCAAATTCTAAAACCTTCTTCAAGCTGTTAGGATTCTTCGAAACCAAGCTCTAATACCAATTGTTGAACATATGGAATACTGAGAAGGGGGTGAATAAGTATTCCATAAAACCATTCACATAAAATCCATCTAACCATTATCACAATTCTAACTGAATTAGCAAGAGAGAACATAGAAACAAATTAATGCAACCATACACATGAACACCAAGATTTTTACATGAAAAACCCAAAAAGGGAAAAACCATGGTGAGGATTAACTCACAATATATTATATTCGGATACAAAATATTACAGGGCTCACTACCAGGACTCACTATCCTTAAAAAGGCTCACTGCCTGAATACAAAAGATGGTTGACCGCCAAGATACAAAGATAGTGGCTCACTGCCAAGAGATTGAACTAATAGGATACACCTTCAATATGCAGGGTTCAGTTCCAATCAAGCTTAGAATATGAAGTACTGCCTCACACAGCAATCGCTCAACAAATCTACTCTAATCCACAACTAATAAAACATTTAGGCTCAGACCTTTTACTTACACTTCACACTTCACACCTCTTTCCACACTTTCTCTCTTCTCTTCATCTCATTCCTCAAAACATCTTATATATATACAAGTATATCTTAATCATCAATTCAGTCGACCTAATTAGATGAAAAAAAATAATCAAAACTCTCTTTGTTTGCACCATAAAATATTTTATCCATGTAGTGCATTGTACCAAGTCAGCTAACATCCATAAAACATAACTAGTCTATATAATGTATTGCATACACTAAGTCGATCAAGACTAGAACACAATTCTCCAAACCAACAAATAATCCTCAAAGAAAACACCTTCTGAATTCAAGAGCACATTAATTGCCCATCATACCACCAACATAGAGACTATCAACAAAACCACAACATAAGAATACTCAGCTTAATAAAATGTGGAGTCTCCCACACAGTATGCCAAGCAAGGAATAATAGTAGAATACAATGTTGAACTTTGTCAGAGATAAATTTACGCTTACAACTAAAAATGTCTCAAGATCCAAGATATAGTAGTCTGAATGAGTCATGATAGCATGGTTAAGAGATTGGAGTCATATCAGATCTTGCAGTGAATTTTGGACTCAAATATCAACAAACTAATCCATCACAAACGAGCATTACCAACAAAGAACAACTTCCAGTAAACCAAGTAGACTTCGCATAGAGTTATCACCATGTTGACATTAATGACAACATAGGAACAACCGACACAAACCATCCATACTTCATGCTCATGTTGCAAGGCTCCATAATCCCAACAGGGTAAACACTTATTTGTGTGATTCAATATGGTTTAACAATATTTAAAGACATGTTCACAAATTTATTCTAATCATCAAAGAATAAGAATCTATCATTCATTCTATAAGAGCAACCAAGAGTGACACATTTGGATTTGGAACTTAAAAAAAGAAGAATTTATATTTTAGGGCTTCTCTATCATCTTCAATTTTTTCTATTGTCAAAGGGGTTGACCAAAACAAAGATCCCATGAGAATCAATCCTTTGAAAACCTATTAAAGATATTTATTAATACCATCAATCTATGGATTCCAAAAAAGAGATCAAACAATCATCTCCTAGATTACATGGAGGATTAAAGTAAGAACACATCAAAGGTTAAGCCCAACAACATTAGTCCAATCTATGGCTATAGATCTATACTTAATTAGTAAAGTTAAAATAAAGAAATACAAAAGAAATTTTTAATTTTTATCTATGCATTCAACTCCCATGATCATTTTCAAATCTTGAAACGCATAGATTTCAACATCATAACATGTGTTATTTTTCTTCAATAATAAAACTACAAATTTTATCTTTCTCATTTCTTTTTTAAAAATAATAAATATAAATTCTTTAACTATCTAACTTCACCTCTTACTGATATTTATTTAGTCCAAATTAATAATTGCTTATATATAAGCATTCATTGATTTAACCTAAAATAAACTTAGGGATCATCTTTTTCACTTTTCCACATAAAATTAGAGAAGGTAGAACATCTCTCACAAGTAAGAATGGCCAAGAAAAGGATCTAGCAGAGGTTGATGCATGTTGATCTAAGTTCCATATAAGACAAATTGAGAAAGTTTCTAAAAGGAATCTCTAGGAAGCCAAATCTCCCTTAATAAGATGCTTCAAAAAGAAGATGATTCGTTAAGTGCAATCTTCCAAAGGGGCTAAACAAAAATGAAATGTGAAGACTAAAACAAAACATATTTTCCTCGCTATCATACAAGTGAGGACAACACTGACTGTTTTATATAGAGAGAAAGAGAGAGGAGTAGACATCTCGCTTTGAAAAAGATGTTGACGCATGACGGTTCCACGAGGCAATTTAGATCAGATCTAACAGGAATATCTAATGAAGGCCCTTATTCCAAGATGTTTCTATATGCGATGACGTAATGCTTAGCAATCAACGAAACAGGGAATGAATATATACATGAAAATGAAGCCATATGGGAACCTTCCCCATGAATTCATTCATGAACAGACTGAAGGGTTAGGCTTGACAAAGTCAATTTCTCCTTATTGACCTCTTTCATGTGTGACCGAGCCGACGTTTGAAAACTAAAATTACATTTCCTTATTATTAAGTTAAATGGTAACGGCCGCTTGCAGGTAATTTTGGTCATTTGGTAAGCACCCTTAACTAAATGACTTGGTAGAAGGGAAACCATCGAAACTCGTATTGCAAACTACCTATTCAAAGTGTATATATGTATCTTTATAACCATTATCCAGCGTTTATGATAATGAAAGGCCGCAATAAGGACCTTTGCGATACCTAATTCAAGTGGGTACTGAAATCCATCACACCCTTACCTTACCAAAGTCTCAATGGCGTGGCACCTCTAAAGTCAAGCAGTTGTGAGCATGTTTAGCTTGTAAGTATTGTTTAAAACCTCGTATTGGGTAGGACTCGTTCATAACACCTCTCGGATACACCTCTGGAGTATTCTACTATTTGCTTCAATTGATCATTTAAATGTTTTTGAAATATTGAATGCACCTTAACAATCACTAGTTTAGAACAAGGGCTCTACTGCACCCTTAGAGCCTTTCGTCAAAAGAATTATACAAGCAAATTCTAAGCTCTTAGTACCAACGTTGTAGAGAAACTCTATCATGGAGATCCTAGGGGTATATATTCTTTATCTGGCCAATTGAAGTTCATATTGCATTGTGACAAGAAAAATGATTGCAAAGGAGAGAGCTCTTAGCCAGAAGTGCAATAGCAAATAGTTAGCCTAGATTGGCATCCCCACTATGTCACGAGGTTTGGAGGAATGGCCACGGTGACTCAGATATTATGACCGCATATTTTCTTTTGAAACTCCTATATCATAGGATTTGGCAGATGCATTAAGTCTGAATCCCTAATAGTGTTCTATGGTTATATACCATGGACAAAACAAAGTTTTTATTTTGGGGAGACCAATGATTGGTGCTGGTCATTCAATCCACACTGGCACAATCCGTGAAGAGCTGAGCTTAGCGATAGAACGCCAATCACCATAGATTGAAAGTTATAGGTTAGACATTTAGCCAGTCCATGGTTATATTAATATAACATGATATTATAACTAAGTGGCCTGATGCACCTAAATTTTTTGTCATTTAAGCATGGTGTCGAAGGCTTGATACAGGCATTTAGCTTGAGGGAGGTAAGAGTTTAATCCACACTCTGAAAAATCTTTAACCTGCAAAAGGCTGGTTGCTATGTTATTGACAGTGTTCCATGGGGACGCATCCCCTCCCAAAAAAACCCGTGTTTTCTAGACGTCCCTGTCTCAGAGACTTGGGGACTTGGGGGACGTCCCCTCCAACAGCCCATCACCAATGCCACCAGCACCACCATCCCACCACCACCATCACCGTCTCCACGCCACTAGGACTTCAAGGACATCAGGGTGTCCTCAAGATATCTAGAGGACTCCTACTTGTCTCCAAGATGTATAATTCTTTTACTTATACATATTTTTATAACTATTTTTTCAAGTACTATATGTATTTCAACGCCCTGCTGCCACCCCGCTACCGTCCCCCTGCTGTCCTCCACCCTCCCCCCACGTCAAAAAACTCCATGGAACTATGGTTATTGAGCATCCAGCCCCAACATGAGAAGCTATTAGATTGGAGTTTTTCTAGTCCATGTCCATTAGTTTCCATTATGTGATTTGGTATTTACCATGATAAGCAGTCTTGTATAGCAGGGAAGTGCGCCATACATTGAGGATGAAATGCTTTCTGTCTGATGTAAATCAATGCTTAATAGTTGCAGCCCCACGGATTTTTTAATTTCACTCGGATTTGTTTTGAAGGCTTTGATGGGTAATATTTGTTTAGTCTCACCTAGATGGGTACAGAACTTGCTCCTCTTTGTGGAACTTGAGCTGAAATGCCTTATCTTTCCACCTCTGCCTAAGATAGCAAGCTGCTTTGGAGACAGCTATGGCTTTAGGTGCAGACCAAGAATCTTATAGCTCCCTTTAACCTTATGATATCGCTGAAAATTCTGTGATCACATCTGTTTTATATTTCTGTGTTACTTTTACTTAGGTGGCAATATCCCTCCCTCATATGAACTCACCCTTTCAGTATGAATGTCCTTTCCACTACTAACTTGAATTCCACTCATGGTTAGCAGAAGTTCATTGACCATGGGGAGTAAAGAAAAAGGCAGAAGGGATACAGGGTTAAGGGTTATGATTGAATTCAAATCTATATACATGAGAATACATTTTTTTTATCATACTCAACAAGAAGACATTTTTATCATCCCTTTGATTTTAGAGCTTATTTGTCTGACTTCAGGGGATTCCAATCTTTTGCTGGAATTGTATTAATAACAGAACCAGCAACAGTGGGGATGAAACAGTTTGTGTTATCATCGATTTCAAGCCAGTAGAGATACCTAACAGTGTGTGCAAAGCAATAAACTAACAGAACTCCCTCAAGAACAAAAATAATGAACAATATACCATGCTTCCCTGGCATTAATATTAGATCAGATTAAAAAATAATTGTTTCATGTGAAAAGCATTAAATGTGATGAGTCCCCTCCTAAAAAACTGTAAGGATGAACAAAGTATAGTTTCAAAGATGCAAAGGAATGTAATTACTTCCAAATATGGAACTTTGCCTCTGAATTGCTGTAATTTGCCAGGAAGTTTTCATTTTTTTTCTGAATAAATTTGTTCATATTCTGTTAGTTTTAATTCTTGTAATGCCCTTAGGAAAAAAAGAGCTAGTTATATTATTCTGAAGAAAGGTCCAGATAGCTTGCTCTCCTTCAGGAGATGTTTCGATCATGACTTTTCCTTTTAAAATTGACTTGATACGTTGAATGTTTAAACAGCCATAAATCTGAGCGTTCAATATAATTTGTAATTTGAATGCAATTTAAAATTTGAAAATGTGTATTAATTGCTGATTCCACTTGAAAAAACACAACAAAAACTTGACAAAGACAAGAAAATATAGCTTAGGTGCTATATGAGTAACAACTGGGTTAAAGACCGTGTTTGAAATTTTGAATCATATACTAGAAAAGACTGATTCCCATAAATTCACTCAAGAGAATTGCTCCACCAACAGCAATTGCTATAAGTGAAGAACCCCATGAAAGTCCCTCTGTTATCCTTGGAACTTTTGTTTTCAGTGCATCGCTGCAAGACCCAATAAATGCAGTGTAACCACCCATTGCCATGATAGTTCCAAGCAAAAACATTAAGAGAAAAGCTCCTCCAGCTAAACGAGAAGGTAGTGCAAGGGCAGGTAAAATCATAAGAAGTGCATCTGGCTGCAAGCCATGCACTATTCCTGTTGCAAAGGTTGCAAATCTGAATTTATTTTTGCCAGTTTCAAGAGTAGGGATAGACTCCAACAGATTTGCTTGATGATGACCACTCTCTAGAGCCACACAAGGTTCAGGTATTTGTGAGGCCTCCCTAATGCCCATACCTCCAATAATGAGTAATGTAATGCCCACAACTCGAGCTCCCCATGAGCGAAGAAGCTCAATGTGCAATTTATCTTTCAATATCAGAAAGAGGATACCAAAAATAACTTGTCCAGCATCATGACCACACCCCCACAGAGCTCCCACTGCAGCACTTTCCATCCTTGTGCGACCAATTGAAAGGGGAGCAAGAGCAGCAAGGTGATCAGGTCCAGTTAAAGTGTGCAAACAGCCAGCAACAAGTCCAGTCCAAGCACTACTAAGAAGCTCTGATCGTAAAATGGAGCTAGATGCCTTCTCTCCAACTGCAACAGCAGCAGATGCTCCTCCTTTTGCACCAGCATTAGTACCAATGACTCCTGATATTGCAAAAGCAGGATGTATTGAGATAAAAGTCAATGCTGAGAGTAGAATAACGGCTCCAATGCGGGTCATCTGAAAGGATCACCACACATTTTGGTGAGGAAAGATTTTTCCAAGTACAGAATTAATCAAGAAATACGTCTGAAAATCATAGCTGTCACTTGTATATTTGATTTAAAATTAGGTCTATGCTATATTCAAAATTAATGACTATTACTCTTTTGAATCTTTGATTGATTCCTAATTAGGTTGGTACATGAAATTTTTTTCATTATCAGCACACTTACTAGGCAACCAGATAAAACAATTTTTTTCATAATTCTTGTTATGGGGTGTGGAGGATAAAAGTAGGCAAGAGAAGCAATGAAACATGTGCCATACCACAGGAAAAAGTTCCTTACAAGGAGGTGAATAGCTCTGATAGGGCTATCTTAGAAGTTGAGGCTTCTCTCCCCAAGTGTATTGATATTTCTGATTTCAAGGCTTGCTTTTTAACAAATTACTTCTCAAATTTCTTCATGTCTGCATGACCGGAGTTTTGATCCAATTTCAATCAAGACAAAAATTGGGCTTCGTCTATTGCACATTGAAATGTGATTGTGATTGAATTACAATCCTAAAATTTAAAGATTTGAGAGTTGGTTTGACTCCAGACCGCAGCAAATTTGGAAATGCTTTGTAGTCTTGTGTTTTCATAATATTTGCTAGAGCTTATAAAATAATAGTTTGTCTTTGAAATCAAAAATCTCTCCTCAAGAAGTGTACACATCCAGATTTTCTTTAATATACATGAAAATACATTGTAAAGATTTGAGAGTTTCAAAGGAACACTATTTGTCTTCTTATAAAGCTTGCTTGGAAATAACTCAAACTTTTTAACTTTTGAAAGGGAATGTATACTGACGAATTGTGAGGACTTACGGACCACCCTAATATCTTCTTTTGCTCCAATTACTGTTCCAGCTTTGATTTTGTTCTTGGTTCCTAATAAGGTAGGACATGGCTCAAATTCTTCAATTGGCAGTTGGAGATGATTTGTATCCTCAGGCTGTTTATGGTATTTGAAAGTGCAATTTTTTGTTGGCCTGCTAGATGAGCTTATCAGCTGAAGCAATTGCAAATAATTAATAACTGGTTTTTGGTAAAAATAGCCTCTTAATTTATATTTTGTAAAATAAATTCACAAAGAAATTTGTACAGGCTTTCGGTTTGCCTATAAGCTCTATTATGAGTATAGGTTCTCATGGTATTTAAGACTGGGGTATTAGATTCTTGTGACTATATTCAGTTGAAAACACTGTATATCTCTTATAGCAAGTTGAGATCTTATTCTGACATTTTGAAGCTGAAAGTTTGTAAGCTAGTTTCTAAGTGTTGTCAGAATGTTTACAGCAGTTCTGGATTGAAATTGAATAGTCACAATTTGAATTTCCTAGGGTTGAAATCTGAGTAAACATGAAGACCTACATAAGATAATTTTATACCTCTAGGAGTCATAATTGTCTTTTAGATTCTTGGTTGAGGAAGAGCTTCATTAAAATTTATTTGCTCTCAATATGCTCTGCATCCACTCACTGGAATATTGTTTCTCATTCAAGACCAAAGGAAAAAAAGAAGTAGCACATTTGTAAGCAAAACCATAATGAAATGACTGTACAGTAACTGAAGTTGCATCATACCAAATTATTCCTATGCTTTTGGACATCTTCAACCAGCAAAGAAGATGAACTGACAATGCAATCTTTTTGCAAAGAATCTTTGCCAGTAATATTCTTTGAGAGGGGCTCTGTATCCTCAAAGGCCTCAATACTTCCGGCAAAATTCTCTGCTGAGTGTCTTATTTGGAATTGGAGAAACTGACTTCCGTAATCCTGTTTTAAGAAACCCAAACACCGGACATGACAAGAGAACAGTTTTGGCTCTCTATACAAAGAAGAAAAATGAGTGATGCCTCTTCTGTTTGTCTTATCTCCCTGAATATAATGATCTTGCCACAACCTAGAAGACTGAACTGTGATCTGCTTACTGACTTGTCCTAAACTGCCTCCCACTGGAATACACATATTCATCTGTGAAAACCCAGATTGAATAACTCGGTCCATGCAATTCTTTCTGTGCCCAGACACAAGACTGATGATGCCTATGGAAGCAAGTAATCAACTCCACCCCCTGTGAAAGAACAGAGTAGTTAAATTATATAAGTGAAAGCAAGCAATCAATTCCACCCCCTGTGAAAGACAGTGGGCAGAAAACATGCAAATGTGTGGTGGTGGCCTATTCAAAGAAACAAAACTGCCAAATGATTCACTGATTTCCAAAATATAGAAGCCCTTTAAAACATGGAGCTAATACTGGTTTTCCAGATACACAGGTATTAATACGGAATGAAATCCTCAATAAAAGATATGCCATTATATTTGTATTTTTATTTAGAATTGTACTTTTAGACCAAGGCAAGAGGACCCATAAGCACTAAGCCCCTGAATTGCAGGATACTAAACATCAATCAGGGGAAATGCAGCAATAGAGCAATATTTGGTATGAAATTTCACCAAATACAGTACACATGTCAAGCAAGCAGGCTAAAATCACTAACAGTTCAAAATTACAGAAAATAATGTAACATCACATATAGCTCAAAGAAAGAGAAAATAGACTAAAATCATAGCTATGACAATACAAAACAAAATGTGGAGGACAAAAATGACAGAAAGTGTGCTAAAACTGGGTAGAATTACAAAAAATGGATTTAGACAAAAAATAACCCAGTTAAAATGAGGTCCAGTTTGAACCCAGCAAGCAATCCATCAGGTCTAGATTGTGAAAAAAATGCAGGGAGCACTCAAATAAAGTGCGAAGTATGACTGTAATGTAAAAGAGTGAGTTCTCCCCCTCTCTAGATGAAAGAAGGAAACTATAACCTTCCAAATATTTAAAAATAACGAAGGGAGTACGAAGTATGATTGTAGTGGATTCTCTCTCCCTCCCAAGTAGATAAAGGGAAGACATCAACTAATATAATAGCAGGTACATATCTTCCAGGAGAAAAAAGCAATTAGCCCAAAAAACAATTTACAAAAACAGGCTAAAATCAGTATGATTCAAAATTACATTAAAAAGGCTAAAATCAGTATGATTCAAAATTACATTAAAAAGGCTAAAATCATGTAACGTTGTACAGTATAAAATTACAGAGAATAAGCTTAAATTCCACAGTGCAAAAACTGCAGAATATATGCTAAAATCACATCCAGTACAAAAAGAAAAGGAAAAAAAGGCCAAAATCATGTGCAGAAATTGGGGAACGATTTTTTAAAATTACAGTTAAAAAGTCCGGCTAAAATCACATAAAGTACAAAATTCGATAAAATGGCCTAAAAACCACATCCAATGTGAAATTCCAGAAATACCATTGAAAACAAACAAACAAATAAAACCTATTTAAAACTGCTTAAAAACTGGGGCCGCCTGCAAAAACTGACAGAAATTTTCAGGCAAAGACAGGCACTGAAGAAAAAGGGTACAGCAATCAAATAAATTCAAGCCTTTTTTTTTTCAATTTAATAGCGTGATTTATCAACAAATGTGAAAAAAGCATAGTTTATGGCATCAAATTTTTAAATGTATATAAGAAACTGTAAAATTTATTATACCAAACACATTGTTAACACAAGATCCAGAGATTCACCAGAAATAATGCACAAGAAAAACCCGACCCACTATTAAAAATTCAACCGAAAACACGAAAATTAAAAGAGAACGATACCAAGAAAATGGAAAATCTTCATTGTTTTTAAACCGCTTGAAACATAGCACTCAGATAAAATAAATTGGCACAAACGAAAGCAGAATTTACCTTGAATTTTCAGTTTTGTTATCCGATTGTGGCACTACATATCGGAATTTTGCTCCGGTCGAGGGTGGAATTTGAAGCAGAAAGCAAGGGAAATCTAATGACAAGATAAAGTTTATACAGGATTTTTTGGGAGAAAAAAAAAAAAAAAAAATCGTTTTCTGGACTCCAAAACTTAATAAAATTCAGCGTGTTGAAACATTTTGTTCAATTAAACTATTGGCGGTCAAATAGATCTGACGGTACGATTTGAACGCGTGTGCGTTGTTGGACGGTTAGATGATAATGATAAGGCGGATGTTTAACTCAATGGTTCAAATTTGGCTCGTGCGCGGTCGTTTACAGCACAAGCATAATTGGAGGAGAGCTTGTGTCGTCGATTTGAGAAGTTTGATGTTGTCGATTTTGACACGTGGAAAGAAGGATCGTGGGCAGCACGCGCCTACCCAGCTTGCAGATTTTGTTTGTTTGCTAAAAGCGCACAGGTTGACATTAGGTCGCCATTGAAATTGACGCTCTGTAGCCTGTTTTTATAGTTAAACCCCTTACAAACAACAGCCTGCAAATTCATGGGCAAGGACCTTCTGGCCTGAAATCGACGATCAGTAGGTTGTTTTTAGTGCTTTCGTGAGAATTTTAGACAGTTTATCAGATAAGAATAGTTTGTGGGATGTTAAGAATAAAAATTATAAATAAAGAAATAAAATTGTTGAAGAAAAGGTTTTAGCTTAAATTTTTATTTTTTATGTTTAAAGTCATTTTTTTCTAAGGTTTGAGTAGAAATTCTTTGTTTTAGACATTTTTTAAAGCTTGTCTAAGTAATTAGTTCAAATGTCATCATATGCAAAGTATTTCATGATATAATGTCATTCCATCTCTACCATGTTCAATATGTAAAAAAAATTATTGTTTTTACTTATCTTTTTTGTGGAATCTTCCAAATTTATCTTACTTGTATTTATGTTTGTATAATACAATATTCAATGGAGTTATGAGCATTTTCATTTTTTTAACTTTTTTTGTTCTTATTTAGTTTGTGGTCATGCTCATAAATGGAGTTAAACTCAATCATGTAGTATTCTTTTACCCCTTGGGTTGGTTTCTCAGTTTGTATGATTTAAATTCTTCCCTCACATAATTTTAAACTCCCCCCCACATGAACAGCGGCGAGGCAAATTGGAGCAGAGGTATCACTCGCATTCCCTACTAACACCTAGCCCAGATATGGATCCAAAGCGCGTAGCATCTCTTCGTGTTCAGTGGCCAGCCTTCATGCCCCCCCCCCTCTATATATTGAGGCAATGACATACGATAAAAGCAGGGATAGCACACCATGTGATTAACTTAGCACATCAACATCTCTATGTACAAGGCGGTGCTCACTTAGCAATTAGGCATTCATGTAGGTCAATACCTCACTTATTCGTCCATAGTTTGTTTTTATTCAACATTGTGTGCATTGTTTGCTAAATAGATGAAAGGATTAAGATGGTGCAAGGACCAAGAAATAACAATAGGGGAAAGGACAAGTTTACTATTTTCAAGACTCGCAATTAAAATGAACAATTGAGAGAGGAAAGGAATGTTAAATAATAGAGTCGAAAGATCATTGTATAACAAAAAATGTGATAGAATAAATTGATGCAAAGAACACGTGTCAAATATAGAAATATATCACAAACTAATTATATGGATTATGGAAATTTAATGTCCTTAATTTATTTAACACGTCTCACACTAATATCATTGGTCATCTATTCTCTTCCAAGTTCTCTATTTTCTTTGTACAATTTGAAACGTATATCATAATGACCATTTTTATCAAAAAAAAAATGTTTGTGTCAAGGTTGTTTTCTATAGGACCAACACTATAATCTTGAAATTGCTTGTGTTTTTTTTCGTTCTTTCAATTTATCTCCATTTTCGATAGACAAAACTTCACATCCATAGAACATAACTAATTCTACTTACAATCTAAACAAGACATTAATGATTTTCCAATCCCCTAAATTAATATCTTTACACCTATTTTGAAGAAAATATAACTTTCTACGCATATCACTTAATTAAACTTGTTAATAAAATCTAGCTTAAAATATTATTATTCTAAAACCATATCAAATAAATTCCTCTCGAATATATAAATTATAAATTTCTTATGCTTAAGGGAAAATAATGAGTACATATCAATATCTACAACTTACAAATAAATAGACCCTAGAAACATTTGTAGAAGACTTCTCTTTAGAAGATATCATGTTAATAAAATGGGGTCTATATTTCCCAAGACAATGGTCCTTTCCAAAGTTGAACCATCTTGAATAAAAATACAAACCAACAAAGTGAGAGACTACCAAATGAAATTTATGTAGAACCTAGCAAAAGTATTAGGCCAAAATTGCAATAAAATTAAGCGAGGAAAAACCACATCACCATTCAACAAATTGTGGGAAAATCTCCCTTTAACACCTTGTTCTTGTTGGATCTAACTTTCATGTGACCAACAATTTTTTTAATGAAAAAAACTTCTTGGTTGTAGCATAGAGGTTTCTCAATTTGAATTTTCCATCAAGGATTAAATTAAGAAATTTTTAGAGATATTTATGTGTTCAATGGTCCTAAAATAAAATTGTATTTATGTGGGAGGTGTGTTTTAACTATCTTTTATAGTATTATGATGTTTTCTAATTTACAATTTTAAAGTATAATTATTAATTTTGTTTATATAATTTATATTTAATAATTTATTAGAATATATATTTATGAGAAATAAATTAGATAGTTAAGATGTTGAAAAACATGGATAGTGACCTCATACATTTGAATCTTTAATTTCAATTGTTGCATGAGTAAGGATAGTTTATGTGGTTGGAGGTTATAGCAACAAAGTAATCAAGACCTTGAGAATAGGACCTCAACTAATATAAATTCCTCCATACCAAAAAAATATAGTAAAAAATATAATAATAATTGTTAAAAAAATTAATAGATGTTTTTTACTTTAATAATGTATTAAATATATATTTTTTTTGATTAAAAAAAATTGATTATAAGTATATTAAATATATATGACTATAAGCAATATAAAAGGTAATAATCATGAAAGGTTGAAAAGTGCATCCCTATTAATTTTCTTCATTTATTTTAGATTCATTATACTTAGTGTAATGATCTAGTGTGTGAAGGATATATTTTTTATGAAAGTTGGAATTTTACTTGAGCCTTAAACACTTTCCCCTCTTATCATAGCACAACAATGCTTATCAATGCCATATGATCTTATGTTTTTGTAGGCAAACACAATTCTAAGAAAAATGAATTTTAGGTTCAAAGTGTTGGATTAAGAAAAGGTATCACTACACTCTTCCCAATTGTTTTTGGTTGGATTAAAGGGGACCTCAAGGCCCACTTGGCTACAAACCTATTCGAGAGAGTCTGAATGGTGGATCAATGCTTTAATCCAATATTTTTGTTTGATGTGATGTGATATGATTGACTAATTTTAAATGATACAATGAAATGACTATGTAAACTATGAAAATACAATAGTCTATTATGATTTTTGACAAACTAAGTGTAGATAGACAAAAATGAGATCCAAAAATATAGAGGGAAAACACAGAGAAACCTGGGGTTGAAATTTGGTGCAGAGTTAGCTAGTTTAGGGCATAATACGTACACCCTAGACTATCCTATTTTTTGGGATCTGAAAACATAGGCTTGAGGTCCCTAGTTTGTAGCTTCTATCTTCTGAGAGTTGTTTCCAGAACTTCGCCTATTGATCAAAAATGTAGATTTTGTGACTTGATAATGTCTAGTGCTTGAGTGCATGAATGAACAAATAGCCTTCAATCTTCCTCCAACTCACTTCAAATTTGTAACCTGCACACATAAGAAGAGGGGAAGGTTTGTGCTATATAGGGGTTTTCCTAAGTAAAACCCTATGTTGGTATTCCTACCTCCACAATGACAAATTATGATATAAAAAAGAGCTTATCCTTGGTTGGATAGAGGCTAATGATAAACAAGTACTGAATTGACAACTTGTTGCAACTCACTACTTAGATCCGATCACCATGATGGATTGAATTCACACTCATCATCTTCAAGGATCCATTGTTGCTTGGCTTGAATTGATTTGAAGACCTACACGTGTTAGTGCTCATAAACAAAATGCATGCAAAACATATGAAACACTTACATAACACATGAAATGATGCTTGAATGATGAAATATTGCAAGAATCTTGATAATTATGCTCTTGGCTACCCTTGAATGCTTGATAATGATATTAATTGCTTCCTCACAATTGCTAGTGTTAAAATAGCGAAAATGACTAGGTATTTATATGCAATTCTTCTAATTTCCCAAAAATCAAATATCGATAGCTAACATTTGAAATTGGAAACTCAAATAATAAATTACTGACATTGACATATTCAAATTTGGAGCCAAAAATATAGGTCTAGGGTATAGGGTGCCCTAGACTAGATTCATGCTTTTTAAGGATCAAAAGTGTCGGGGCAAAATATTAAATATATCTAGTTTGATTTCCCATGTTTGATTTTTCAAGAATATTTATAAAATAGGCAATTAATGCATAATTAGGTCCAAGCACATAGGGGGAGCAAAACCTAGTGTGAAATTGTCAAGGGTGACAATTTTCAATGCTACACAAATCTGCATTTCTAGAAATGGAGTTGCATGACAAATTTAAAGTTACAAAAATAGTGATTAGTTTTTCAAGCACAAGATTGAGCTAGAGCATAAAATGGTTGATTTTTATAAACTATTAGAGTGTAGATATAAATATAATTATTGATTACCAAGACAAATTACAATATACAATCTACAACTAAACAATCCCCATAATTTTGAAAACTAAATACATATATCCTTTATATCAATTTAATAATTATTTACATAATTTTTATGTAATATTTTGAAACTCAATTATATTATTGATTACTCAACCTAAATAATAAACTAATTTTATCTATTTAAAAAAAAAAACAATCATTACTTTAAAAATATTTGCTATCATCAACTTTAAATATAGAGTCAAATCAAAATTTCTACATTCTAACATACAACTCATTTAAATGAACAAGATGAACTTTCAATCTAAACTTTATGTCACATTCAAATTAACTTTTAATTTTCAATCTATTATTATAAAATCTGAATAAATTAATAAAAAATAATTTTATTTTTTATTTTTTAACAAATTATAACACGATGAATATATATAGGTAATATAAAAAAAAAATTGTCATGTGACTAAACTACCAAAAAACAGTACATCATAGTTCACACAAGGGAAAAAAGTTGTACTACTTCAGGGAAAACATTGTACTACATAAAATATTATAACTATCATCATTATCCATTTGACAAGTGTCGTAGCCGTCAAATTTGAAGCTGAAGCTATCTGTATGGAAAGGATCTTCACCGTCCAGTTGGCGCAAACAAGTCGCTTAATAGGTGAGAGAATTTTCTTTGTAAAATAAAGCAGGGCTTGTTTTGTTGGCGTAAGGGTTTTGAATTGGTGATTAGAGAATATCACACTTAACACAGGTTAAGTTAGTTCGTCCACCGGGACCTACAGATAAGAAATATTGGTGATTAGATGCTCTGTCATGTCTCGGGTAAGAAATATTGGTGTCTTCAAAGTGGATCAAACTGAAATTATGTGAATGGAGTTGGGTCAACCACCGAAAGATTTTCTTGTCGCTTATAGGATACCTTGTGAATATTATTTGTCTTGTATGATCTACCTACCATAGAATCTAATGTCTTTTAAATTGTAAATATATCAGATTTGTTTTGCAACAATGATATGCACTAAAATATTAAAAATATAAACCAAGATTTTATTAATTGAAAAAGATAAATAAAAATGTTGAGAAAAATAGAGATTTAAGTGGAATCACTATCCCCCATAGAATAATCTATGATGTCATGATGTATAAGTGGATAAGGTCATGATGTATGATAAAAGAAATGTTTCTTTATGAATAAAATAGTGTATAAATGTAGCAATTTTGATCTTTATCTTTGGAGAAGCATGTTAAGGTGATGGTAAAAGTATTTTTTTATGAATTTTGTATAGATATTTTATTGTGAGAATTTTGAGCATTATCATGAAATATATTTAGTGATGTAGTTTTTATAACTTTTGTTGTAGAAGTATTATCTTTAAGTACTTTTCTAAATCTATTGTAATATTTATTTGAGATATAGGGTCAATCATCATATCATCACATGGTGTACCACTTATATTCACTTGTATTTTTTTAGCATCATGTTAGATATCCTTGTTTGTAGCATTGATGTTGTGTAAGCTAGATGTTACCTTAGATCTGTCAACAAAATCAATATGATAATTATACCTAGCATTGGGAGAATCTTCATTGTCCACTTCACTTGATGAGATTCATCATGTTAATGCACAAGGAAGGGATCAATGAATATATTTATATTTTTAATTTAGAAGTGTTACAAATTTGTTTCCATTTCCATTTATACCCTCACCCTAAATCACATCATGGTCAATGAGATCTTGAATCTCGTGTCTTAGTACTATGCACCTACCCCTAGTGTGTCCATGTGTCTGATGATAATCACAAAAGGAACTAACATTGGCATAGAGTGGGACACTTTTAGATTTATCGATTAGGTAGGGATTGAAATTGATGCTTTGTAGCCTATTTTTAAAGTTAAATATCTTATATACAACAACCTCGAAATTGATGGGTTGTTTGTCTTCAAATTTTGAGATCAAGTACTTATGGGCCTAAAATTGACAATCAACAAGTTGTTTTGAGTGTTTTGGAGATAATTTTAGATAGTTTATGAGATTAAAATAGTTTGTGGGATTTTAAGAATTAATTTTATAAATAAAGAATTAATTTCGTTTAAAAAAATCATATAGTTAAGTTTTAATTTAAATTGTTATTTTTTTAATTTTCGAAGATTCATTTTTATGGTGTAGGTTTTGATTAAAAAAATCTTCTTTAAAAAAAAATGAATATAATAGATATATACATCTTCTCTAGGTTTTCTATGTAGCTACCTAGTTCAAATGTCATTATATGCAAAGCATTCCATGATTTCATGTCAATTGATTTCTATTATGTTCAATATGCAAGAAAGACATTCTTTTTCTACATGTTTTGTAATCTTCCAAATTTATCTATCTTGCATTTATAAGTTAGTATGATCCAATCCTCAATTGAGTTATGAATATTTTCATTTTTTATCTAATTTTTGTTCGTCTATTTCAAGTCATTGCTCATAAATGGTGTTAAAATCAATCATATAGTACTCTTTTTCCTTTTGAGTTATCTTCTTAACATGCATTTAATTTAAACTCTTTGTTCAAATAATTTTTAAACTCTTAATTAGTGACTAGGAATTTATGTAGGTCAATACCCGAGTATTCGTCCATGGTTTGATTTTACTTAACACTTCTCTCATTAATGTATTTGGTTGCCTATCCTCCTTCATGTTCTCTATTTTTCTTTATATAGTATAAGAGATGTATAATAATAGTTACCTCTATCAAGAAACTATATGTTTGTACTAAGATACATTATCTTCCTAATGATAAATTATTGAGTATGATCTAAAATATTGATTCAAAAATATACACAGTTGAATCTAGAAACAATCTTTTAAGTGCTTTAAGATTATTTTGCATAAGACTAACACATTAATTTTAAAATTGTATGTGTTATTAATAAATTTTAAATTGTTTCGATTTTAAATATACTTGAACTTCACACCCATAAAATACTACTAATATCATTAGCAACCTAAACAAAACATTGATAATTTTCTAATCCCATAAATTAATATTTGTACACCTATTTCATAAAAAATAACACTTTCTACCCTTTTAAATCCTCTTTGCCATGCATATTTTTCAATTAAACTTATTAATAAAATCAAATTTTAAATATTAATATTATAAAATTATATCAAGTGAATTCCTTTTGGAATGTGCAAATTATATTTACCTCAGGAAAATAATTAATTGATATAAATATATATAATTGACAAAATGAACAAACCCTATATATTTGAAGAAGATTTTATTTAAATATTTTCTCAATAAAATGGAGTTTATATTTTCCAAGACACTTGTCCTTTCCAAAGTTGAACCACCTTGAAGAAAAGTATAGACCAACAAAGTTGGAGGCTATCAAATGAATTTTATGTGGAATTTAGAAAAAATAATTAAGCCTAAATATTATGTCTAAGTTGCACTAAAATTAAGGAAGGAAAAGTCCCATCACCATTCAATAAGTTGTGGGAAAAGCTCCTTGGCACCTCCTTGTTCTTGTTGGGTCCAAGTTTCATGTGACTACCAATATTTGTATGAGATTTTTTTTTTTTTTTTTTAAATTTTTTTGTGTTGATTGGAGCAAGCTACTTAGCATAGAGGTATCTCAATGTAGAATTTTTTATCACTTAATTCAATAAAAAAAATAGTTAGATGAAAATTTTAAAGGGGTGAATATTCAATATGTCTTTTTATTAAGAAATGTTTAAAAATATATTTTTTTTCTCTTAGTAAATTGCAGTCTAAGGGTTGCACCATATACTATATATTATTAAAAATATATTACATTAATTTGGGTCATAATCCTTTACAATCCAAAAATAGGGAATGACTACATCCTAGTGTTAACCATACGCTAACCCTATATGCCTCTATGGCTACAACATAACACTTTTAAAATTGGGTTCTTTTAGTTGTCATGTTCCTAATCTTGGTAGGAAAATTCATGGAGTCAATCTAGGTCAAAGACTAGCTCCAGGTTGGAAATCCTCTTTAAAAATTTGCATCCCTATCTAGCCTTAGCCCTATGCTACATCAATGTGGTGGAATGAAAGTTCATGAGGAATGGAAGCCACTTGACCACCATTGCCTCTTCCATCACCTATAATATGTCTCTTGGTCAATGAATTCTTACCCCATAGCGAGCCACCCAAATGACCTCCTCCAACCCTCCCAAGTACTTCCTTTTGAACAATAAGAGTGTGAACTCCCTCACCATTTCTTTTTCTTTTCCTAGGTCTAGAAGGGAGGCCACAAACTGGGAGGAAATATCAATGTTCACCTAGTAGCACCAATCATCACTTAGAAAGTCTTCCCCCAAAACCCATTTCATGACCCAAAAAATGAGACCATTGCATTCTTTGAGCACAAGCTTCAGACACAGGTTCGAGATAGTACCCAAAAATGCCACTTGATAATGTGAACTAACCAACCTCATAGGTGTATCCATAGTTAGCAAAGTCAAAACACTCTATAGCTTTTTCCAAATGCAAATCGAATACCACTCATATGGCAATAAATAGTCATTGAGCACACTTAACACATTTAAGCGTGAAGTAAGGTGCATAAACATAATTTCCATCCTCCTTGCTCCCACACACTATAATCTTGTTCTCATGGGAGGGGATTTAATGGAAGGCGGAGCCTGATTAAGCCTATGTACTTCCTTGTCATGTGGCTCGACATTGGCGAGGTGGCATGCCACTTTGAGTTTGCCACCACCTACCATGATTAATCACCATACTTACCTTGAGCTTCCCACAATCATCCTTATTACAAGATGCAAATCTTCATTTCCAAGAACGTATATGCGACACAATAGATTAATTAATACCTTTCCTACTCATTATGCCAATGATATGGCTTTGTCAATGGCCACATTGTCCAAAATTTTGGCTTCAAGTTTGTCTTCTTTATAGACGTGCCCCATCGTGAATTCATCAAAACCCTTTAGTAATCTACAACATTTTCCTAACAACTTATTGAGTTTCGAATTAATTGCTTGTCCTCTATGGATTTCATTAATTATTATGAGAGATTCACCTTCCACTGCAAGTTTCTTTATTCCCAACCTTAATCCCTTAACTAGGTGATGCCAAAGGGTAGCTAAAACTGCTTCATAGTTTGTCCCCTCGAGCAAAGGAATGCTCAAGTTTATATTACTTGACCCTTGCATTTTTGAAGATACAACCCACGCTAGACACTCCCAAATTATGTCGCAATGCATTGCCAAAGTTTAATTTAACCCAATCTTCTTTTGGAGGAAGCCAAGCCACTTTTTCCCTAGCTGAATTAACTGAGGACACCCCATGAACATATAGGGTTTTTAAAGATATTTATGTGTTTGATAGGTCTACCTTTTAAATTTAAAAATTATATATGGGGTGTATTTTAATTATTTTTTTAGTATTATGTTGTTTTTTATTTATAATTTTAAAGTATAATTATCAATTTTATTTAAATTTATATAATTTATATTTAATAATTTATTACAATGTATGTGTAGACACCTAAAATATTCCCTAAACGTACTCCCCTTCATCCAGTAATAATCGATCGATATCATCTCCTAGTTTAATCCCCTTCACCTTAGGCCTTACATACTTAATTAAATAATCATATTATTTAATTAATTCCCTTTTCCATCACCTCATAATAAATTGATAAGTAATTACCATTTTCCACCTATTATCCATCTCACACATGGTTAAAATAATTAAATAATAATATTATATAATTTAATCATATATTCCCTCAACACATTCCAAGAATAAAAGGTGTCTAAGAACACTTATTCTCATGGTCCCATTATTCTCTCAACACAATCAATGAATATAGCCTTCTTAGGTGCACATGTGCCTTATTTCCCTCATGCTCACAACCACTTGCTAAATTTAGTAATTTAATCTTATCCATTCACAATCTAACAACCTTCATCTCCACCCTTCATCCTCTCATTGATCCTAGGGAAATCCTCTCAACCATCCTCCACCATTGATCACATCATTAGATCTTGATTGTCCATTCCCCCTTCCAAAAGTCTATACATTCAAGCACTATTTCCTTCATTCCACATCAATTATCATTTATGAGCCTAAGTACATGCTATAAAAAATAGGTATCTTCAAAGAAAAGGAGCATCCACATTCCAACCAATCAAGGAGAAAATCATTCAACAATGGAGGTTTTGATAATTTATTTACTTTGTTTGTTTGATGTTATGTTTTGTTGATCTCTTTTGTGAGCTCTATCTAGAGGTTTTGCTTGGTTTGAAGTAGGAACTTGAATGCTTGTTTATTTCTATTTTGCATTTCAAATCTTTGGCATTACATTTTATGACTCTATTGGGGAATATGAACCCTTATCTAACTCCATTTTATGCATTTGTTCTTTATTATGGTTTCTAAGTAATTGGTTTTGCAAGATTTTCAATGGATTTCAAGTATTGACTTTTTATATGTACATCCAAGACTAAAACAGACTACACTATTACGTCAAGAACAACTGAGAAATAAAGTTTGAAATAAAACACTTAGTACTTTATTGATGAACTATTTTGAGGTGCTTGTAGGTTTATTTTAAAGTATATTTGTACAAAATTTCTTACAACTATACGAAAACTGTACAATGAACATATAGTTCATACTATATAGATAGTCATATTACTATATAAGAGAAAAAAAAAAAGAGAACAAAAGTATGCATAGTCTTAGGTTTTTCAAATAGATATAGTGGTTTTTCGCTATTCGATACATACACACACACATAGATTTTGAAAATTTTAAGTATATACTCATAATATATACCTTGTGTCCAATAGATATGCATATTCACAAGGAAAATACATAGGTAGCCAAAACATACATAGTATATATTCATAGAGGAATTCATGGTATATACAAAGCCTCGATGCATATACACACTTGACAAGGTGAAGAATTGGGAGATAAAAACTCATTTAAATTTTATGTTGAACTTTGTCATTTATTTATGTTCTTTTGAGCAAGGGCTCAATCAACAATTAAACTCCATTTGGTAAGTCTTTTACATCTAGTCACTACATCTACTTTAAAGTTGATTTGATAAGTTTGTCATGTTTGATTGAATTACAGTTGATAAACCTTAGAAATTTGGGGTTCTCTCAACACTTTATGAGCTTTACTTTGTTGATCCTTCAAATTTGGGGTGTGGTAATTCATAGGAAGATTAAATATAGTTTAACTTTTATTTTAAATCCATAAATCTCTATTATAAACCATTTTCCAATGAATTTTAAGGTTTGGGGTTCATCAAGGGTTTAGTCTTGGATTCTTGTACCGAAGAGCCCTTTGGTAATATGAGTGACCAAGAGCCAAGGTTGAAGCTAAGATTTAGGTCACATTGGTCTTTAGCCTGTGGTCCCATCTAGTCCACAAGGGGCTTAAATTTATCCCATAGGCCCCTTGTGCTTAGAGTTTGGTCACTTGGTCAACTAGGGACTAGCCAAAAGGGGCTTAAGCCCTAATCCTTACACCATCATTTTCTGTAAAATGCACCTGCATGCTAAATCACAATAAAATTTTCATTTCTAATCGAATTTTCAAAAACTTATAGCCGTTGGAAAGTTGATTAGAAGATGCCCATTATGATTAAATTATTTTATAAAAAAATTTCTCCAAAATTTAGGTACATAATAGTTCAAACCTAGTTTTTTATTTTGAAACTTCAATTCACCATAACTTTTGTGTTTTTTATTTTTTTTGGTGATTTTTTTTAAATTATCAAACAAATCCAAAGAATCTATATTTTTATTTATTTTCTATATGATTAATTAGTTTATTTTATTTTTGACTAACTTTCGTGTGTAGGTATTCTTTGTGCATCCAAATATTCTATCTTGTAAACTACTAACATAAGTGGTTTTGCAAGATGTTTCATTGAACATATTGATTATAGACCTCCTTTTTTATATGATTTATCTTATTTATTTGTTCTCACATTGGAATTGGGTAAACATTTGCATTCACACTTTGATTTGGGTTAATAATTTACATGTGTCTTTTATACCCCAAGAACACTTACATATGCTCACATCTTGTACCTTAGGATGATCATGAGGATAAAAAATAAGTGTTGTCTTGTTTTAATTTTAGGGAGCGTATGTGGGGATTTCATCACCCCAAGGGACAACCTCAACTCTAGTGTTCTAATGGATTATAAATAGTAGGGAATAAATTGAAAGACACACCTCTTGGAAGTGATGATTTTGTCATTTGGGTCAAGTCCCCAAGAAATTTATACCTTGGGGAAGTGAAGGAGAAGGGTGGGTTACCCTCTTCTCCCATCTATTTAAATTTATCACACTTTCAAATTCACAGATTAGGTCTCATGTACCCTGTCATATTTATAGGATTCCCTAGATAAGCCTTGTATAGCCCAGGTTAAGACCTTTTGTTTGTTTCTTAGTGTGGTGCAAGGTTCAATATTGAAGTTACTCACCATGTACCTCTCTAAGTAGAGATAGAAACTCTTTGGGAAAAGAGTAGAAAAACTCCAAAGAAAGGGAAAATGTGAGTTCTTGTGCCACTGGATCTCTATCTATTAACTCTTGAAAGATATTTTCCTTGCACTATCTTGAGGTACTTGTCACATAAAATTGCACCCTATTGAACAAGAGTCCAGTGTTCTAATGACATAATGGAAATGACCTCAAGGTGTGGGACCTTGCAAGATGAGGTCAAGTCTCTAGAGAAGGCCAACTTCCTTTTTCAAACCAAGTGCAAATGTGTTGGCCTAACCCAACACATGAAAGTCTTAATGCTAACCTACTCTAACAGATCACATGGAAAAAGGAGTAGAAGGAGACATGAAATGTGAAAGAAGGTGATGCATCAAATTTAGAGTGTGTTTCTTCCTGCTTCTAAACAACATAATACATCAATAAATCTGCTAAACACATACTCAAACATGAAGGTAAAAGGATTTTACTCGAACATGCAAGAGACAACAATGATAATACTTGAACTTTATTAACATAAAAGCTTAGAATCAATCTTTACAATGGAAGAATACAAAAAATGCAATGTCTGCAATAGAAAAACCCTAGAGAAGCCAAAGGAAGAACCCTTCAAAAAGATACAATCATTACCTTTATAGTTTAGGCATAACTGAGGTTTGAATTTGAAACCTTAACCCTAACCTAACTAGGGTTGCAGGAAGATGAATTCGATCAAATTTAAAAATGATCTAAATTGCTCCCATTACAAAGCAACATAACTAGCCATAAAGGCTTTGACAACTCGAACTGTTGGGAAATTGTGTCTCAACATTGCAATTATATAATATGGTTATTGTTTTATTTTATGCAAAAGGCATATTTCCTATATATATATTTATAATAATATTAAAAGTTTACAATAGATCATATGTTCTTTTCTAAAAGACATTGTCTTAAATTGACTATTACAAGCATATTTGCATCACCACAAACTTGCAAAACAGACCAAAAACTTAGGCCTAAATACCCTGATAAAACTTTCAAAGAACTTGTGCCCACTATTACCATTTGAAACTTTCAACTTTCACCAAAAAACTTTAGATTTCATCATACAATCCACTAGTATTTAAAAAACTAACCAGTATACCCATATAATTATTCAATCTCCATCTATACTAGATAATCATTTTCATCTTGATCCTCTTCTAACTTGCCAACATCTTGCTCCTCATCTAAAATGCCAACAACAGAGGCAAGCAACAAATTGTTGATATTAGGCCCACCGATATTTTGAATACCTTGTGTCTGGACATGGACACCTTGCTCTTCCCCATTGAAACATCCCACAAACTAACCTAGGTTGATAGAAGACTCACAAATATTGTGACCACCCATTTTCTGAAAATGAACATCATGCTCTTCCACAACAAAACTTTCCATAAATTGGCCCTATAGCAACTCATTGAGATTGAATTCAGTGGCAATACGAGCACCCAACGACTGGAAGTGAAAACCCATTGGTTGTGCATTTACCTTTGCCATTACCCAAAAATTTTGATCACTCGTCGACTGGGTTTCTTCTATAATTTCCTGATCAACTTGGAAACCCAAAAGTTGACCACTTTCCTCTTCAATTTCTTGTTCAGAATGAACACCCATAGGCTAATGAAGATTATTCACATCTGAAAGCACTTGTGATTGACAAGACGTGGGCGTTGGAGGTTCATGAACATACGTGAGGAGCACCAAAATGGCATGAGCTTTCTCCCTTGCTTTGTCAACAAAATCAAGAGCAAACCCCCATGCATAACTTCTAAGAACATTTAGCATGAAACTTGAATTTTGCAAAGACGAACTCTTGTTAATTGCAATAAACAATTTAATTTATCTAACCTCAAGGAGGTTAGGGGAAAATTACATTCCTATACCCTAGGTCAGTAGAGCATGAACTGATACACAATATAACTAACCCTTTCCTTTTCCCACTATGAAGTGGAGCCAAACCTATGACCTCAAGGAATGCAAACCCCAAGCCCTGGCCAACATTGCAATGTTGAGACACAATTTCCAAATAATATATATATATATATATATCCTAGTTACACTAATAGGTGTAATATACAATGGCATCAAGGGGGGAGAGTGGGATGTGTGTAAACAAAATTTTTATTAACTTTTTCAGGAAACTTCTAAAATGGTTGACATACATTAAATAAATTATACATTGTAAATCTAGATTGTTGATTATTAGGTTTCAAATCTAATGGTGAATATTTTTTTGGCCTTTCTTGCCCTCAAATGTAACTCTATTTTATGAGGGCATTGTATTATGACTACGGTAGAGGGACGGTTATGTATTCTGAGAGTTTGATAGTAGTCATGTTGTCTCTTGATCTTTGAGTGGTGATACTCATGTGAGAAGCTTGCTTTGCAAGTATATTGTAATCTTTGTGATTTACTGAATAATATATGGGGTAGCTTTTGGAGTGTGGGGTTTTTCTCCTGAAAGGGTTTCCCCCAGTAAATCACTATGTTGTGGTATGCATGATAGTTTTGTTTATTTCTATTTAAATTTTTGTAACTATTAAAGATCTGTAAAATTTTTGCATTATTCTCCTCTCAAGATAGTGTAGGAAGTTGTTTTGCTACCTTAGCTTCCTTACAAGTGGTATCAGAGCTTGATCACCTTTGGTTTCAGTTTGGGTTGTTGGGTTTTTTGAACTAATCTAGATTTGAGTGGGAGCTTGTGAAGAATATACTTTGTGATCTTGTTGTAGGAATTTTTAGATGGCAAGTTCATCAGGGAGAATAGAGGTGGAGAAATTTTCTAGAAATAATTTTGAAATGTGGAAGTTGAAGATGGAGGATTTGTTGATAGATCGAGATTTGTGGGATGTTGTTGATGATAATGTTTCAAGGCATGTAGATCCTACTCATGATGCTCAATATGATGTTATGGACCATAAAGCCAAGGCTCTAATTAGATTGTGTTTGGTAGATTATGTTTTAATTAATGTCCATGAGGAAACCTCTGCACAAAAACTATGGAAGAATCTTGGTGAGATGTATCAGGCCAAATATTTAGTGAACAAGATTCTCTTAGGGAATAAGTTGTATTCCTTGAGAATGGAAGAAAGTGGACAAATCACAAACCACCTAGAAGCATTCAATATGATGATGGCTTAATTGGCATTGGTTGGTGTCAAAATGGATGAGGAGGAGAAATTTCAGATCTTGCTTTGTTCTTTGCCTGATTTGTGAGATTCTCTTGTTATGGCTATTGGGAGTACACTTCTATTATTTTGAAGGCTAAAGATGTGGTGGATTCTTTTCTTTCTGAAGAGATGAGGAGGAAGGTATCCATCACTGTCAAGGAGGCCCTAAATGTTTGTGGAGGACCTAAGGAAAAAGGCAAGAAGAATGAGAAGTGTGAGAAATCCAAGTCCAGGGGGAGATCTAAATATCCCGGAAAGTCCAAAGTTATTTATTGGAACTGCAGTAAGCCTGGACATGTTCGTAAGGAATGAAAAGAAGAAAAGAAGAAGAAAAAGAAGAAATTTGATTATGATTCTGAGTCTGAGAAGGAAGATGGTGACACATTCATTATAGCTTTGGTAACTCGTGCAGGTAATGATGCATGGTTAATTGAATCAGGTGCATCTTTTCATATGACCTTTAATAGAGATTAGTTTTCTGATATGAAGAATTTGATGGAGGTAAGGTGTACTTGGGTGATGATTCTCATTTAGACATTGTTGGTCATGGTAAAGTTAAAATCAGATTTCTTGGTGATAGAATAAAAATGATTAATAGTGTGTTACATATCCTTGGATTAGCATGAAATCTATTATTTGTGACCAAACTAATAGATGTGGGTGTGTAGGTAGTATTTTTTGATGCAGGATGCAAGATGGTTAGAGGTGCTATGGTGATTGCTAGAGGCTTTAAATATGGCACATTGTATAAGCTTGATGCATGCATTGTTGAGCGCAATATTATTTTGTGAAAAGAAATTTTGTGGAAGAAGTGAGGGTTTCACCTTCAACAGATGGTCATGGCTTTTGGGTACCCAAGGGTGCTCTTTCTTCTAAAACAAAGTTACCTATAGAGAAAACTATGTTATGGCACCAGAGACTTGGACAAATTGGAGAAAAGGGTCTAATGAACTTGAAAAATAAAAACCTTGTTGAAGGTTTGTTTGATTGTGTGATATCCAAATGTTTTACCTATTCCAAACAACTAAAATGCAATGGAAAAACACAAAGAAACACCTCAAGATTAGCCTAAGAAATTTGCTAATGCAAAGAGAAAAAGTGTTAGATGATGACAAATGGTTATACCTTCTCTTTCCAACAGAAACTCCTTGGTTGGCCCTTGATTTTAGATTACTTTGTATGCTCCTTTGATGGCTCTTGATGTGGCTAAATGAAAAATTTAACAATATGCTTGGATGCAAATGCAAATAGATGAAATTGATGGCTAGATGAGTGCACAAAGTGGCAGCATTTAGTTGCAAAATGGCTAAGTGTTAGAAATTCCTTAGAAGAAGGGGTATTTATAGATAAACTTGAATTCTCTAGAGAATTCAATGGTTGAGATTTATCCAACAAGGCCAAGATGAAGGGCTAAGGTGAGTTGAGGACTCACAAGCCCTCACATCTTGACATGTGGATTGTGAAGTGGCTAAGGGTGAGATGATGTGTAGGTGATGTGGAAGGGAGGTGCATTATGTGGAGGAAGGACAAGTACCTTCCAAGTACCTTGGGGAGTGAGAAGATTTCCTCAAAAAGGAACTTCTTGTCCCCAAGTGAGTGAAAAATACATTTAAAGAATTTTGGAATTCCTCAAAAATCTCCATGGGAAAAAAGAAAGTGGTTGGAGAAATAAATGTGAATTAAAAATTCACATTCCTAGGAGAATCTAATGGATAAGAGAGGGTCTCCAAAAAGGTGGGAATTGGTCACATGTGCATGAGGTGACAAGTCAAATATTCTAGAAGCCTTGGAAGGATAAAATGTGAATTAAAAATTCACATGGGGAGGAGAGAGACCTAGGATGAATAAAAGTGAATTAAAAATTCACATAGGAAAGAGGGTCAATGCCAAGAAAGGAAAATGGAAAGATTGACTAAAAAGTGGTGCTAAAAGTGGCTAATGACTTTGATTAAAGTTGTGCAAATACTTGATTATGATAATCAATGGAAGATTAGTGGCAAGTGGCAAATGTAGGAGGATGTGACATTAATCCTTGATTAAGAGGATGCACACCCTAATTATGAATTAATTAAATTAATCAAATTAGAGATGGACTATGGAGGATGTGACAAGGAGGGAGAAAAAGAAGAATTTTAAATTGATTTGAATTCAAAAAGATTAAAATGACTAAATTAAATGAATTGGTGTATTTATTTAATTTAGAGAGGAGAAGGGTACCAGATAAAGTGTTTAATTGTTAAACTAAATACTTTAAGAACCTTATGTGGGAAGTGTAATATTAATTAAATAAATTGATATCGAGAATGGATGAATAAAGAGGTAATTTGATCATCTCGATCAAACTTGGGTGTCTACATTTTGCCCCTTCTGCAACATTGTTAGAATAATTGTTTTGAAGAAAAATAAAATGTCTATGATGAAGAAAAGTGGTAGGGCCTTAATGCCCAACATGAAAGGAGGTTGAAATCGAGCTCCCGCTTCGAGAAAAAGGAGAGGGATTCCCAAGGACTCCCCGGCTGGGATGGAGGGAAAATGATGTGGCATGCCCCCGAGAGGGCGCTAGAAGAAAAAAGGCCCTAGATGACTCCTCGACAGAAAGAAATGGAAGATTAATCGCTGGATAGAGTTCAAAAAATTGCTAATTTTGACTTTGAATGGAGTCAATTGACGATGGTTTGCAACGCATGGTCTCGAAAGAAGGATTAGTGGGGAAAAGGTTAAATAAAAGGTAAAAAATACATTTTTTTTAAAAAAGGGGGGCGAAAGAAGGGTTAAAAGGTAATTTGAAGAATTACCTTGTCTCATTGTTACTGTAGCAATTGAGAGAAAAGGAGAGAAGAGGAAGAGGAGAAGGAGCAACGATGTCGTAGGATTATGATTCGGAGATCATTCATCGGGTGGATGAGGTACAGAGACACCATACCCACTTCGTGGTGCCCTGTCAGGTGAGTAATAAAAGCCCTCTAGTGTACTTTAAATATTTAACATGTTTTAAAATAGTTAAAGAAAAATGTAAAATGTGGGTTTTGTTGGCGGGGTGGAATAAAAAAATGGGTAGTTTTTAGTTGGGCGAAAAAAATGGAGGAAAGGGGGGATTTAGGAGGGGGGATAGGGTGGCCAGGAGGCATGTTCAACCTAGACTGAGGTAGATCCACCGCATAGTGGGGTAGATCTCGCCGCCCCACATGAAGTCAGCCCCTAACATGGGCTGGCTCAATTCCTGCGCTGCCACACCGACTTATAGTTCGTCACCGGTATGAGTCAGCCTCTATCCCCGTGGCTCACCACGACCGAGGGTGAAGTCGCCCCAAGTCAGGGCAGATTTTCCCCCACCTGGGGTGGATGCACCCCAAGGCAGGGCAAGTTCGTCCCAACCTGGGGCAGAGTCGCCTCGAAGCGAGCGGGGGCCTACCCTGACCTGGGGCGAACACACCTCAGTTCAGGGCGGGCTCGCCTTGACCTGGGGTGGGCTCGCCCCGGAGCGAGCGCAGGCCTGCCTCGGCCTGGGGCAGACTCGCCCCGACCTAGGGTGGAGTCGCCCCAACTTAGGGTGGGCTTGCCCCATCCCAGGGCAGAGTTTCCCTAAGCCGAGGTGGATCCACCCCAATTTGGGGTAGGTTCGCCCCTACCTAGGGCAGAGCTGCCTCAATTGGGGGCGGAGTCACCCCGACTTAGGGCAGATTCACCTCGGCATGGGGGGCTCAACTGCCTAGGTCAAAAGAACAAGATTGCTCGGATGAGGGAAAAAATGAGGATAAAAGACGAAGAGAAAAGACTTAAAGACAAGAGGGAAGCAAGAGATGTTCCGGGGCTGGGAATATGGTATATTGATAATCAGGTGGTGTGGATGCAGGGTTTTGTGCGGTTTCAGACACATGAGTGACGGTCAGAGGTATTGACAGTGATCGTAGGAGCCATGACTGACGTTGATCACGTGACGTTAGAGCATGCAGGTTTATTGGACTTTCTACAAGTATAGGTGATTAGGGCAGATCGAGCGATGCTGATAGCCTTTATAGAGAGATGGAGCTCAGAGACATCAACATTTCATCTACCGATGGGGGAGATGATGGTGGCATTGGAGGATGTATGGCACATCCTAAAGCTATCGATAGGGGAGATATTGGTTAGTGATGTGGTATCGAGAGGGGTTGAGTTAGATCACACTATGACGGTGTTATTTGGGCGCGACGACCTACCTCTACAGGGTTAGCAGTTGGATCTAGATAGATGCTTGACAGTGGGGGTACCACCTCTGCCTTTATTTTTAGGTGGTCTGATAAGTGGGATATTGTTACCAGATCGTAGTAGGCAGTTCTACAGTCTTCGGTACATGGAGGCGATTCGACATATTGTCGAGTGACGTGAGGGATAGATCTCGTAGGATACCTGTGTCTTAGCATAGTTGTACATGGATATGCATATGATTTGCTACCGGAATACAGTGAGTTTGACACACACGAACCTTCTACAGGTGTGGGCATGGAAGCATATTATGGTGACTAGACCTATTATAGTTAAGGAGGGAGATGAGAATGATAGGGAGCCAGTGGCATGGGGGTATGGAGAGGTAAGGGGCTGGATTTTTCGATATAGGAGGTCGGGAGATATGGAGGGATGGAGGAGGATGATGGATTATTTGTAGGAGAGAGACATATTATGGCGGCTATATATGTATCGAAACTTCAGGGGATGAAGGGAGGAGGGGGAGAGGCAAAGAGGGTATTTTATGAGCCAGTGTGTCCTGATTGGGAGTCTGTTGTGCATAGTGGAGATGCATCGACCAGACAGGGTGGTGAGACAGTTTAGGCTGACACAAGATATTTCGGCTGTGCCAATCAGGTTTCGTTGACTCACTAGAGAGCGACCATGGGGGCCCATGTTTAGACCGAGGGAGGCAAGAGTGGCATGGGTGGCAACAGTGCAGGTACCCTACCCCAGGAGATGTGTTGGAGTGGAGGACGCAGGAGTGAGTACGATATGACCGGTGGTTGCATAACCACCAATGCGAGAGGGTTACACCACTGGTGCCTATTGTAGGAGCTGTAGGATTTGGATCAGAGGATGAGCGCCGAGGGGAAAGAGATAGGAGGAGACAGGCATAGAGGGGAGGGGAGGGGATGGAGGCAGTGGGATAGCCAACGAGGAGGAGGAGACAACAGAGGAGGGCTAGGGCGGAGGTGGATGTAGCAGGATTCATGGATGAGAGAGAGGCAGTACAATGAGAGAGTGGGATAGGCCTGGAGCCAAATGCAGGAGGACAAGATGAGTCAGGGGTGGAGATGATACACACAATGGAGGGTGGAGCTGTTTAGCAGACTGGTATAGGAGGTAGGGTACAACAAAGGAGAGTGTTGGTACAAGTTGAGCAGAGGGAGTGGGGAGAGGATGGACACCAACATGGAGGCGAGGAGGAGATGGAGCCAGGAGTCAGCCATAGAGGATAGCGGGTAGGAGACGACTGAGGAGGGTATAGACCATGATAGAGCAGGAGGGGATGGGACAGGGTGGACAACATGATGGAGCCTGAGAGGAGATTGAGGCCTGGAGTCAATCAGGGAGGATGGAGAGTAGGAGATGATAGAGGGGGGGAAAATTGTGGCAAGGCAGGGGCTTCCTATTGTAGAGATAGGGGAGAGTGAGGATGAGGAGCAGCCGAAGATAAGAGAGCTGAGGAGACTGATAAGAGTGGGGAGGCATAGTTAGCCGCGGAGAGTTCAGGTTTGCCCTACTGTGGAGGACTTGGAGGTTCAGCAGGAGCAGGAGGGTAGGGGGGACGATGATGCTATGGAGGTAGATGGAGATGTTCTGGATATGGATATTTGGGATGTAGAGCCATTGGCAGTGGTTCCTATCATTACCTCAGGAGATCCTATTGCTCAATCGAGGGACACGGCGGGGAGGATTCAGAGTACAAATTAGAGGTTGAGGGTAGCGGAGGCAGAGGTGATTAGATTTAGAGTCGAGCTATCAAGAGTACCAGTAGCAGGTCAGAGAGATTATGGACTTATGCTTGACCTCTTAACCACACAGGTAGAGGTGATGGGGAGGGAGAGAGAGAGACTGTAGGCTATCATACAGGGGATACAAGATGAGTTGGTTGCTATCAATTGGGACCGTGACAGACTATAGGTAGAGACTGTTATATTATAGGCCAGGGGGACTCAGAGGGGATGATAGAGCATGTGTTAGCAGACAGTGGTCAGCAAGTGGATGATCTCCGACAGGAGCGAGATGAGCTACATGACAGAGTGCATTGTTTAGAGCAGATAATTGGAGACATGGAGTTGATGTAGGAGAGAGAGAGGTAGGCGATGTAGTAGACCTATATTATGCATGTAGAGAGAGATATAGCACAGGCGCAGGTACAGGCGGTGGAGGCAGAGAGGGATATGGTGCAGGTGTGGGTTCAAGTGCTGCAGAGTGAGAGAGAGTTGGCAGAGGCATAGATACAGTCTCTCCAGTGGAGGAGAGAGGAGGTAGTTTCAGAGCTATCATCACTGCAAAGAGAGTGAGATGTCATAGTTTTGAGGGTTCAGGAGCTTTAGAGGGACAGGGATGGAGCGGTGGCTTTGTCACAGGCCGCATAGAGGGAGAGAGATGCTATAGAGATACAGATGCATACGCTGCTGGGAGAGTGGGATGCAACAGTGGTTTAGTTACAGGCCGCACAGAGGGAGAGAGATGCTACAAAGATACAGATGTAGACGATGCAGGGAGAGTGGGATGCGGCAATGGCTCAGTGGTAGTTAGTGCAAGTTAGTGATGTGATAGGGACAAATACACAAGGGTTACAAGGGGAGAGGGATGCACCAGTGGCTAGGGTAGTGGCTGCCGAGGAGATGAGAGATCGGGTTCAGGCATAGATGGCGTAGTTACGACTATCCCAGGAGGCCTGGGAGCAAGAGAGGAGAGTGATCATGAGAGATCGGGATAGATATCGTCAGGAGTAGAATTCCACTCAGGTTCAGGTTGTTGAGCGAGAGGAGAATGTGAGGGAGGTAGGATTTTGGATGGCTGTGTATTACCATGCAGTTCCAGACCCGGCACAACGGATATTCCAGTATGTTCGACAGACACCACAGATACCAGTGCCATCCCAGTCATTGGGGACACGGACCCGAGGTTATAGTAATTCACTGGGTGTTACACCAAGAAGGAGATCAATACCTGATTCACCACAGAGATCAGATGTGGGTAGCTCATTCGGGAGGTGATAGGTTATTGAGTTTTTGATAGATGCAAGGTGGAGCATGTAGTACTTATCGACAAAGATCAAAGATGCTCTACATCTCTAGATTTTGTACCTTATTTGATGATGTATGAGGGCTATGTGATGGATACATGATAGATTTTGATGTATGATGGACATATAACGTACATTGTATTATTTTGATTATGATATGGGACAATCCTTATTGACACTATGTAGTATGTTTCCCTTTGTGATGGGTGATTCAGTTTATGTATGCACATGTATATGATGTTTCCTATTTATGTAGATGGATACTTTGGTTTATTTATGCTCATGTTTATGATACTACATGCTTATGTGGATGTATGAGGGTATGATACTTCATGCCTATGTGGATGTATGAGTATATGATGCTTCATGCCTATGTGGATGTATGAGTTGATTTATTTATGCACATGTTTATGAGATGATAATGGATGATTGAGTTTATGTATTTGTGGAATATGGATGATTGTATTAATGCATATATTCACATGGTGATATGATGTATGCATATGTTATATCTATGATAACTTATGTGTATGGATTCCTAGTTGATTTATTGACATGTATGTATACGTGTATGATGGATTTTGTATGAATATTTTATATATATAGGATGTGATGTATTATGATTTTGACACTTTGTGATGCAGGTGGCCATGCATGCGTGGATCTATCATGTTGTGATGTAGGTGGTGATGTATGTGTGGTTAATAGGATGAACCTAATATGTGATAATGCTCTTGCAATTTGTAGTGAATGAAAGAAAATAACCCATGGTCATAAGCGTCAATAAGAACTGACATGATAATGGAAGATGGGTATGTAGTGATTGTGAAAAATGGGTGTAATTTGTCACCTGTCAAAACTTTTAGTATCCTAAGAAGAATGGGAGAGAGTGGGATAAAGTATTTGCACAACCAAAATCATAGGGTGAATGCAATGCAACAGATGATGAAATGCAATCCTAATATGAGTTGCCATCTTTGGAGCATTGATTTTTGCTATAGCATAAGACGCCAGATACCCTGGCATGTAAGACCAAGGTGAGTTGGCATCCAATGCATGAAACGAACACAAAAAACTGAAAGGCTACCCCAACACCCCAAGGTCATGATGACCTTGGTTAGGCCCGGTATTGGGATAACCACAAACACACAAGGATGCCCCAGCATAACACAAGACCTCAGGGATCTTGATGGGTACTACGTGGGACAACTAAGAAGACAACAACAAAGAAAAGACCAAGATAAGCCCCTATGTAGACGATTCAAAGCACACCATGATATGATGGATCAAGGTGACCATGACAAGTGTTGATAGTGAGCTCAAATGATAAATAAATTCCAAAACATCAAAAGATCACAATTAATTACAAAACATCCTTTGTTTTAGGATCAAGGGGATGGATGGGATTGATGAGGTCTGCTAGGAAGGATGCATCCTGTTGAGACCGATGATGGATACTAAACTAGAATGACCCAATTTGATGCTAGATGTTTTTCATTAACCAAATCTTCTGATAATAGGGGATTTTATTTGAGAATAACAAGCTAGACAAGGACACAGACTGACATTATCCTATAGACCTAGGGGCTCGGGGGCCGATAAAAGATTAGCCTTGCCTACATGAAAGCGCAAAACCATCATAGTTCATGAAAAGACCATGGATAAAGCGGAAAGAGGACGGTGAAGACAGATGATAGATGACCAACTCATGATGGTCAGAATACCCCGAGGGTAAATCAAATGATTAGCCTTGCCTATGTGACAGCGCAGGGGCAACATAGTTCGACCAAGGACTAGAAAAACCAACGTAACAAGATGAGATCTAGATGGAGACCGACACAATGGATGATCCTATGTGATGACATAGACCGACCAATGAGGGGACGAACGACATAAGCTTAGGGTGGGATACCAAAAAGCTCAGGATGAGGGACAGCCTAAGCAGATCATCAAATGCTCAATCAAAATATACTAAGCAGTCAAGAATGGGATGGGTGAGGATGATAGTGTGGATGAAAGCATAAAATGACTAGGATGCCTAGTAGATAATGATTAAGCCCTCTACGAGTGACACCTGTTACCAGGTTTTCACCACTTGTACTTATCCAAGGCGCCACCAACAGGTGGTTTTCACCATAGGAGGAATTTATTTCTCTTTACTATTTTTGGACTTTTCTGATTTTTTGATCAGGTGGGATTGCTAAGCAGACTTAGGTGTAGAACTTCTTCAAATGCATGATATTGATGGGTTCTTCAAGGGGATCTCCTTCAAGAGTAGTCAACCTGTATGCCCCAGATCCATATTTGGCGGCTATGACATAAGGCCCCAACCAGTTTGCCTCAAATTTTCCTTTCTTGTCTCGGTCTTGCTGAGTACGCTGATTCTCTTTAAGGACAAGATCGCCCACCTGGAACTGACGGGGATGAACTTTTTTATTGTAATTATGTTTGAGGTGGTTTTGGTATGCTTGTAGATGATCATAGGCTTTGATTCTTTGTTCATCAAGTAACTCCAGTTGTGCAAGCCATGCAACATGAGTATCCTCCTCCCTGATAAGATTCTTCAGAGAAGTCCTTAGTGATGGGAGCTCAACTTCAATTAGAAAGACGACTTCGACACCATACACTAAAGAATAGGGGGTGGCACCTATAAGGGTGTGAATGGATGTGCGATATACCCAGAGGGTGGGATGAATATGGAGGTGCCAATCTCGACTAGTGTTATTGACAACCTTTTTGAGGATGCGGATAAGGGTCTTGTTGGTTGCTTCTGCCTGACCATTGCCCTGGGGGTAATAAGGTGTTGACCAACGATGTTGGATATGAAAGGTGTCGTAGAGGTGTTTCATGGCTTGGTTTTTGAAGGTTTTTCCGTGATCGGAGAGGATGGTGGATGGGATACCATATCTGCAGAGAATATGGTAAAGGATGAACTTTGAGATTTGAATACCGGTGATCTGTGAGAGTGGTATTGCTTCCACCCACTTAGTGAAGTATTCATTGGTGGTAATTATGAATGTATGGCCATCGGATGATGGTGGGTAAATATTTCCAATCAAGTTGAAACCCCATTGAGAGAATGACCACAGTGCTAGGAGGGGATGAAGATCATGTGCTGGAGCATGAATTAAATCTGCATGTTGTTGAAAGGGAAGGAATTTCTTCACAAATTCACAAGCATCATGTTCTAGTGTAGGCCAGTAATACCCTGCTCGAAGAATCCTTTTGGCCAAAGCCATACCATTTGAGTGAGCCCCACAAATACCACTATGTACTTCCGTTAGTGCAGTGTGAGCCTCTGTCTCATTTAGACATCTAAGGAGGATTCCATCATACCCGCAATGATAAAGCATATCACCGACGATAATGTATCAGGAAGAGCAATGAATGAAGGATTTGCGTTGATTACGTGTAAGATCTGGGGGTAGAATATTATCATGGAGATAGGTGTATATGTCCCGGTACCAGGGGGAAGTGGGACCCACGATATCTCACACCATGTCAGTTTCAGGAATATCATATACTGGGATTAAAAGTTGTTCTACAAGGAACTCACATTCCGTCCGATCTTTGGGCATGTCAATCAGGGAGCTGATAGTGGCCATTGCATCAGCTGCTTTATTCTATACCCTAGGAATTTGTTCAAATTATATAAAGGTGAAATATTTCTTGAAATCATCCACCATGCGCTTGTAGAGTAATAGCTTATCATATTTTGTTAGGAACTCATCATTAACCTGCTTAATGACTAGCAAGGAATCACCAAAGACTTTCAAATGAGTTATGTGCCACTACTTTGCAATTCAGAGGTCGGTGAGGAGGGCTTCGTATTCTGCCATATTGTTGGTACACGGGAATGCTATCCTGAATGATTTTGAAATGTAGTCACCTTGAGGGGTAACTAATAAAATTCCTGTGCCTGATCCATTATGAGTATTGGAACCGTCGAAATACAGTGTCCAAGCTGGGGCTTCTGTAATTGTGTAAACTTCTTCATCTGGGAATTCAGTGTCTAGAGGGTAAGCATCTACTAATGGTGCCTCAGCCAACTGATCAGCTATTACTTGTCCCTTTATGGATTTTCGCTCACATACTCTATGCCAAATTCACTTAGGAGCATGACCCACTTGGCCATGCGACCAGTTAGAGTGGTTTTGGATAACATATATTTTAGTGGATCAATCTTAGCAATTAATTTGACCGGATGGCTGAGCATGTAATGTCAGAGTTTTTGTGTGCTGAAGACTACTGCGAGACATGCCTTTTCCATGGGAGAGTAGTTTAATTCATAGCCCACCAATGTCCGACTGATGTAGTAGATTGCTCTTTCTCTTGATAACTCATCATGTTGTGCCAACAATGCCCCTAGTGTGACTAAAGTGGCAGAGATATACAACAAGAGGGGTTTCCCTGGGATAGCTAGCATCAAGATCGGTAGATGAGCTAGGTATTCTTTGATCTTATCTAAACCTGTATGACACTGTTGGTTCCATCCGAAGGTGGAGTCTTTCTTCAGAAGATGAGTGAATGGCTGACACTTATCCGCGAGCTGGGCTATGAACCAACAAATGGATTGCATCTTCCCTTGGAGGCTTCTTAACTACTTCAGATTGCGTGGGGGTGGCATGTCTAGAATAGCTTTTACCTTGGTGGGATCAACTTCAATACCTCTTCGAGAGACTATAAAACCCATCAGTTTTCCTTATGTAACACCGAAGACACACTTTTTTGGATTTAGTCATAACTTGTAATGTTCCAACCGTTCAAAGATCTTTTTCAGGATGGTAGGATGTTCTGCTCGGATTCTGGATTTTCCTAACAATTCATCGACATAATCCTCCATGATGATATGGAAGAGGTCATGGAAGATGACCGTCATCGCCCTTTGATATGTTGCCCCTGCATTTTTGAGACCAAAGGGCATAACATTGTAACAGAAGGTACCCCAAGGTGTTGTGAAAGCGGTCTTATGTTGGTCCTCAGGGGAAATTCAGATCTGATTATAACTAGAGAAACCATCCATAAGGGATAACATCTCATGTCCTACTGTGAGGTTGACCAACATATCAATATTAGGTAGAGGGAAGTCATCTTTTGGGAAGGCCTTGTTAAGATCTTTGAAGTCTGTGCAGATCCGTATGTCTCCATTTGGTTTGGCAACTGGTACTATATTGGAGATCCACTCAAAGTAGTCAATTGGTCTAATAAAACCTGCATCTAGTAATTTTTCCAATTCCTTCTTGACTAATAAGGCTACCTATGGGTGCATCTTGCAGAGTTTCTATTTGACAGGCTTGGCATCAGGGCGAACGTCTAGATGATGAACCACTAAGGTGGGATCTAAGCCTGGCATGTCTAAATATGACCAAGCAAAGTTAATGATTCCTTCTTGGAGTAGCTGCACGATGACTGGATACTCTTGCTCTGAAAGTGACTTAGCTACATAGGTGATCTTAGGATTTTCAGTAGTACCCAGATTAACTTCTCCAGTCTCTTTGATTAGAATGGATGATCAAGTAGATAACTGAGTTCCCATAAGGGGAAGATGAACATCTCCATCCTCTAGCACCTCTTCGAGGTTTTTGCCATCAGATGCGTCCTTTAATTTTATTTTTTCACGGTTAGGAAGTGCCTTAGGGAAGTTTTCACTAGATGACCGCTTTTTATTTTTCTTATTCTTATTTTTGCAACTGGAGTGTTCATCCTCCCCCAATCCCATGAGGTTGACATATGTATCCGTAGACATATTGATGGGTGTGCTGTCATGTAGGTCCCAATCAATAAGCTCAGGGTGATGAAGGGATAGGCTAATGGTACAGACGAATAGGCATTCGAACATGGATGACATGTCAGTGTGATCGACGTCATCATATGCACGTATGATGGATTCCTCCTTGGGCATGTATTCCAATGAGCCATCATCCACGACAACACTATTGGAAGTATTAGACGATGTTGCAGGGCCTTTCTTCTTTTTGTCGTATCTAATGCCTATGTTCTTTGGTAGCTTTGATGTATCAATAGGTTGCAACCACCCTTGTTCTTCTTTACCTAGACCCCTGCCTTGGTAGTTATACTTCTCTGCAAACTTAGCTAACCACGGATATGCTTCTTGAAAGTATTCCTTTAGAGGAGGATCTAGTTGGAGTTCTTCTCGGTATACCCATTGACTTATATCCTCTTCTGGTGCAACTATCTTGATACTAGGGGACCTGAAAGTGGTGGTGGGGATGCTTTTAACATTGAAGGTGATGGTCTTGTCTTCTTTTGGAGTAGCATGTGAAGGTTGACCATAATCATGTGGTGATGGTGGCATGGTTGCTACATTAAGAGCAGTGTGCATTTTGTATTCACCACACCCCTTGTCAATGATCTGGACTTTGGTGACTGAAGGATTGGTGGTGGAGGATGGAGTGGTTGTCGTAGTGGAGGGTGGATTAGAGGATGATGACTGAGATGCCCCCATGGATGGAGATATGAGCGGGGGTCTTCCCCAAGTGATCAAGGATGTTGTACTGAGAGTTTATAGGAGTTGATTGAGTGGATGTGGGGGCTGTCAGGATAGTAATGCGGGATCGTTGCGTAGTAACAACACATTGGGGATTTTTGGCTTTGACATGTATCATAGATACACGGGGTTCTACTTGCTCAATGTAATGGAAAATGCCATCATAATTGAGGGGTACATTTTTATACCTTATATTATTTGTGTTGTTGTCTTGGGGATTCCTGTCGGAGGTGCTTGTGCCTTGATTATGGTTTGGAAAGGAATTTTGATATATCTGTAATTGAGCATTGGATGACAAAGCTTGGCTAGTGTCAATTTTGATATCTCCTCGATCAATATGATCTTGGACATAGTTTTTGAGACCTTGACACTTATTCAAAGTGTGTCCTTTGATTTTATGGAACTCACAATATTCATTTTCCCTAAACCATGCAGGCTTAGGTTTGGATTTGTCAAGTGGCTTGGTGACAGGATATGTGATCAGGTAGTTGATTTGTAACAACTTATTGAAGACGACACTAAAGGGTTCGCCTAATTGAGCATACCGATGTTTAGCATTCCCCTGACTATTCCAGTTTGGCTGTTGAGGAGGACGAGGTGCCCCCTATGGTATGGATATGGCGTTAGGTACGAATGGTTGTCTTTGGGATGTATTAGCCACTTGGACATGTTTAGTATTAGTGATGCCATCATTCATTGCATTCTTGTTCTTGTTCCAAAAATGTGGCTTATCCCCAAACGACCTTTCTTTATCATGGTTGTGTATCTTGATGTGTCCTTTGGCAACAAGGACACGTTCAAGGATGGGTCCCTTTTCTACTATCTCCGTGAAAGTGGTGACAAAATGTAACATAAAATTATGAGCCATGTTGGGATGAGAGTTCTCCCTAAGATGGTGACCATGTCCTTCTCTTTTAGAGGGGTTTTCATTTGGCTTGCCAGTGCATGCCACCTTTGAAGGTAGCTAGTAAAGGTTTCCCCCTCACGTTGTTTTTCTTTGAGGGGATCTAAGGTGTTAGTGTCCTTCTCCAAATTGAAGGAGAAGTAGGAGACAAATTTTTCTGATAGGTCCGCAAAATATTTTATGGACCCTCTTTCAAGAGTCATGAACCACTCTAGGGAATTTCCTGTTAGGCTTCATGGGAACAGGCGCAAGAGATAGTTGTCATTGTACATAACCTCTTGACACTAGGAGTAAAACTCCTGCAAGTGGGCCTTAGGATCTTTGTTCTCCCTGTATTTGTCAAACTTTGGCATTTCAAAATGTTTAGGGAAGGGGATCAATGAGATGGAGGGATTGAATGGATATGGGCATATGTCTTCGAATTTGAATGATTGTTTTCCAGCCCTAGCTTGAAGATCCTTCAAAGTGGCTTTGATTTCCAACAAATATGAGTTGGCCGGTGGTGGGTTGGAGGGATATGGATGATAGGACGATAAAGAATCTTGCTGAGAGAGCATCAAATTGTTGAGGTACGGATTTTGGTAGTGGGATGATGACATCCCTTGCTAGTAGGCCGAAGGACTTTGTTGGTATGGGGGTTGTTGTTGTGGGAGATAGTATGGATTTGTTGGATAAAAGTGTGAGGTAGGATATTGAGGAGCTTGGATGGGATGTTGTGGATTGGTTTGTTGGTGTTGAAGGTATTGTTATGATTGTTGGGAGGCCACATAGGGTGGTTGTTGATGGAATTGCTGTTGATTATGATAGTAATAGTGCTGAGGAGGTTGTTGTGATGTCAACTGCGTGGGCCGAGATGGGATGTTGTGTTGTGGTTGAGCCTATGGACATAAAATGGATGCGAGTAACGGGGATATGGTCTGAGCGATAGGTTAGGATGGATTGCCTTACGATTGGTATGGTGGTTGTTGTGAAGAAACCAAAGCGTTATGCAAGGGTTGTTGCTGATGAGATGGTTGAGATAGTGTAGAGGCATTTTGTAAAGGGGGTTGTTGGGTACCACCTGGAACATTCAGTTGGGATGTGCCTTGTGGAGGTAATTGAGGCGGAAGGTTGGACTGATGAAGCTGTTGAGATGTATATGAAAGTGATGGTAGATTTGTGGCCCTAGGAGGTGGAAGCAATGCGGTAAAGGGGGTGCCCCTAGTGTTGACAAGAGGTTGATTCGAAAGAGGTGATGCTATTAGCATTAATGGCGCAGGTTGTGGAACATTTTGTGGCATACCATAGGTGAAAGGATTATTGGGATCAGGCACTTGAGGACCCCCCATAACTGAGATTGGAGCGTGTGGGGGGTAGTTAACATGATAAAGCACAACATTGCAAAATTTAGGTTGATGCCAACCCTCAATTGGAGGAACATTGGGGATGTACGCGCCTTCTAGTGTATTTTGTGAACCTTGGGGTATATTAGATGTGGAGCTCCTATATTTGGATAAGTCAACACCTGATGGAGGTTTGACACCCTTTTCAATTAGGTGGGCCAATATTTCTTCCCCATGTTTTTCAAACAAACGGTCAGTCATTTGTACATTGGTAGGATTAATGAAATGTTCCTCAAGCGTGAGTTTAGGTTGATTAGCCATACTCTCTTCACCATGTGGTGAGTTGTTCTGATTTTTGGTGTTGGAGTGTGATGAAGTGCCATTATGAGGATCTTGTGGGATGTTGTTAGGATCTTGAGCAACATTCGCACCATTGGTAGGATTTGTGTTGTTATTAAGATCTTGAGACATGTTTGCTTGGGAATTTTGACCTTGTTGTTGTGCCATTTGTTTCTTAACTTGTGACCTAGTTTGAACGGGCATACAAATGTGCTATGGGCGGATTATAAAGATGTCTTTGATGAATGATTTGATTGTGATTGGATGAGATGGGATTTAGATCAAATTTTGTTTGGATAGATTGGATTGGATTGGATTTTGATTGGATAGATTGGATTGGATTGGATTGGATTTTGATTGGATAGATTGGATTGGATTGGATTGGATTTTGATTGGATAGATTGAATTGGATTGGATTGTTAAGATTGATAGGATTGTGTTGATTGAACGAATGTGATTTGATTGATTAGTTAATTGGATAAGCATGACTAATTTGATCAAATGATTGGGTTTGATAGATTTAGATGATTGGATGGGTATGATTAGATGATGAAAGATGTGAGGGACCCTGAATTTAGTCAAAGAAAGTTACCCTTAGTGACCTAGAGCATTGATTGATTAAGTGGATGATCACGGCACTGAATCCACCTCAAGATAGAAATAAATTGATTTGGGCCGAGGATGATAACTTATGACACCAAATTCACCTCAAGATGGAAGTAAATTGATTTGGGTCAAGGTTAATGACTAATAATCAAATTCAAGTGCTAAGGTCAATTTGGGTAACCACTTTTTAACACAAGGTTAAGGCGATTTGATTATGAGTGGTGTTTATGAGGTATGGGTTTGGTGATGTAAATGGTAAAATTTTGATGAATCAAGTTCACTAGGTGATGATATGGGCTTTCAAATAGATTATCAAAAAATTTAAAATGAGCGAATGGATTGAGGATGTTTGGGGAGAATAAATGGAGATTTAGAATGGTTAAACGGGGGTTTTGGGGGGCTAAATGGAGGCTTGGGATGATTAGATAAAGGTTGGGAATGATTAAATGATGGTTTAGAGGCTAAACGGATCCAAATAGGGTGATTTCAGTTGTTCAGGAGGGAAAATTCACCCCTCTGCAGTAACCAGAAGGGCGTAGTTGCCCTTCTACAGTAAATCAGAGGGTGCAGTCGCCCTTCTGCAGTAAAACAGAGGGCACAGTTGCTCTTCTGCAGTGAATAGGGACTTGGCTTGATGAAAATGATTATGGAAAAGACTTTAAAATGACAATAATAAGGCCAATTTGTCAAAAAGTTTACTGGTTTCTCACAAGAAAATACTTTCAAGCAAATACGATCCTATGACTAGTGTTAAGGGTATGGCCAATGAGGTCTTAATCTAGGATGCACAAGGTGTCTAGGGAGTCCTTGATATAATTTTGGTACGTGAGGCACAACCGTGAACACCAGCCCATCACAAGCATGAGTTGGGAGCCCCAGCGAGATACTGAAGGGCTCAGACCAACTCTTCACGTCTATCTAGGTATCACCCTAGCTTTGACGCTCCACCAATTACAACGTGACTGGATTGGGGTACAACTTTCACTCTCCCCCCTTTGTATACCCCACTGGTATGCGTGGTTGGAATTGTCCCTTGCGGTGATGAAATCCCCAAGCAGGTCCCAATAGAAAGAAAGCACTAATCATTTCCAACTACTCCCCAGGCTCACACGAAGTGCAAGGGGAAAGTGAAAACAAACTAATGCCCCCTTTGGATAACACAAAAAGATAGACACAACAAGCAATGAATATTACTCTCCCTAATTAAACTATGTTCTTAGATTAACGAAAACAACAAGGATAGTTTTAAAAATTTGAGCAAACGGATAGCCCTGCAAGCAAATGTTAGTTGTTTTATCTCGCATTCTTTGTTAATTACACAAGAATATGCTGCAAAATGTTAGTAAAAATACAAATAACCTTGCAAGAAACAAGGCCAGGGGGTGAGTATATGAAAACAACAAAAAATAGGAGCAAAAACGAAGCTAAAATGGTCGTTTTACCTTTCAAAATGTGTTGTTTTGGGGCGTATTCGCCCTTTTGTAGTGTTGACAGGAGGGCGCAGTCACCCTTCTGTAGTGACCAGGAGGGCACAGTGCGCTCGCTCTTCTGCAGCGACTAGGAGGGCGTAGTCACCCTTTTGCAGTAAAATGTTAGCACAAAAATTTCAACCAAGGGGCGTAGTCGCCCTTCTACAGAAAAAAGTGTTAGCATAGAAAGTTCAACCAGGGGGCGTAGTCTCCCTTCTGCAAAAAACGTTAATATAGAAAGTTCAACCAAGGGGGCATAGTCACTCTTCTACATAAAAAGTTAATACAGAAAGTTTAGCCAAGGGGGCATAGTCACCCTTCTGCAGAAAAGTGTTAGCACAAAAAGTTCAACCAGTGGGGGCGTAGTCGCCCTTCTGTAGAAAACATTAATACAGAAAGTTCAGCCAAGGGGGCATAGTCGCCCTTCTGCAGAAAATGTTAATACAAAAGGTTCAACCAAGGGGGCGTAGTCGCCCTTCTACAGAAAAGTGTTAGCACAAAAATTTCAACCAAGGGGGGCGTAGTCACCCTTCTGCAGAAAATGTTAATACAAAAAGTTCAGCCAAGGGGGCATAGTCGCCCTTCCATAGAAAACATTAATACAGAAAGTTCAAGCAAGGGGGCATAGTTTCCCTTCTATAGAAAATGTTAATACAGAAAGTCAGCCAAGGGGGCATAGTCGCCCTTCTACAGAAAATGTTAATACAGAAAGTTCAGCCAAGGGGGCGTAGTCACCCTTCTACAGAAAACGTTAATACAGAAAGTTGAGCCAAGGGGGTGTAGTCGCCCTTCTGCAGAAAATGTTAGTAAGCTAAAAAATCCAGACAAGGGTGTAGTTGCCTTTCTATAGAAAAACAAAGGGCGCAGACGCCCTCCTCCAGTCATCAGGAGGGCACCAGGAGGGCGCAGTCACCCTTCTGCAGTCACCAGGAGGGCACAATCACCCTTTTGCAACGTATTCCTTCTCTTTCTAGCAGAAAATTCTTGGTTGGCCCTTGATTTTAGATTACTTTGTATGCTCCTTTGATGGCTCTTGATGTGGCTAAATGCAAGATTTAACAATATGCTTGGATGCAAATGCAAATAGATGAAATTGATGGCTAGATGAGTGCACAAAGTGGCAGCATTTAGTTGCAAAATGGCTAAGTGTTAGAAATCCCTTAGAGGAGGGGGTATTTATAGATAAACTTGAATTCTCTAGAGAATTCAATGGTTGAGATTTATCCAACAAGGCCAAGATGAAGGGCTAAGGTGAGTTGAGGACTCACAAGCCCTCACATCTTGACATGTGGATTGTGAAGTGGCTAAGGGTGAGATGATGTGTAGGTGATGTGGAAGGGAGGTACATTATGTGGAGGAAGGACAAGTACCTTCTCAGTACCTTGGGGAGTGAGAAAATTTCCTCAAAAAGGAACTTCTTGTCCCCAAGTGAGAGTGAAAAAGACATTTTAAATTTTTTGGAATTCCTCAAAAATCTCCATGGGAAAAGAGAAAGTGGTTGGAGAAATAAATGTGAATTAAAAATTCACATTCCTAGGAGAATCTAATGGATAAGAGAGGGTCTCCAAAAAGGTGGGAATTGGTCACATGTGCATGAGGTGACAAGTCAAATATTCTAGAAGCCTTGGAAGGATAAAATGTGAATTAAAAATTTACACGGGGAAGAGAGAGACCTAGGATAAATAAAAGTGAATTAAAAATTCACATAGGAAAGAGGGTCAATGCCAAGAAAGGAAAATGGAAAGATTGACTAAAAAGTGGTGCTAAAAGTGGCTAATGACTTTGATTAAAATTGTGCAAATACTTGATTATGATAATTAATGGAAGATTAGAGACAAGTGGCAAATGTAGGAGGATGTGACATTAATCCTTGATTAAGAGGATGCACATCCTAATTATGAATTAATTAAATTAATCCAAATTAGAGATGGATTATGGAGGATGTGACAAGGAGAGAGAAAAAAGAATTTTAAATTGATTTTAATTCAAAAAGATTAAAATGACTAAATTAAATAAATTGATGTATTTATTTAATTTAGAGAGGAAAAAGGTACCAGATAAAGTGTTTAATTGTTAAATTAAATACTTTAAGAACCTTATGTGGGAAGTGTAATATTAATTAAATTAATTAATATTGACCAAATGGATGAATAAAGAGGTAAATTTGATCATACGGGAGTGATCAAATTTGGGTGTCTATAGATTGTAATCTTGAATTTTATTTTTGTGAGCATTACATTTATGGAAAACAAAACTGCATTCAGTTTTACTCGAGTTCTCATAAATCTTGTGGTGTATTGGATCTTATTCATTTTAATGTTTTTGGTTCTATAGATGTTCCTTCGATTGGTAAATCCACATATTATGTTTCATTCATTGATGATTATAGTAGAAGGACATGGGTATATTTTCTAAAGAGTAAATCTAAAGTTTTCAGTCGATTTAAAAAATTTAAAGCAGTGATTGAGTTGTAGATTGGAAAGAAAATAATTTTTTTAAGGACTGATAATGGCAGTGAATTTTTCTCTAATGATTTTCATAGATTATATAAAGATGTGGTATTCATAGACAAAAGACAACTCCATATTCTCCACAACAAAATGGAGTTGCAGAAAGAATGAACAAGACACTAATGGAGAAGGATAGGAGTATGTTAAGTGGTGCTAGCCTAGAACAAAGGTTTTGGGTTGAAGTTGTTGCCACTGTCTGTTACTTGATTAAATGGTCTCCTACATCAGTTCTTGTTGATAAGACGCCTATAGAGGCATGGTCGGGTCACAAGCCTTCATTAAGACATCTTATATTTTTTGGTTGTGAGGCATATGCACATGTATGAAAGGAGAAATGAACAAAGTTGGAGAACAAGGCTGTGACATGTATCTTCATCAAATATAGTTATGGTTTGAAAGGATACAAGATTTGGAAACCTATTGCATAAAAGGTAATTTATAGTAGAAGCATTATTTTTAGAGAAAATAAGCCTTCTTATGTTACATTGCAGCCAAAACAAAGTAAACAGGAAGATGTGATTCAATTTCCTTCTACACCTAATAAAATTGAATTGAGGCCCAAGGATAGACAAGAAGTTGAGGAGAGCTCATCTAGCTCTAGATCTTCAGAAGAGGAGGAAGAACCTCCAACTCAACTTGTTTGTAGGCCTACAAGGAATAGACAACTACCTGAAAGGTATATACCCGATGATTGGAGATGTATTTTTTCTTTGAATACTAACATGGATGAAACCAAATCTGTAGAAGAGGCATTAGGTATGAATGATGCAAAATCATGGAAGATTACTATGGATGAAGAAATGGCATCTTTGAAAAAGAATGATACATGGTATCTTGTACCATTTCCTGAAGGATGGAAACCCATTGGTTGCAAATGGGTGTTCAAGAAAAAGATTGGTTTAGATGGAGGTATTAAGAAGTACAAGGAAAGGTTGGTTGCGAAAGGTTACTCTCAAGTTGAGGGTGTTGATTATGGTGAGATATTCTCTCTTATTGTAAAAATGACATCCATTAGATTTTTGCTTTCTATTGTTGTTGCTTATGATTTAGAGATTGAAAAAATGGATGTGAAAACTGCTTTCCTTCATGGTGACTTGGAGGAGGATATTTATATGACACAACCAAAGCACTGCGTGGTGAAAAGTAAAAGTAAGTTGGTTTGCAAATTGAAGAAATCTTTGTATGGCTTAAAACAAAGTCCTAGGATGTGGTACCAAAATTTGATACATATGTGTTGAGTTTGGGATTTGAGTGATCTAAATCAGATCATTGTGTTTATTATAAAATTGATGGTGATCATTTCTTGTTTATTGCATTATATGTTGATGATATGTTATTTATTGGCAAAGGGAAATGTATGATTTCAAAACTGAAATCTCAACTTGCTGCTAAATTTGAAATGAAAGATCTTGGTGCAACTAGGCACATTCTTGGGATGGAAATTAAAAGAGATAGAGTGAATAGAAAGCTATGGCTTGGCCAAAGTAAGAATGTCAATTCAATTTTACAAAGATTTAACATGTAGGATTGTAGACCATTGTGTGTTCTTATTTCAGTTGAAACAAAGTTATCTATTTCAGATTGTCCAATATCTCCATTAGAGATGGAAGACATGAGAAGAGTGCCTTACCAAAGTACAGTTGGAAGTTTGATGTATGTTATGGTTTGTACTAGACCAAATATTTCCTAAGTAGTGGGAGATCTTTCTAGATATATGTATAATCCTAGTAGAGTTCAGTGGGATGCAGTTAAAAGGGTCTTCAGCTATTTGTGTGATACCTCATATTATTCCTTATGTTATCATAGTAATGTGATTGAAGATGAGATTTCCCTTGATATTCAAGGTTATGTGGATTTAGACTGGGTAGGTGATATTGATAGCAAATGATCCACCAGTGCTTATGTGTTTACATTATTTAGTGGTGCAATCAATTGGATGAGTAAGCGATAGGTTGTGGTTGCTTTTTCCATTACTAAAAAAAAGTATATGGTAGATACTCATGCTTGTAAAGGAGCCATTTGTCTTAAGATGATGTTTTCAGATATTGGAATAAAAAAAGGTGCAGTGACAACTTATTGCGATAGTCAAAATGCGATATGTCTAGCCAAGAACCCAACATTTCATGACAAGACCAAGCACATTGATGTATAGTATCATTTTGTTTGAAATATGGTCGAAGATGGCAGGGTGAAGCTGGTTAAGGTAGGACTTTGATGAATGTTGTTGATTCTTTAACTAAGCCTATGAGCACAGAGAATTTCAGATGGTGTTCAGAGACTATGAGCCTTTTGGGCCCTAGCAATTAAGAGACAATGTTTACTCCCTCCCATTGCTATTGCAATGTGTTCAACAAGTGGGATATTTTTTGGGAAATTGTGTCTCAACCTTGCAATTATATAATGGATATTGTTGATAGGATATATATATATATATGTATTTCCTAGTTGCACCGATAGGTGTAATATATAATGGCATCAAGGGGGAGAGTGGGATGTGTGTAAATAATTTTTTGTTAACTTTTTCAATAAACTTCTCAAATGACCGACATACATTAAATAAATGATACATTGTAAATCTAGACCATTAATTATTAGGTTTTAGATCTAATGGTGGATATTTTGTTGGTCTTTCTTTCCCTAGAATGTAACTCTATTTTATGAGGGTGTTGTATTACGACTGCGGTAGAGAGATGGTGATGTATTATGAGAGTCTAATAGTAGTCATGTTGTCTCTTGATCTTTGAGTGTTGATACTCCTATGAGAAGCTTGCTCTACAAGTAATTTGTAATCTCTGTGATTTACTGAATAATTTATTGGATGGCTTTTGGAGTGTGAGGTTTTTCTCCTAGAAGGGTTTTCCCCACGTAAATCATTATGTCATGGTATGCATGATATTTATGTTTAAGTTTCTGTAACTATTAAATATTTGTAAATTTTTATTATTATTATCCTCTAAAGATTAGTGTAGGAAGTTGTTTCACTACCTTAGATTCCTTACATAAACAAGCCCTAGAACAATGACTCATATGAATGTGGGGATGGGGATTCATGAAATCTATAGAAAAATATTAGACCAACATAACTCGACAAGAGAAAATAGTGTGTACAACACCTCAAGGAGTAATGAAACTAACCAAAAATCAATACAGCCTTGAAAAAGCATGAAAATTCAATCCATAGTCGATCATATTTGATTCGACAGCTAAGGATGTCGTTGAACAATAACTTTTGCAAATCTACCATGGAAAGGATCAATTGATCGTTGAAGTTTGAATAATGGCCATTGGATTGGAGATGGATGATTGAGATCAAATCTCCAAGTGAACTTTAAAGCATGATCATTGATCATAGGAAAATTAAGATCAATGGCTATCACATACCTTCAATACATTGCTCATCCCTTTAAGAGAACAAGACATTAATCTACAATGCATTGGAGGTCAATGATGCAATGAAAATTTTCCACCTATCCTTCAAATATTCCTTTATTTATATCTTCATCACTCATCATAGAAAGGCTCCATACTTTATGTTTCCAAACCACGATGTGAAGAACCCTCGTGATGATGGTTAGATGCTTTCCTTCAAATCTGAATCATTGACACTCCCATCATGACAAATACAACCATTGTGAAAAGCACTTGGGTGACATCAATCACAACAACAATGTGAATGATGCGTGTGATGAATGTTAGATCTTCTCCATTGAATCTGAGTCATTGAAACCATTCAAAGCAAAACAAAAACTTAGGCCCACCAAGACACCTATCACCTACCCGCTATCCTGCTAGGGTCAACTCAAGACCCACCATATCATCGCGAGATAGTGGGAAATTGCCACTTGTCTATCTTGATTTCATACAATTTTTCACTGAAATGTCAAAGGGACTACAAAACAACTACCTTTGATATCGTATTGTATCCTCGACGAAGAGATCTTGCTGCCCATCGCACATCGCACAAGCCACTCCACTGCCTTGCTTCACAACAACAATATGAAGCAAGGTTGCAATGCCACCTTAACCATTGGATGTTCATTATTTAATCTCAACCCCTGATCGCTCATTGCAGAAAGGCACCCATTGATAAAATGTAAAGATGTGATGTGAAGAGTCCCTCTGTTGGTGAGAATATTTGTCAAAATATTCTCCCATCAGCCATAGCATATCACTAGAAATGTTTCATGGTTCAAAAATGTATCAGCGATTGAAAGAGTCCATGTGATGCGAAGGGACATGTAAGCTATCGCACGTCATGGAAGTGAATATAAAGGAAAAAATATTATAGCGATAAGTGATGCAAAGGAAACAAGTTCATCACTCATCGTGAAAATGAAGCTGATGAACGTTAAGGTTTCAACGATGGGTGATACAATGACCTAAGCGGTGGAAATAGCATGTTCCTTAAAGTTGTTCATAAAGAAGGGGTTGCATAGGTAAAATGAAGAATGGGAAAATTAACTCTTTTAACTTAGGGATGCAAGACTAACTAGGTGCAAAAGGTCAACATGATTTTATAACAAAGTGCACGCAAGGCTCATGGGTTTAGGGTTTAAGCACATAAGGGTTTTGAAAGCCCTATCTTGCAAGTTCAGAACCCTAATCAGACACAATTGAGGATTTTCAAAACCTCAAAGACCCAAATTTATCAAAAAAATCATGGATTTCAATAGGATGCACACAAAGAATCTCTTTGATAAGATATAAATGATGTGCATCCAAGGGTGACAAAAAATATGTCAACATTTTTGGTGATTTATATGGGATGATTTCCTACTAATCATTGAATCCAGGGGTTGTATTAGTCCATTGGGCATAGAGTCATGAAAGGGGATCTACAAAACTGGGCCTCCCAAGGGAAAAACAAAACATGTGCAAGCATGCACTTATTTAATGCTGGAAAACTAGAACATACATTCCCTTAAGGAGAATGCAAGGTTTGCAAAAGCACTTATGGAAAAAAAATTGACAATATGTATATGAAAACTCAAAACTTATTAAAAATAAGGTTTGAGATGAATCCCATTTATTGAGATCGGGAGAATCTCACCATCCAACCTGGAAAGATGGAATGCATTGGCCTCCTTGCAGCTAGTGATGACATATGGACCACTCCAAATGCCATAAAAATTGGAATGTATTCCATCTTTAGCTCTGTTTGCATCCCATTTCAACACTAGATCTCCCTCTTGGAACACTCTATGAATCACCTTTGTGTCAAAATTCCTTTTGACCCATGCTTGATGTGTTTCCATGACTTGCATAGATTTTTTCCTTGTCTCCTTCAGTTCCAAGAGCTTAGCCAACCTTACTGCCATAGCATCATTTTCTTCTAAATCCAATTGATATTCCAACTCAAGGGAAGGAAACTCCAATGATAATGGTAACCTTGCTTCCCTTCCATAAATTATCATGAAAGGAGAACTACCAATCTCTATTTTATTTGACTTGAGTGGAGTTAAATGTTGGAGGATGGGCTAATGAAGATTAGAAGATGGATAAAGTTAATTAATCAAGGATTAATTAACTTAATGAGGTTTAGGGAATTTTGAAGGAATATGAATAAAGGTGAGTTTTATTTAAATAAATGTAGATTTATTTAATTATAGATGATGGATAAAGGTAATGGGGAAATTAATTAAATAAATAATGGATATTTAATTAATTATTGAGATAAGGGAATTAGGTTAAATTAATTAAATAAATAACAAGTATTTATTTAATTCAATATTATTTTAGGTGTCTACATTTTTCCCTTCTTTGAGATGATGTTGCAACTAAGAGAAGTAACATCATTTCAAAGAAGAATAAAATATAGTGGGTAGGAAAGGGATAAGGACTAGTGGCATAATTCCCTAGTCACTAGTGAGGATGATGAAGGATGACAAGGAGGCAGTGATATGCCCCCTCGAGAGGACATGCAGGTTCAAAGAACATGGGTGTGCTCTTGAAATGGATAATAATACTAGGGGATGAAGGATGGAAGGATGAACTAAATAAGGATGGATGGGAGAAGATAAGGATGATGAAGATGTGGATGGAGAGGGAGGATGGATGATCATCATGCCAAAATGATAAGAGCAACCTAGATTTGATATTGTACTTGAAATTATGCACCAAGCTATAAGGAACCAAGATGACAATGTGCCAAGTAAGTGATAAAAAAGGTCAAGTGCAAACATATGCCTTATAGTACCATGATATGGAAGACCATGATGCCCCTGTGGAAATAGAGTGCAAAATACAATGATAAGTACACACAATGATAATACTCACAAGCAACAATCAAGCATGCACATAAACCAAAGAAAACAAGGACTATGCTCCAAGTCAAGCTAAACATTGATTGATGGGTTGATTGATGGATTGGTGATGATGATGATAAGGATAGAAAGGTTAATGATAAGAACCATGCATACCCCAAGGATTGTGTTGTTAACGATAAGAAAAACACCTAGATTTTGAATGATACATCCCTATGATGATAATGGATTAAAGTGGATCAATGGATTATCAGTTGATTTGGATTAAGACCATGGATTTCTCATGGATGACGGGATAAATTTCAAGTTAGATTGCATGGATTATGATTGATTTCATTTGGTTGGATTAGATTAGGATGGATGGATTGAAATTATAGATGGATTGGATAAGATATGATTGGATGAAGGATAGGATGATTAGGATAGAGGAATGGATGGCATCCAATGACAAGGGAGAACCAAGTCTTAGGAAAAGGATGTAAGGATAAATGGATTGTGTGGATAGGAGATAAATGGATTTAGTAGATGAAAGATAGGTGATGGTAGATAAGAGGATAGTGGATGAAGGATAGGAGGATGGATCTCCAAGGACTAGTTGCAAAGGACCAAGATACCTCACACTAGAGGTAGTGCAATCATGGATGGAAGGATAGTGGCATTGGATGGAAGGATAGTGCATAAGGGATATGAATGGTAGAGGAGTAAGGGTTACATTTTCAAAAGCATGCATGGATATTTTATCCCTAGCTTTATCAAGATCAAGGGTGAAAAGAGAGGGTGAATCAGATAGGATGGGGGGATGGAGATAAGATAAGGGATGTGGGATGGATGATATGGATAAGATTGATGCATCGATATGTGACCCATAGGATCCCCATCAAGATAAAAAATGAGAAGGTAAGATGAATTTCGATAGGATGAGGGATATAGGATAGGATACATGGTGATTATGAAGATCCTTAGACTTGTCAAGATCAAAGTCTAGGAAAAAAAGGGGGGATGGATTTAGATAGGATGATGGATAGATGATGAATGATAGTGGAGGATGTGGATACGATGTGATATGGATGAAGCTTTCCTCCAAGTGTAAAGTGAAAGGGGATGGAAGGAAGGACTCAAGAATCTATTTTCATAGATAGTATCCATTTATTATGTGTTATTATGCTCATAGGCATTGGTAGAATGATGGTAAGGAGGATAAAATTGATTGAAAGGTGGAGAGGGATATGGATTTATGAAAATTATTGGATAAGAGGGATGTAAGGATGGAAAATGGATGTTGGATAATGGATGGGTTGGTGTAAGATATGTGGATGAGTGGATGTGAATGTTGGAAAGATCAACACTAGCACACACCTTGAATGGTCCAATGGAATTGTGGATGTGAAGTGGATTTTGAATTTAGAGGTTTAGATGGAGGAGTGGGTGTAGGTTTTGGGACATAAGCACCCAAAATGGATGGGGGTGATGAAGAATTATTAGATGGGATAAGGGAATTATAATTGGATGGATCTTTTGGATAAGCAAGTTTGGATGCCAATTTTGATTTTTTTTTTGGGATGCATTGATTCTATTAGTATTTTTGGAATCCATATGGTTTTTGAATTTGATAATGGGAATTTGTGGCCTTTGGGATTTTTTATTTATTTATTTTGGATCATATTTTTCTTTGATTTCACATGTCTTTTTGATGGGACTGGTGCAGGAGCACCTAGGCTGACCTCAATTTTGGTTTCCATAATTTTGGCTTGTACCTGATCTTAGCCAAATCAGGATGTTAGTAGGTTGTGTTGGATTTTAGAAGGTCTCATTTGTGTGTTAAGTTAGTCTCTAGGACTAAAGTTTTTATTAGGTGGTCAAAGTTGTTAAATTTTGGCTTTACTAAACTTTGGGCAGCATATATTATGTTTCAAAGCATTTAGTCTATTAAAAGCCACATCATCGTTGTTTGGAGATGCCATGGGAAGTTAAGGAGCTGTTGGTTCGAGCTTGAGGAGATTAAGGTCCTAGAATTAAGGTTCAAGGCAGAGTTGCATGATTGCATGTGGAACTTGTTAGTTTGCATGCAGCTAGTATGGAGTGGAGTCCCTTGAAATCAGGGATATGGAGCGACCAATCTCCCTTGAAACTTGGAAGGAGCATCCCAAATGGAAGGATGTCTCGTAGAAAGAAAGGAGTTGTATTTTTGTAATGAAGTTTTTGTGTGAATAGAGAAACAGTGAACAAAATTCTGCAATTTCCTGTATTTGCCCGTGAACATTGAAAAACAGTGAACTTGAAGGCGCTGAATATGTTGATTTAATACAGTGTTTGTGGTTATAGGATAGTATAGAGTAGTTTTCATTTGGTATTTAAGCTTCTTGGTGCATATTTACTGTTTCAAGTTCAACGTTTGGATATATAGAGGGTTTCACTGAAATCACTGTGTGTTTTGCAAATAGAGTTAGTATAGGCGTTATGTACATTGAAACAACATTGTATTTGCTTTTGACAATGTAGTTTAGTTATTTTAGTTGTATAGGAGATTTACCTCGGTGGTGTTAGTGTTTTATATCTATAGATCAGGTTAATAAGGGGATTTTATTCCTATTTTGGCAGAGTTCCTGTGTTTCTCTGTGTCATCCGTGAGTTCTTGAGGAATAGTGATTAAATAGGGCATTGTGAGTACAATTTTCTCATTGATTGTGTTCATTACATAGATTTAAGTAATATATTTCTGGTATTCGAGGTGTATTGAGGTTGAGTTGTTGTTTCTATCTCAAAGATTAGGAAGAAGGGCGTGGTATTAGTGTTTTGAGCAGTGTAACGTCAAATGGCTCTCCCATAAACACTGACCCCGGGGTTCCCCTGAGATTAGTTGAATATGGGAGAGGAGCCAACCTATTGTGCATATTTAGAGATAGGAGTGGCAAGGAATCAAACAGTGAGTTTTAATCCCAAACCCTAGGCGAGCTAGGACTGCCCGGTTAGGGAATTGGGAGTGAGAATCAAGGAACCAAGGCAGGGGAAGGTACATTTGTATGGAAAAAGTACACTTCAAGGTGGAATGTGATTAGATACAAGGACACCTGAGAGATGGAAGCTTGAACAATTCTCTTGAGTGAGAAACAAGCAAGTGATCAGCAAAACCCTAGTTATTAGGGCAATTATGCCTCCTCTCCAAGATCATTGGAAGGCACTGTACGAAACATAAGGAGGCTAGAAAACTGTTGCAAGATTTAAAACCCTGAAAAGGGTGTCTAAAAGTGCATTTTGTTTGATAGGATGTGTGGCAAGTTTGAGAGTAAAAGGCCAAAAACAGACTGGTAAGGGCTAGTAGGATTTAGGCCTCACCTAGACAGTTTCATGAAATCGGGTGGTTTAAGGTTTAAACACCAAGCAAGCTGCATTCATTTGGATGCAAAAGGCATGTAGACAGTATCCTCAATTCCCCTGCAAGCAGTTCCATCAAGTTGAAGAAGTTGGCAATTAGACCCTTCTAAGTCCAAGCAAAATTGATCAAGTTGCAAGAAGGTGTTGAACTACCCAGGGTAAAGCACAAGGTAAGAACTCTTTGTGAAGAGTTGAAGTAGGGTTTGGTCAACCTACAAGCTCAAGAGGAACCCATTGGACTTAGGTTCCAGGAAGGAGACAGAGTGGAAGGTCTTCTTGGAGTGGTGCAAGCAACCTTGGGTATTTACATACACCATATTGGTATCAGAGCATAGAGTTGGATTCAAGGATTGTGATTAATGAGCCAATCCACTGAGTCAGTAGGAGAGAATACACCAGAGGAAGGAACCATGGTGACAAATGCAGAGCTAGCAAAGAAGGTAGAAGAGAAAGAGGAAGATAACTGGTTGCTTAGAGAAAGGATATCTCAGATGGAGAGACTTCTGGATGAAGTCCAAGAAACAACAGATAATGTGAAGGACAAGATTAAGAAGAAGGAAGAGCAGGAAGCCAAGGAAAAAGAAGTGGAATTCAAGGAGGAAGCTCCAAAGCCTAATCCTGTTCTTGCAGAGGAACCATTCTTGAAGGCATTGCAGGCCTTGAGTGGTAAAGCATTGGATGGTGTGCCACTTTTCAGTGGACAAATGGACCCTGATTCAGTTGTGGACTGGATTGAGAGCATTGAGAATCACTTTGAGTGTGATGGCATAACAGAGGCCCAAAAGGTAAAGGTGGCCAAGTCAAGGTTGAGAGGAGCAGCTCTCACATGGTGGAAGTTTGTACAATCAAAAAGAGAGAAAGAAGGTAAAGGTCCCATAGTTTCATGGAGAGGGATGGTAACCAAGATAAGGCAAACTTATCTCCCTGATGATTATGAAGTCCAGTTGCATAGGAGAAGACACAATCTGAGGCAAAAGGATATGGATGTCCAAACATATACAGAGGAGTTTCAAAAATTGTGCCTTAGATCAAAGGTGGTTGAAGATGAAAGCATAAAGTTAGCAAGGTATCTAAATGGACTCAAATGGTCTATTCAAGAGGATATGAGTTTAGTAAACTTCAAAACAGTCCGCCAATGCTATCAAATGGCTTTGAAAATAGAAGAGAAAGGAAAAAAGAAACAAGAACAAAATCCCAAAGGTAGAGGTAAAGGGAAAGATAGTAGAGGACAAAGAGGAAGTTATAGTGGAAGAAGCTCAGAATCAAGAGCCCAAGGAGAAGTCAAATTTTCTGAACAGCAAGAAGGAAGTTCTAGTAGAGGTGGTAGAGGAAGATGTTTCAGCCCCAGAGGAAGAAGTGGTGGACAAGGGAGAGGCAGCTATTTCACCAACATGAAATGCTATCATTGCAACCAATTGGGACACCCAGCCTATAGATGTCCTGAGAAAAGTAACACTTCTCATGGAGGAGATAAGAGAACCAATCTGATTCAAGATGAAACAGTTGCAGTAAATAAACAATCAGAAGTACCCTTGAACTCAGGGGAAGGTGAGAATCTCATGATGAGGAGGACTTTGATCAAAGAACCAGTCAAAGAAGAGCCAAGCCAAAGAAGATCCTTGTTTAGGATAAAGTGCAAGATGATGGGGAAAGTGTGCAAGGTGATCATAGACTCAGGTTCTACTGACAATATTGTGTCAGAGGAGGCAGTCAGCAAACTGAAATTGACAAGGATATCTCACAAAAATCCTTACAAGGTTACATGGCTCAATAAGGGTTAGCATGTCTTGGTGAATGAACAAGCATGGGTGGAGTTTTCAATTGGCAAGTACAAAGACAAGGTATTGTGTGATGTATTACCTATGGATGCATGCCATTTGCTCCTAGGTAGGCCATGGAAATTTGACCATCAAGATGTGCATGATGAAGCCAAGAATTCTTACACCTTCAAGAAGGACAAAGTAACCTACAAGATTCAATCTTTGTTGGAAGATACTGAGGTGCAGACAGTAGGTTCTAAGCTACTTATAACCGATGAAAAAGAGTTCTTAAAGGCCTTGGAAGAAGGAGAAGGAGTTGGCTATGCAGTAATGATCAAGCCAAGAGAATCAAACAAGGAGAAGACAGCTGAAAAGCAAGAGTTACCCAAGGAGATTCAAGACTTGTTGCAGACCTATGAAAGCATTGTAAGTAGTGGTCAACCAACAACTTTACCTCCTAAAAGAGCCATAAGTCATAGGATAGACTTGATACAAGGAGCTACCCTTCCAAACAAAGCATCCTACAAGATGACACCTCAGCAAAATGAGGAAATAGCTAGGCAGATTCAAGAACTACTTGACCAAGGTCTTATTAGGAAAAGCATCAGTCCTTGTGCAGTACCCACTGTTTTAGCACCCAAGAAAGGAGGAGAATGGAGGCTTTGTACTGATTCCAGAGCAATCAACAAGATAACCATCAGGTATAGGTTCCCTATCCCTAGGATTGAAGATCTCATTGATTGTCTAGGTGAAGCTAGGTACTATACCAAGATAGATTTAAAGAGTGGTTATCATCAAATTAGGATACATGAGGGTGATGAGTGGAAAATAGCCTTCAAAACCAATGAGGGTCTTTATGAGTGGCTAGTAATGCCATTTGGATTATCTAATGCCCCCTCCACATTCATGAGACTCATGAATGAAATCCTCAAGGACTATATAGGCAAGTTTGTAGTAGTGTATCTTGATGATATACTAATCTACATCAGAACAAGAGAAGAGCACCTCCAACACATTGAGCTAATTTTCAAGAAGCTGCAGGAGGAGAAGCTGAAGATTAATCTGGAAAAATGTGAGTTCATCAAAACAGAGCTGGTGTACCTTGGATTTGTGCTATCACATGGCAACTTGAAGATGGACAACAGCAAGGTAGAAGCCATTCTCAATTGGCCTACTCCAAAAACAACAACAGAGGTAAGAAGCTTCCATGGTCTAGCTCAGTATTATAGAAAATTCATAAGGCAGTTTAGTGCAATTTGTGCTCCTATGTTGGATACCATTAAAGGAGGAATGAAAACTAAGTTTGTGTGGAATGAGCAAGCTAACAAGAGTTTTGAGTTGCTGAAGGAAAAGATAGCTACCCAACCTGTCTTGGTGTTGCCAAGTTTTGAGAAACTATTTACCATTTAGTGTGATGCAAGTAATGTAGCAATTGGAGCTGTTCTCAGCCAAGAGGGCAGACCGGTGGCTTTTCATTCTGAGAAGATAAGTGAAGCCAAGAAGAAGTACTCTTCTTATGACCTTGAGATGTATGCATTGGTCCAAGCACTAAGGAAGTGGAGGCACTACTTGCTTCCCAAAGAATTCATTATGTACTCAGACAATCAAGCACTCAGTTTTCTGAATTCACAAGAGAAGTTGAGTCATAGGCACATGAAATGGGTGGAGTACTTGCAAGCCTACACCTTCAATATCAAGCACAAGAAAGGAGCTCTCAACAAAGTTGCTGATGCATTGAGTAGGAGAGTTCTTACCATTCAAGAAATTCAGTTGAAGAGCATGGGAATAGATCATTTCAAAGATCTATATGCAGATGATGAAGAATTTGCAGAAATTTATAAGGTATGCCTTGAGTTTAAGAACCATTTCCATAGCAAGTATGTTGAATATACCTTGCAAAGTGATTTATTGTTTAAAGGGAATTAGCTTTGTGTTCCTAGAGGTTCTATTAGGGAGAACTTAATTCAAGAAAAACATAATGGTGCATTGAGTGGTCATTTTGGGATCACCAAAACTCAAGAGCTTGTTCAAAGATTTTATTTTTGGCCTAAGATGAATCTAGATTTCAGGAAATATGTAGAAAGTTGTGTGGTATGTCAAAAAGAAAAAGGCACTTCTTCAAATGCAGGCCTATACCAGCCATTACCTATCCCTTCTAGGCCATGGGAATGCTTAAGCATGGAATTTGTAGTTGGTTTACCCAAGACAAGGCAAGGTATGGATAGTGTGTATGTTGTTGTTGATAGATTCAAAAAAATGGCTCACTTTATACCCTGCAAAACAACCAATGATGCCAGTCAAATAGCCTCTCTTTTCTTCAAGAAAATAGTCAGGATTCATGGTTTACCAATCAGCATTGTATCAGACAGAGACACCAAGTTTATGAGTCATTTTTGGAAGACTCTTTGGCAAAGAATGGGCACCAATCTATCCTTTGGATCTGCATACCATCGCTAAACTGATGGTCAGACCCAAGTGGTTAATAGGGCACTTGGAAACTTTTGAGATGCTTGACCAAGGAGTATGGTCAACAATGGGATCATGAGACAGTCAGAAAAACCTTGGCAGAGAATACCATGAAGCATAAGGTTAAGGTGGATGAGCATAGAAGAGAAGTCCAATTCAATGTGGGAGACTTAGTGATGGTCCATTTGAACAAGGCTAGATTGCAGAAGGGAGTTCCTCATAAGCTACAAATGAAGAGGATAGGTCCCTGTCCTATCTTGGAGAAATATGGCAACAATGCAGTCAAAGTACAGTTAGTAGATGACAGTGGACTGTCCCCTGTTTTCAATGTTGCTTACCTTATGCATTACAAAGGACCACCACAAGATTTGGATCAGACACTCCATGAAGTCAGTCAAGATGTAGGAGAACTCAAACTGCCCCCTGTTACAGTCAAACAAGCTGATCAAATCTTGGACACAAGGGTCTATAAGAAGACTAGGACCAAGGAGTACAAAGAACACTTGATCAAGAGGCATGGACAACCTGATTCAGATGCAGTATGGATCAAGGAGGCATAGTTTAAGAAGTTGGGAATTGATCCTAACTTTCTCAATCCAAGGGTGGATTGAATTTTCTGTTTTGGGGAGGATGGTGCAGGAGCACCTAGGTTGACCTCAATTTTGGTTTGCATAATTTTCGCTTGTACCTGATCTTAGCCAAATCAGGATGTTAGTAGGTTGTGTTGGATTTTAGAAGGTCTCATTTGTGTGTTAAGTTAGTCTCTAGGACTAAATTTTTTATTAGGTGGTCAAAGTTGTTAAATTTTGGCTTTACTAAACTTTGGGCAGCATATATTATGTTTCAAAGCATTTAGTCTATTAAAAGCCACATCATCATTGTTTGGAGATGCCATGGGCAGTTAAGGAGCTGTAGGTTTGAGCTTGAGGAGATTAAGGTCCTAGAATTAAGGTTCAAGGCAAAGTTGCATGATTGCATGTGGAACTTGTTAGTTTGCATGCAGCTAGTATGGAGAGGAGTCCCTTGAAATCAAGGAAACTTGGAAGGAGCATCCCAAATGGAAGGATGTCTCGTAGAAAGAAAGGAGTTGTATTTTTGTAATGAAGTTTTTGTGTGAATAGAGAAACAGTGAACAGAATTCTGCAATTTCCTATATTTGCCCGTGAACATTGAAAAATAATGAACTTGAAGGCACTGAATATGTTGATTTAATATAGTGTTTGTGGTTATAGGATAGTATAGAGTAGTTTTCATTTGGCATTTAAGCTTCTTGGTGCATATTTACTGTTTCAAGTTCAATGTTTGGATATATAGAGGGTTTCACTGAAATCACTGTGTGTTTTGCAAACAAAGTTAGTATAGGCGTTATGTACATTGAAATAGCATTGTATTTTCTTTTGACAGTGTAGTTTAGTTATTTTAGTTGTATAGGAGATTTACCTCGGTGGTGTTAGTGTTTTATATCCATAGATCAGGTTAATAAGGGGATTTTATTCCTGTTTTGGCAGAGTTCCTGTGTTTCCCTGTGTCATTCGTGAGTTCTTGAGGAACAGTGATTAAATAGGGCATTGTGAGTACAATTTTCTCATTGATTGTGTTCATTACATAGATTTAAGTAAGATCTTTCTGGTATTCGAGGTGTATTGAGGTTGAGTTGTTGTTTCTATCTCAAAGATTAGGAAGAAGGGCATGGTATTAGTGTTTTGAGCAGTGTAACTTCAAATGGCTCTCCCATAAACACTGACCCTAGGGTTCCCCTGAGATTAGTTGAATATGGGAGAGGAGCCAATCTATTGTGCATATTTAGAGATAGGAGTGGCAAGGAATCAAACAGTGAGTTTTAATCCCAAACCCTAGGCGAGCTAGGACTGCCCGGTTAGGGAATTGGGAGTGAGAATCAAGGAACCAAGGCAGTGGAAGGTACATTTGTACGGAAAAAGTACACTTCCAGGTGGAATGTGATTAGATACAAAGACACCTGAGAGATGGAAGCTTGAAAAATTCTCTTGAGTGAGAAACAAGCAAGTGATCAGCAAAACCCTAGTTATTAGGGCAATTATGCCTCCTCTCCAAGATCATTGGAAGGCACTGTACAGAACATAAGGAGGCCAGAAAACTATTGCAAGATTTAAAACCCTGAAAAGGGTGTCTGAAAGTGCATTTTGTTTGATAGGCTATGTGGCAAGTTTGAGAGTAAAAGGCCAAAAACAGATTGGTAAGGGCTAGTAGGATTTAGGCCTCACCTAGACAGTTTCATGAAATCGGGTGGTTTAAGGTTTAAACACCAAGCAAGATGCATTCATTTGGATGCAAAAGGCATGTAGATAGTATCCTCAATTCCCCTACAAGTAGTTCCATCAAGTTGAAGAAGTTGGCACTTAGACCCTTCTAAGTCCAAGCAAAATTGATCAAGTTGCAAGAAGGTGTTGAACTACCCAGGGTAAAGCACAAGGTAAGAACTCTTTGTGAAGAGTTGGAGCAGGGTTTGGTAAACCTACAAGCTCAAGAGGAACCCATTGGAATCAGGTTCCAGGAAGGAGACAGAGTGGAAGGTCTTCTTGGAGTGGTACAAGCAACCTTGGGTATTTACATACACTAGGGACATGTTGATCTCCTTTGATTTTTGTGGATTTTTGGCTTTGTATATTTGAGATTTGACATCCAAATTACTTCCAAGAGCAATGGGATTGGTAGATTGATATGAATTATGTGAATGTATTATGGATGGGTTGGTGCAAGTAGTAGTTTGGAAGGGATTGAAGGGTGTGTACCTTTGTTGATCTTGATGAGGGATATGGGAAGATGTATAGAAATGATAATGGGATTTTGGAATAGGAATGCTAGGTAGTGGAATGTAAGGAACCAAAATAGATGGAGGGGATGAACGGATCTTTTTTGGGACATAGGAACCTAAAATATATGGACGTGATAAAGGATTGGGATTTGGAACATAAGGGCTCGTGATAGATTTGGAGGATAGGGAATGTGGATATTTGGGTTTATATGGAGGAATTTTGGATTTAGGATGGGTGAAAGGAGTGCCAACATCTAGAGCCTTATAGCCAAGGTCATGATAATTAGGATTTTATTTTATATAAGGGTTATAATATGCCTTGCTCATGAAGGCCTAACCCTTTGCCTCGATAATGCATGGATTGAAAAATTATTTTTCCAACATGGGATACTTATTGTTTTGGAAGCAACATGTGAGTCCATTTTGAGGGGGATATGACGTGGAAAGAATAATAGGTTCTTGGAGTAAACTAGCTTGGATGAAGGTGGAGGAACCAATTTGATAATTATGGGGTTCATGGGTAGATTGGATAGGGGTGGTGGGATCTTGTGGAGGATTAGGATTATGACATGAAGATGAAGGGATGGTTTGATCTTGAATTAGGATAGGATCATGGAATGGGGTGGATGGTATAGTGTGCTCTTGGTTATGAGGTGGAAGGGGATCATGACATGGAGTAGGAGAGTTATTTTGATCATGAGAGGGGAGAGGATCATTAGATGGGGTGGAAGGTGTACTTTGATCTTGATTTAGAGAGGAATAATGCAATGGAGTGGAAGAGGTAATTTGATCTTGACATGGAAAGATGTCATTAGATTAAGTGGGTGAGAGGGGATTATGAGAGGGGGATGAATGGATATATTTCTCTTGAAATGGATAGGTACCATTGGATGGGATGGAAGGGATATGTTGTTCTTGATTGGAAATGGGATCATGAGATGGAAGGGGATCATGTGATGGAGGAGAAGGGGTTACTTAATCTCTATATAGAGGAGAATCTATGTTAGCATGCTTTGGATTAGGAGATGGAAATATTTCATTTGATGTGAATGATATGATGGGTGAGGAAGGTTGGTTAACTTGGATAGGTGGAATGACAAGAGGTTCATGATATTTAGGGGATTGGGGGTTTATCTTGATGTGGAGGTGATGAAGGTGGACGCATGACATGGCAAAATTGCAAAAAAATATTTTTGCTTGGGGAATTAGAGAATTTTGCAAATAGTCCTTAAAGGAAATTATTATGAGAGACATGGGATGATGTGGATTGGTAAGATTGGGGTGATGTGGATTGTAGGGATGTGAGAGATGAACAAGTGGAATAAGAGATGGAAGCTCCCATGGAATAGAAAATTGATGATGAGGATGAGGACCTTGAATAGAATTTGGAGATAGGGATTTGGGATGTGGATGGGGTTGGAAGGAAATTTTGGTGAGAGGCTTGGTTTCCCTTGTTAAAGGAAGGGGAAGTATAAGAAAGAGGGGATGGATTGGGATTGGATGGAGATGGGGAGGATGGAAGTTGAGCACCAATGCCGAGGAGATATCTAAGCATGGCATCCAAATCATAATTGAAGTAGTGGGTAAGGATAAAATCAATGGTGGTGGATAGGGATGACATGGGTGGTAAGGATGTGGGTGATATTTGAGGAGAAATTTGGATGGGTAATTGGTGGAAGTTTGGAGAATTTCATCTAATGATAATGGATTCAAGGTGATCCACAATACTCTCATTATCATTAAAGGGATCATATACAGGTTGGTCAACAAGGATATCCTCATCACCATCAATATGATTGGGGTTGGTTGGAATGGATGAAGGTGGATTAGGATAGATTAGGTTGGATGAATGGTAGGTTAGGTGGTTAGACGTGGTGGAGGGTTGATAGGAAGAGGATATTTTGGGATTGATTTTGGATGAGGATGGAAGTTATGATGATGAATTAGGAATGGATGAGGGATTAGAATAAGACACGAGGATGAACATGGAGAATGGTATTAGACTTGGCATCAAATGTCAAGACCTTAAATGATTTGATTTGATTAAGGCTGATTCTCTATACTTAAAATGGACTAATGTTATAAGCTAGAGTTGATTGGATTTTATTTCTACTTAAGATAGGAAAAGTTCTTAAGTGGGAATTGAATGGATTTGGTAACTATACTTAAGATGGACTAACAATCTTAAGCAAGTTTGGATTAAAGATGAAATCAACCTTAAGGTGTTAATTTTTGATTGGGAAATTGGATTTGAAATGGATGATAGTGGATTATGGATATGATCCTTGAGTGGATGATTTTGATGATGATGACAAGATATGGGGTATGAAGGAGGCTAAATACTTAGCCAAATTTTGATGTTCAAAGGATAATTTTGATTAAAGATTAGGGATTGGATGTATTATTAAAATAGATAGATGGATAATGGATGGTTGGATTTTTGATGAGGGATAGATGGATTAGATTAGGACTTGGTTGGAATAGTATTAGGTTGATAAGGGGATTGGATTAATATGATGATGAAGGATTTGGATTAAGGAAGATAATGAAGGATGTGGATTAAGGAAGATGATGGATAAAGGATAAAGGATTTTGATGTGGATTATGGAGGATGATTAGGATAATGATTAGGACCTCAAATGGATTAGAAAAATTAAGATTAGGGTCCTAAATGATGGATTAGGGATGGATTGGGTATAGATTAGGGGATCATTGGGACAAGGTGGATGATTGGGATGATTAGGAGGGGGATAGTTAGGATAATTATGGATTATTAAGATGATTATGAGGGATAATGATGATGATGATGATGATAGAGGATTAGGATGGGATGATTAGAGTAACCTATGATTAAGATGAAAAGGGATGATTAGCATAGAAAATGTGGTATGATTAGGATGTGGAAGGATGATTAGGATAAGAAGAATTTTTTGGGATGAGGTGAAGGTTTTTCTTGCTTGAATAGGAGATAGAACTAAATGAACACAAACAAACAAAGTGGCTAGGAGGAAAAGGGAAGATAGGCATTCACTGGTTTAGCACAAGAAGACACACCAAAAACTTGCACAAGCCTAAAATTATTCAAGTGGGATTATAACTTGGTGTAGGTCCACCACCCTAGGGAGTTAATACTCCTTGATACTCAGGTGGAACACCCTTTCTCGTGAAGGAAGATAGATAGAGATTTGGTGAAACAGGGTCAATATCACCACGGACACACCTTCTCTCTCTTTGGAAACTATCTTAGTTCACTCAAATATTTCTATCTCAACCTAAGGGAGTACATGGTGAGTAACTTCAAGGTATGATCCACATCCCTTGTGACACACTAAGCTAAGGCCAAAAGGTCTTAATATAAGATACACAAGGCTACTAGGGAGTCCTCCAAATACCCCAAGGGTAGGTGAGACCAAAATCCATAGATGAAAGGAACTGATGTCAAACAACTAGGAGGAGAGGGTAGCCCACTCTCCACCTTCACTTCTCCAAGGTAAAAAGTTCCTGGAAGCCCAAATTGATAAGATTCCACTTCCAAGAGAGGTATCTTTTGATTCACCTCTTGCTCTTTATACTCCATCAAAATATGAGAGTTGAGGTCATCCCCTAGGGTGATGAAATCCTTAGGCAATCCCCCTAAAAGGAATGATCCAAGTGCTTTTGTTCACCCAATACTACATGAAGCGCAAGGGGAGAGCATACCGACATTGGGTTCCTTGGGATAACAATGAAAACAAAAGAAAAAGAGTAAGTAATGTTTTTGATCCTTAAGATCACACTAGTTGCGAGAGGAGAGCATACACACCGCTCACTCAAAGACACATCAAACAAAGTTCATTAACCATAATAAATGAAATGTGCCTGGATTAGTAGAAAAAAAGAAAGTCTTGAACAAGCAAATCTACAAGAAATATGTTAGTAGTTTGATTATTTTTCCTTTGAAAAAAGTTTTCAAGCTACACCACAAGGGTTTAGATGATAAAATGATCACATAAAATCTATATTAGCATGAAGACGATGATAGAAATTTGGGACACCTTTTTTCAATGGGGGTTGGTACACTTAGCCTAATGTTAGGGGGTGTGGGGGTACAAACGCGATCCCCCACTAATAGGGGTTTGGGGGTGAAGTCCCCAAAGGAATTTTTTTTGGATAAGAAAAAATATAAAATTTGATGATTTTTATCTTAAAAAAGCATTAAACCCCTGCATCACGTATTAGTAACTCAAAAATGGAGATTAGATGAAGAAAACAACTGAAAAAGACCTAAAAGATGCAATCTAAAACATAGGTGTAACTTTGTAGTAGAGCTAAACTTTTGTTCAAATAGAGGTGCCACTCTCTTTTACAGAGGCACAACTTTATAGTTAGGCCCAAAAAATAACTTGAAGGGGTCAACAAATGATGTTTTTCAACAACCCAATTCAAGAAACAACTCGATCATGTAGGTAATGACTTAGAAATGAAGGTTAGATACAAAAAATACCTAAAATATGCACCTAGAAACATACTCACATCTTTGTGCACAGAGCTGGGCTTTTTCTAAAATAGAGGCACTACTCTTTGAAATAGAGGCACAACTTTACAGATATGGGAAAAAAACAAGTTGTGAAGGTAAAAAAATGATGCTTTTCATCAAACCACTTAAGGAAACAACTTGATAATGAGGTTAATGACTCAAACTCAAAGATTAGATGAAAAAAAAACCTAAAAAAACCCTATAATATGACCCCTAAGATAGAGGTGCAAATTTATGCACAAAGTTGTGCTTCTATTAAAATAGAGGTGTACCTTTATAGACATGGCCATAAAATAGCCTCTGGGAGTAAAAAATAGGGTTTTTTTTCCTGGCCAGTTAAGGAGTTAGGTAGACGAGTATACAAAGACTTGAAAACATAAAGATCTTTCTAAAATATGTCAAATTATATGGTCAAAAGATCTCAAAATAAGTAAAACCCTAGGTGACCTAGAAACTTTGCAAAAACCCTTAACTTTGAAAACCCTAAAAAGGCCTAGTCTAAGCATGAAAATGATGATTCCTCCTATAAAATAGAGTGTTAGAATGAAGAAACCTTGCAAAAAAAGACTTGAGAAGTAAAAAAACCCTAAATATAGGTCAAACATGATTAATTTTTTTGGAGAAACACAAGCGTAATTCTCAGTTGCAAGGGCGCCACAAAATGGGTGTAACTTTGTGAGGCAGCTACACATGTGCAACTTTATGCACAAAGCTATGCTTTTGCTAAAACAGAGGCACATTCTTGTGTAATGGAGGCACAAATTCATAGTTGTAGCCCAAAAATGACAACCACTTCACCAAAACTCACCAAAACTTGACGAAATGTTAGAAAAGGGGGGGTAACCCCTGGGCATGCCAAAATGAAGAAGGAAAAATAATTAAGAAGGAAAATGGATGAAAATGCATAAAGGAAATACACAAATAATATTATACCTTCATTTCTCTCCTCCTCTTCATGGATTGAGCTCACAAGATGCACCCATATTTTGTAGATTGTCTCAAGTGTTGATAGTGGATGTGGTTGCTCAATATTTTTGCAGCATGACATTAGCATAAGAGATGTGTTGAAAATGGGATGGGAGGCCTCTCACTTATAGAAATTAGATGGTATAAATCAAGGGCCAAGATTGATTGTTGATGGAGGAAAGAGATTAAAAGAGAGATAGGGTTTGGATCAAGGTTGAGTGGAGGCTTAGCCTTGTGATAAGTGTCACAAGAGGGAAGAGGTGTGATGGGGAGGTGTGATCACACATGTGTGAGAACACCTTGGGAAGAGAGTGTGTAAGAGGTAGGATGACTCATAGAGTGGCTTGTGTAAGAATGTGTAAGAGATAGTGGGGGTAGGTGAGATCTCACACATGTGTGAGAAGAGTGTATGGGGTAGGATAGGACACTTGTCACCATGTGGCAAGCTTTGAGAGAGGTGAGTGAATTTAAAATTAGAGAAAAATGATAATAATTACTATACATGAGAGTTAGATTAATTAATAAAGGATTAATTAATTTAATGAGGTGGGTAGAGTTAATAAACCATATGTTTATTTGACTTGAGTGGAGTTAAATGTTGGAGGATGGGCTAATGAAGATTAGAAGATGGATAAAGTTAATTAATCAAGGATTAATTAACTTAAGGAGGTTTAGAGATTTTAGAGGAATACAAATAAAGGTGAGCTTTGATTAAATAAATGTAGATTTATTTAATTAAAGGTGATTGATAAAAGTAATAGGGAAATTAATTAAATAAATAATGAATATTTAATTAATTATTAAGATAAGGGAAGTAGTTTAAATTAATTAAATAAATAACAAGTATTTATTTAATTCAATATGATTTTAGGTGTCTACAATTATAATGTCACCTATCCTAACATTCTCCCACTTGACATTATACATTGCAATTACATCCATGAAATATAAATAAAGAAAAATTATAATCAAGTACATTGATCAAGGCCCATGACCTTCCTACACCAAGATAACTTATTTGTAGTCACTGGCTTCATTAGAGAATCTACAAAATTATCCAAAGTGTCAACCTTCTCAATCAAGACCTTACCATTCTCAATCATTTCTCATAAAAAGTGATATTGAACATCAACATGCTTAGTAAGAGCATGATAAATAGGATTTTTGGCTAAACATATGGCACTCTGGCTGTCACATCCAATCCTCACTGTCCTGTAATCAAAACCAATACCTTTACCAAGTCTCTATAACCAAACCACCTCCTTAGAGGCATGTGTAGCAGCCATATAATTTGCCTTGGTGGTGGACAATGCAATTGTAGGTTGTCTTTTACTCATCCAATTCACTCCACCTCCAAACAAAGTAAAAACATAGCCACTAGTGGACCTTCTACTGTCCAAGTAACCCACACAATCTACATAAAGAAAACCTTGTATGTCCAATGACTTAACCACATTATCAGTACCATGATAAACCAAACTGTAATTAGAAGTACCACACAAATATCTAAACACCCTCTTAACTAAAGTACAATGCTCTCTACTAGGGTTAGAAATAAACTTGCTCAAGACTCCCACTTCTTGGGCTATATTTGGTCTAGTGCAAACCATTGCATACATCAAAATACCAATGAAAATAGCATAGGGAACTTTAGAAATCTCTTCAAAATCACCATCAGAATCAAGACACATGTCTAAACTCAACTTAGTACCAATAAAAAATGGAATATTTACTCGTTTATAGTCATGCATACTAAACCTCTGCAAAATGGTATCAACATACTTACTTTGACTTAATCAAATATTTCTGTGAAACTAATCCCTACTAATCTCCATCCCAAGGATATATTTTATAGCCACCAAATCCTTCATATCAAATATGCTAGAAATTTGAGTCTTAAGCTCCCTAATCATCACCTTGTTGTTACCCATAAACATGTCATCAACATACAAGACAATGATTAGTATCTGATCATCAGTAACCTTAATATAAACACAATGGTCCTCTTTGCTTCTAACAAAACCCGACTTCAATGCAAATGCATCAAAAAAATTGTACCACATCCTGAGTGATTATTTTAAACCATATAAATATCTCTTTAACCTGCAAACCAAGTGTTCTTTTCCTTTCACAACAAAACCACCAGGTTGCTGCATATAAATTTCTTCCTCAAGATCCCCATGTAAGAAAGAAAATTTAACATCCATTTTCTCCATTTCAAATTCATAAGTAGCAACAATAGATAACATGAATCTAATAGAATTTAAATTAACAACATGAAATAAAATTTCACCGAAATCAATTCCCTCTCTTTGGGAATTTCCCTTGATCACTAATTTGGCCTTGTACCACTCTAACTTACCATTTGCACCAAGTTTTTTTTTAAATACCCACTTACAACCAATGGGCTTCCTTCCTTTGGGAAAACTCACAAGATAAACTATCCAGATCCATCATCTCCTCCTGCATGGCCTGCATCCAAGACTCACTTTTTTCTGAAGAAAGAGAATCCCTATAGGATCTAGGTTCATCACCAATACTCAAAAAATAAAATACACAATGGTAATTAGATGGGCTATACATATCACCTGGATTTTGTTGTCTTGTGGACCATCTCAAGGTAGGAGTAAGGGGCTCTTGCTACTCTTCTTCTTCTATATACTCATCCTACACATCATCTGAACTTTCTAAAACCTCTTCTTCTCCATCCTCAAATCAATCTGATTTTTCTTCTACATGTGCATATTTCTACTTCTCAATATTTTTCTAGAAGTGCATTGTTTTTGTCTTATCTTTCTTCTTTGGTTGTTCTTCACCTAGGTAAGCTCTAAAATCCCTAAAAATCACATCTTTGGAGAAAACCATTTTAAGAGTTAGTGGACTCCAAAGCTTATAAACTTTTACATTCTCACTATAACCAACAAAGATGCATTTATGTGCTTTTGGATCCAATTTAGAATGATTCTCTTGAGGTACATAAACAAAATCCTCACAACCAAAGACCCTTAAATGTGAAACAAAAGGTTTTCTACCTATCCACACTTCATAAAGAGTTTTATCAACAAGAGTTGAAAAAGGAGATCTATTAATCAAATAACATGCAATACTTACAGCTTCTTCTCAAAAGCATCTATCAAGCTTAGTACCACTCAACATGCTCCTATATTTTTCCATCAAGGTTTGATTTATTCTTTCCGCTACCCTTTTTTTGGGGTCTATAAAGAGTAGTGTTTTACTGAACAATACATGCATGCTTACAAAACTTATCAAATTCCTTATAAAAATATTCACCTCCATTGTTAGATCTCAACACCCTTATCTTATAATATGTTTGCTTATCAACAAAGGCTTTAAATTTCTTAAACTTAGTGAAAACCTTATATTTTGCATGCATGAAATAAATCCAGGTGTATCTTGAGACATCATCAATGAAAGTAACAAAATAATGAGATTTTCGAAAAGAGTCAACATCCACTATTCCAAACACATCCAAATTAATAATCTCTAATAATCTCTTAGCTTTATTATTTCCATTAGGAAATGATGATCTATTTTTTTTACCATACACACAATGCTCACAAAAATCATTTTTTTCAATAGAATAATTAGAAATACTATCAACCAAATTTTTATTCAAAATGGTGTTAAGACCATTTTCACTTATGTGACTCAATCCATGGTACCACAATATACATGCATTTTCAGTGCTAGTTACATTGGAAGAGTTACAAAAAGTGGAGGCATTAAGCCTAAACAAAGTCCCATTTGAGATCCTTTAGAAATGGCCAAAATCCCTCTTACCAACCTACAACCAGATTTGTCAAATTTCATATGCATTCCAGAATCATTCAACTTGGATATTGAAAGTAAATTTCTTGTAAGTCCTAGAATATGTAAAACATCATCAAGGATTTTAACCCTTTCATCATTAAAACACAACTTTACCTTTCCCTTACCAACAATCTTCTTCATGTTGTTATCACTAAGGAAAAATTCTCCCCTATCATAAGATGAAGATGAATTGAACCACTCCTTGTGAGGATTCATATGGTAGGAGTGACTTGAATCAATAAGCCAAGCATCATCACTAATAGTGTAGGGAGAAATAAACAAAGCATCAAAATCACCATCTTCTGAGGACTTTTCTATAGAAGTATCTGAACTCCTTTATTAAATTTTTGTACTCCTTCACATGCCATCTCTTACCACAATTCCAACACTTTTCTCTTCCAGGGGGTTTTAAAACATCCTTTATATTTTCCTCTCTTTTGTTCCCTTTAGGCCCTCCTTTTTCTTTGGACCTTCCTTGCACATGCAAGGAATCTTGGGAGCCTACATTCATGGACTATCTTCTCATCTCTTTTGAAAGAAGTGTTGCAATGAGAATATCCATATTTAGTTCTATACCGCCACCACTTATGGCAACAATTAGATTTTACTAAGATTTGGGTAAAGAACAAAGCAAAAAAATATATTTATCTTCTTTTATATTAACATCTATAGATGGAAGCTGACTTATAATCATATTAAAAATATTTAAATGTTCTACAACAGAATCACCATCCTATTGAACACACCATATACTAAGAGGGGGGGGGTGAATCAATATCTGCAAAAACTTAAACCCTTCCAAAACTTCAACTCTTCAACATAATATTTCTTAATCAAATATGAATCCTTAAAGATATTACAGTTTAAACCTTTAGCAATTACAACAATCTTCAACAATGAAAGACATATAAATTATATCCTTAATTAGATTAGAAGCAATGGAAGAAAAACAAGAAACACACATCCACAAGATGACACTGGATTTACATGGAACACCTAATGAGGGAAAAACCATTGTGAGAGTTAACTCACAATATAAAGGCCCGATACCAAAAATGACTTGCAAACGAGGGCACACTACCTAAGAGAAAGATACAAAAGGACTTGTAGAGCTAGAGAAAATATAACTCTAGGGGAAAGATACAAAGGACTTGATGAGATTCACTATCTCAAAGAAGAATACAAAAGGTTTATAAAGAATTACAATGTTTGTCAACAATTCACTCGACTAACTAAGGCGTTCAAGCACATATGATATTTCTTCTTCACATTTTAGCAATATCTCTATTGGATATTCAATGCATTCCATAGTCACACTTATTTGCACTTATTCAGACTTGCATACATTTACAACTAAAATGATCTTACATTTATATCCACCACAATACTTCAAAACTTCAATTAGATCAGCCAAGAAAGAATACACACAACAATTTAACCAAGTCAATCACAATAACCTATTGTAGTCCTATTCTAAGGGTAGAGAGGACCAAAAGAAATCTAATCACATCTTCCAATGTGACCAAAACAATTCACATGCTAGCAGACATCCACCTAAGTAATAAGGAAGCGTGTAGATGAAATGTGAAGCACATAACCAGCTAGCCCAAAACCATACTTCCAATTGAATTAACTCAATGCGGTCTCAAAAAAATAGGTCAGGACCCAAATCTATCATACCACAACTTCATATGTTGGTGAAAACCCTTAAGCATTTAGCACAAGCAAAAAAACAAGCCTTGTCAGCTAGATATCCACAAATAACCTAGAAAACCAACTCAAGACATAATACAACACCAAGGAGCTCAACCAACAACATGTGGATCACATGGGGTTGTTCCATGAACATCCAAAAACACTTTCAAACACTTATTTCATATTTTCATGCCACTTACAACCATCAAAAATAAAAAAAGAACATAATACTTCATTCCAAAAACACAAAATGCATAAGAACGAGATATTACATTAACAAATAAAATTGCAAACCACTTTAACACATGGAATTGGAATTGAGACACTACACAAAAATTGAGAACACATTAACCAAGCCACATGAGGAGAGACATCAATGCAAAGAAATATAGAGCATTTTCCAAACTAGTCCAAACAACCAACAACACTGCCAACCTTCTACAATTCACAAAAACCTCCTCGACAACATAGGTGACCTAAAAGTATAGGAGTACAACATCCACATAACACTAAGATTAAATCCCAAAATGCAAGACCATATCTTCAATAGTGGAGGAATGTTGAGCATTCTCCCAAACATTCTTCAACACAACTTCTTGAAACATAAACACTCAATCAACTTACAAAGGAAAAAAATTTCTTTCAACAACATATGCTTGATCAGGAACAACAAGAGAGAGTATGGAACATATTGTAGAACATTAGAAAAATATCTCCATTATCAACAATACTTCTAATACTTCTTTGATTAACACCAAACAAGGCATTACATCCAACCATGAACTTCAACAATACCACCATACATCAATGACAACCCAAATTGAATGTTGTCAACAATGACAACCAATGCTAAACAATAAACACTACAAATCTCACCAAGTATTGACATCAGAGACATCAAATTACAACAATCTCCCTTACTTCTCACATGATAACAATAATGAAAACCATGAAAAATTCACCAAGTGTTGTTATCAACCACTATCAACAATCTCACAAAAATATGTAACATTATCACCAAGTGTTGACATCAATGATAACTGAGAACTAGTGTTGACATCAATGACAACCACTGCCAACATTCTCCACCTTTGGAATTGATGGAAACACACATATGTTCACTCTCCCCCTTTGACATTAAGGATAAAGGACCACACACACTTGCAAAAAGCAATACCACATACTCTATCTCCAAGCAAAAAGTGCCAAAGATCTTCAATTGAAACAACACAAACTCCCCCTTTGACCAACAACATTTCTTCTTCAAGAAAATTCTACATGCTTAAAAAATGCAATACTTCATTAAGAAATCATACCAGCTCCCCCTAAGAGGAAGCATACATCAATCCAGGATAAAAAGATATGTCATGAATTTATTCCCCTGGATAGATGCACCATTTATGCATCTAGTTAGAACAAGGAGGGGAAATGACCCCTAACTTCTGCCAGAGATACTCAAAAATATCTTTTGAAAGTGCCTTTATGAAGATATCTGCAATTTATTCCTTGTTAGGCACATACACCAATCTGGCTTCATGCTCTACAACCTTCTCTCTTAGAAAGTGATATTGAATAGAGATGTGCCTAGTTCTTGAATGCATTACTCAATTCTTGTAAATATAAATTGCACTAGTATTATCACACAATATAGGAATAGGTTCATCATGCACCACCTTTATATCTTTTAGGGTCTACACTATCCAAAGCATTTAGGTGCAGAAAGATGCTTTAGCAATATACTTAGCTTCTACTATAGATAAGGACACTAAATCCTGCTTCTTACTAAACCAAGAGACCAATCAATATCCCAAGAAAAGTGCACTTCCACTTGTACTTCTCTAGTCATCCACACATCCTACTCAATCAACATCAGTATAAGCACTTAAGGAGAAATTTTGATCCTTCTTATACCGCAAACCATAATCTAGAGTTCCCTTCAAATATCTAAATATTCTTTTCACTGCTTTCTCATGAGATTGCTTAGGATTGGCTTGAAATATAACAACGAAACATACTACATGAATGACATTAGGTCTAGAAGCAGTAAGGTATAATAATCCTCCAATCATAGACCTATAAAGAATTTGATCAACCTCCAAAGACTGATCAAATTTTCTCAAGTGACAACCAATCAGCATAGGAGTACCTACAAATTTGGAATTATTTCATGCCAAACTTCTTCAACATCTCCTTTACATATTTAGCTTGAGAAATAAATATACCATTATCTTGCTAAACAATTTGAAGCCCAAGGAAGAAAGACAACTCACCAATCTTTGACATCTCAAAATATTTCTACATTTTTTCTACAAATCTCTTACACATATCATCATCTCCACCAAAGATGATGTCATCAACATATACAACCACAATCAATAATTTGTCTTCTTGAACCTCAATGTAAAGAATTTTGTCAGCAGTATATTTCTTGAATCCTTGCTAAAGTAAGTAATTATCCAATTGGGCATACCAAGCTTTGAGAGCTTTCTTGAGACCATACATAGATTTCTTGAGTAAGTAAACAATATTCAAATGCTCTAATAACTAGAAACCATCTGGTTGCTCAATATATACCTCTTCTTCTAGATCTTCATTCAGGGAGTTTGACTTGACGTCCATTTGATAAAATTTGAAGTTATTATGAGCAGCAAGAGAAAGAAACATCCTTATTTCCTTCATTCTTTCTACCGAAGCAAAGGTCTCCTCAAAATCAATACCCTCAACTTGAGAATATACTTTACATACCAATCTAGCTTTATTCCTCACAACTTCACCATCTTCATTTAGTTTGCTCCAAAACACCCACTTTGTTCTTATCACATTCTTCTCAGAAGGTTTGGGAACTAGTTCCCAAGTCTAATTCTTTCCTATTTGATCCATCTCTTCTTCCATTGCTTTTATCAAACCTTCATCTTTTCTAGCATCAACAAAGTTTTTGGGCTCTACTTTTGAGAACACACATAAATTTACTTTCTCATTTGCTCTTGGTCAACACACCTTCATTCTTGTCTCTAATGATCTAATCTACAGAGTGATTATTCTAAACATATTTTGTTTGGAGTCCTAAGGACTTCTTTGGTTTTGGTTCCTTCTCTTCTTTCTCTTCTACTTGTTATTCTTCTTCTTCAATTCGGGGAGGTATATCAGATCTATAAACATCAGGTTCTTGTGATATTTGACACAAGTCTTCTTCCACCTTAACAATTTTTCTTTCAATCATCTTTCCCAATCTCTTTTTGTAACATCTATATGCCTTGCTCTTGGTTTCAAGTAACCAAGGGGTGATCCCACAATACTGGTTTACAATTTCTGAGAGATCTTGATTTTTGTTGAAATCACATATTTTTAGAAAATATAATGATTTAAGCCTTGAAAAGTTCCATTTAAAGGATTCCAATTGAAGAGGGTTTGATCAAACTACATTATATCAAACCCCCTTGAATAGAACCCCGCTAGTTTTAAACCATACCTATAACAAAGTCTCCTTTACACCTATCAAAATGCTGACAAAAAACCACTTTTGATTTACCTTTTGGTGGACCAATGAATTCATTTAAAATTTACTTTTTTGTAAGTATGTAGTCCTTATTATAAGCTTCCCAAAAAGTATAATTTTAAATAAATTTAATTTAATTATTATATTTACTTTTTTATTTCTTGTGAATGTAGGTTTTTCATCGAAAATCAAGCTCTATGTTCTGCACATGTGGAAAAATAGCAAATTATAATTTTTTTTTTGAAAAATATCAATGCACTAGATATTGAAGTCCTTGATCCAACAAAAAAAATAATTGAATATCGATACATACAAAATAATTTATGTTGTATACAGTCCACCTATGTCTGAATTGTATTTGGTTTGACTTTGAAACTTGATTAAGGAAAAAATAGTCAATAAAACACTATGAAACCAAATGAAAGCACTAGATATCGTAGTTACAAATCTAAATTAAAAAAAAATTAGAATAATTTTATCCTTCATGAAAAAAATTTATGTTGTATACGGTGAGCATCACTCCTTAAAAATCTTTACTGAAAAAAACTAGTTTTCAAAGGAGATGGAAAAAGAAGTGCAATCTGATTCCAAAAATTTTGAAAAAAATATATTTATAATCTATAGAAAAAATGTCACAAAACACTAGTTTGCATCATCTTCAAATTCCTTATGGTTTAGCCACTATAGGTGCCCGAAAGTGAAGATTTAGTTAGAAAAAATCAGTTTAGTGTCCAATTTGGCCAAAAATTGTAAATCAGTATTGTGGGATCACCCCAAGAAAGATCCCTTCATCACACTTTGAATCAAACTTACCAAGGTTTTCTTCATTTGTTTTGATATAGCATTTACTGCCAAAGATTTTGAAGTATCTAATAGTGGGAGGCCTTTCATACCATATCTCATAAGGTGTCTTAGTGCTATTGACCCTCAACTGCACTCTATTGAGAAAATGGGCAATAGTGTGTGTTGCTTCCTTCCAATACATATCACTAATATCAACATATTTCATAATTTCCGTAGCCATCTCTTACACTTTTATATTATTCCTTTCCACTACCCCATTCTACTGAGGGGTTCTAGGAGCAAATAGATGTCTCCTAATGCTATGCTCTTCACAAAATTTTTCAAATTCATGTGAAGTAGATTCACCTCCTCTATCTGACCTTAAACATTTGATCTTAGATCCATTTCATTCTCAACATCTAATTTACAAAAAAATAAACTTATCGAAAGCTTTTGATTTTTCTCTTGAGAATGTAACCCAAGTCATTCTAGTATAATCATCTATAAGCAACATGAAATATACCTTTCATCTTGTTGACTCCTTGTTCTTGTAGGTCCACATAGATTAGTATGAATCAACTCCAATAACATTGAAACAAAACACTCCTTTCTTTGAAACTATTCCTTATTTTCGTTCCCATTTGATATTCTTTGCACAATGTATTTTCAGGCTTGATTATCCTAGGAATATCTCTCACTGCATGAGTAGAACTAATCTTCACCATATTATCAAAGTTTATATGACCCATCCTCTTGTGCCACAACCAACACTCACTAGACTGAGCCAGTAAGCAAATTCTTCCATTTGCATCCTTTAGATGATATACATTACCATTTGTCCTTATTCCTTCAAAAACTAGTATTTAGACCTTTGACATAGAGGACATCTTTAGTTTTATTCTTTCCATCAATTGTTATATCACCTTTTCCATAATTTTGTTTTGATTGATCATCACCAAACTTAACAACTCCACCATTAACCTTCTCGACATTGATGAATTTTATTTTGTCACCAATCATGTGGTGAGAACAATCATTGTCAATCACCCACACATTTTCTTATTCCTTTGCATGAGAGGCAACCCATAAAGCCATAGATCTTTCACTAACATTATTATTCTACAAGGTATTGGACCTCTTACATTCTCCAATATTTTTCTTATTAGCTTCCAAATCCATCAATAGGTTTTCACCATTTGAGTCATTATCTTCATCTTCAGAGGAAGAACTGATCTCCTTATAATAGAAACTTATTTTGACCTTCTCTCTTTTGTTGTCATCAACAGGTTCTTTATGGGGATATTTAGATGTAAAATTTCCAATTCTTCCACAATTGAAACACTTGAAAGGTAACTTACCTTTTTATTTTCTAGTGTATTTCTTCAATCTTCTTACAAAATTTTCTTCAACCTCATCAAAGTCTTCATTCTTATCAACAACTTCATCTTCAATATTTTTGTTGGTTTTGAATGCAACTTCCTTCTTTGGGACATCTTTATCAAATTCTATCATTTCAAAGATAGTTATAGCACCAAATATTTCATCTACTGAGTACTAATCCAAGTCCTTAGATTCTTCAATGGTAGACACCTTATGACTATAGGATTTAGGGAGAGATCTCAAAATGTTCTTCACTATCTCATCATCTTTGAATACACCACCAAGACGAGTGATTCTAGTAACAAATTCATGCACTCAAAGCATATAACTTGCAATGTCTTCATCCTTTGTCATCCTCATAGTCTTAAATCTACTTTTGAAGATTTGCATCTTGGATTGCTTTACTTTAGTATCTCCTTTATAGATGCTGCTAAGATTTTACTGACATCCTTAGTAGAGCTACAACTCATCACCTTCAAAAGTTTTGAATTATCCAAGCCACACAATAGCATTTTTAGCCTTAGCATTGTTCTCATATAACTCGATTTCAGCTGGATCAATTGGAGGACATACAGGAGCAACATAACCATCTTTTATGATTTCCATGCACCAAACCCTAGAGACTTTAGATGGCCTTCCATTCTCAATTTCCAAAAAGTGAAATCAATCCCATCAAACCTAGGACTCTTGTATGATCCATCATGTTCCATCCTGGATCTTTACCTCAAGCAGTTAAGCTTCTTCAAAGGAACTTGGATTTGATACCAATTATTAAACACACCAGATACCGAGAGGGGGGGTGAATTGGTATTTGTAAAAACTTAAATAATTATGAAACTTGAACTCTTCAACACAATACTTCTTAATCAAATATGAATTCTTAAAGATATTACAGTTTGAACCTTCAAAAATTATAACAATCTTCAACAATAAAAGATATATCAATTCTATCCATAATTAGATCAACCACAATGAAAGAAAAACAAGAAACACACATCCACAAGATAACACCAAATTTATGTGGAAAACCCAATGAGGGAAAAACCACGGTGATAGTTAACTCACAATATAAAGGATCACAACCAAAAAGGACTTGCAAAATAAGGTGCATTACCTTAGAGTAAGATACAAAAGGACTTGTAGAGCTAGAGAAAATACAACTCCAAGGACAAGATACAAAGGAATTGACTATCTTAGAGTAGGATACAAAAAGTTTATAAAGAATTATAATATTTTTCAATAATTCACTATGTTGACTCAGGTGCTCAAGCACATCTAATCTTTCTTCTTCACACTTTAGCACTATCTTTGTTGGATATTCAATGCATTCCATAGTCACACTTCTTTGCACTTATTTAGACTTCCATACATTTGCAACTAAAATGATCTTGTATTTATATCCACCGTAATACTTCAAAACTTTGATTAGGTCAGCCAAGAAAGAATACAAATAATGATTTCATCAAATCAGCCACACCAATCTACTATGGTCCTATCATGAGGATAGAAAGGACCAAAAACAATCTTATTACATCTTCCAATGTGATCCAAAACAATTCACACATTGGCACACATCCACCTAAGTCAGCAACAAGGAAACTTGTAGATGAAACGTGAAGCACATAACTAGTCAACCCAAAAATATACTTGCAATTAAATTAGCTCAATGTGATCTCAACCAAGATATGTCAGGAACCGAATCTATCATACCACAACTTCATATGCTAGTGCAAACCCTTAAGCATTTAGCGCAAGCAATAACATAAGCCTTGTTGACCAAATATCCACAAATAACCTAGAAAACCAACTCAAGACATAATGTAGCACCAAGGAGCTCAACCAACAATGTGAAAATCACATGAGGATGTTCCATGAACATCCAACAACACTTCCAAACACTTCTTTCATATTGTCATACTGCTTACAATCACCACAAATCGAATAGAACAAAATACTTCATTCCAAAAACATAGAATGCATAAGCATGAGATATTACATTAATAGATCAACTTCCATACCACTTTAACACAAGAAATTGGAACTAATACACTCCACAAACATTGAGAACACATTTACCAAGCTGTAGGAGCAGAGACATCAATGTGGAGAAACATAAAGCATTTTCTGGACTAGTCTTGACAACCAACAACACTACCAAGCTTCTGCAATTCACATAAACCTCCTTGGTAACACAGGTGACCTAAAAAGATAGGAATACATAATCCAAAAAACACTAATTTTGAATCCCAAACTGAAAGACCACATCTTCAACAATGAAGGAATACAAAACATTCTCCCAAACAATCTTCAACACAACTTCTTGAAATAAAAACACTTAATCAACTTGCAAAGGCCAAAACTTTCTTTCAACAACATATACTTGATTAGGAACAACAGGAAAGAGCATGGAGCATATTATAGAACATCAACAATATCTCTCCATCATCAACAATACTTCTAGTACTTCTTTGATTAACACTGGACAAGGCATGGCATCCAACCGTGAACTTCAACAATACCGCCATACATCAATGACAACCCAAATTGAATGTTGTCAATAATGACAACCAATTCCAAACAACAAACACTACAAAAATCTCACCAAGTATGGACATTAGAGACATCAAATGCCAATAATCTCCCTTAATTCTCATGTGCTGAAAAAAATAATAATCACAAGCAATTCACCAAGTGTTGACATCAAGCACTACCAATAATGTCATAAACATATGTAACAATCTCACTAAATGTTGACAGATCAATAAAAACCAACAATTTGTGTTGATATCAATAATAACCATTCCCAACACATCATTTTCAAAGAATACAAACATCTTTTGAGATATAATTTATTTTTTATACTTTTAGTTTTGTTAATATCACCTATCCTCCTCCACAACTTGTATGTATTAGATTCTTCTGAAACATTCAAGAGGATGAAATTTGTAAGACACAATCAAATGGTTCCTCATGCTTTCTTGTCTATTTTCTTCTAATCTTCATCAAACATTGATTCTAGTTTTTTTATTTGAAATTGCCAACCACTAATCTCTATCTTCAAGGAGATCCCCCATCTTCAACTTCTACATCTTGTAACTAGTGCCATTGAATTTTTCAATATCTAGATGGGAGGTAGAAGCCATGGTTTACAATCTTCTTCACAAATCTATTAAACCCACAATGTACAAGCTCCCACTACAACAAAAAATCCTTTAACACTTAAGAGAAAGGCCTGCTCCTCTCTCAATAGAACCATTAGCTTTGATGCCAAATGTTGGAAATTCAAGGTAAAACTTGCAACAATATGAACTTAAGTATGTGTTTGCAAATCTGAAATTATGTATTCAATATTACCAATTTTATGATATGTGATTAGCAATTGCAAACAAGAAAGAAAATCAACAATACTACAAGTTGAGAATAACAAGTGACAAGATATATGTAGAGAAACCCTTGCGGGAAAAAACTCCACACCCAAAGAGATATAATGTTTATATTAATCTTCAAGAAAGTACATCAATACAACAATCCTCTCTAAAATTCAACAACGCTTCATTACTTTGACAATTTGCAAAAAAACTCATGAAACCACCATCTCAATGCTCTAATATATGGAAGTTTGTTGGAGAGTACCACATACGGTATCTCAAAATAACAAGTAAAACCACTTGGGAAAACCCATGCCCTCCCTTAGTGGACAACCTAGCAATATGGTGAAAAATATTAAATGCTCACATGGCCTTCACATGGGCGCCTAACCCATAACCGATCAAAATTGGTCAATCTTGAGTGTTCCATTACTCTTTAATAGCTTCAATGGCTCAAACCCAAAACATGCAAACTTGGGCACCCAACCTAGGATAACATGCAAATAACATGCATTTTTGTGTGGTCCCCACCCAAAAGTTGGATGCCCAAAAGGAATATGCTCCTAAGATGCTCTATAACTATCACTGTAGTGGGTCCACTTCTATGAATGCAATTACAATTTGTCATAGGAAAATAAATAATAAAAATTTTTCCCCTCATGTGCTCTAGAACACTTTCCAAAGAACATGGAGACACACAATTATCAACTTAGGATAACAATTATAATGCCACCTATTCTAACAAGGTGTGCTCTTGACCCATGAATTCCCACAATCAAATTTAACCCTAGGTCCACATTAACTCAATCCCAATTAACTATTACTCACTAACTTAAGCTCAAAATGTTAAAATTTGCACACTGGAGTTTTAAAAAATAGGCCAGTAACCTTAGGTTATTTCAACATCAAGTGATGACACAATTACACATTGTGTAATCATTACAAGATAGCTTAAAACATTTTAGTACCAACATTTTCTCTTAGAAGAACATATATTAGACAATATATTTTACTTTTGAAATGTTTTTGAACTTTTCAAAGCCATTGAATCGATCTAGGAGCTTAAGTAACACACAAGGTGGAAATTTATTTGCCTTCCCTTCTCACTAAATAAAATTCCAATAGTTACTTATCAAAACTATCATCTTATATTGTTGTAGGAAAACAAAATTATACCAAAAGTAAGCTTTAGGTTCAAAACTACATTTCTAGGATTGAAGTTCCATAATAGATTCTAGGTTACAAATGTAGGGATTAGTTTTGGAAGTGTAAGATTAAACTAGAACAAAGAAAAGTTGATTTTTACAAACGATTAGAGTGTACTTTTAACATATGTCTAATTGCTAATTACTAAGACAAATTCCAAAATGCAATCTACATAACCCTCATCATTTTAGAACTAAATGCACTTATCCTATTTACCAATTTAACATTGATTTATATAATATTTATGTAATATTTTGAAACTCAATTATATTGTAATTGATTGTTCAACCTAACTAATAAAACCATTTTCTTTATTTTCAAATCAAAACAACCATTGCTAAAAAAAATATTTGTTACCATCAATTTTAAAGATTTAGAATCAAATCTACATTCTAACAAATTCTTAAATTTTAAACATATTGCTTATCAAAATGATGAAGATGAACTTCCAAATCTCAACTTTTAATCACATTCTAATTAATTTTTTATTTCCAATCTATTAATTAAAAATCCAATAAATAAATAAAAATAATTAAATCATATAAATATCAATATTCACACAAGGGAAACCATTGTACTGCATAAAATTTAACTATAATCAATATCCATTTGACAAGAATGGTAGCCGTCAAATTTGAGACATAAGCTATCTATTTGGAAAGGATCCTCACCGTCTATTTGGCGCAAACAAGTCTATCTTGAAATAAGTTGGATTTGTGCCGGTGACGTTAGGGTTTGGAATTGATGATTACACGTTTAATATCATACATAAGGGTTTTGTAGGTGAGCTGCCCCACATATGCTCCATGAACATCCCTTTCTTAAATTATGAGAATAAAGTTGGGTCAACCAACCGAAGATTTTCTTCACTTAGGTATAGAAAAGGAGATACCTTGAAGATTATTTGTCTGTATTGCCCAACCTTTATGATCTACCTACCATGAATTTCATTTTTATTGGTTCTTTGAGCAACTATCTTATAATTTATAAATGACTATTTAAAAAAATTTATTTACACTATCATGAAAATAATGATAATAGTCATAAAAATTATTATTTAAATTTAATTACATTTTCAATGTGTTAAATTATTATTATAAAATTTCAATTGCATCAATAATGTAAGACTTATTGAAATGCTAATTCAAAGTAAAAATTTCAACTCTATTAATGTTTTGTTGTCGCTTGAATAAAATAGAATACTATTATAAGCATCATAATAGTCCTTATGTATTTTGAGGTGGCAAGGTAAATTAATATGAAAATTAATTATAGCCTCAACTATAAAATTGTATTTTCAACTCTTTAAGTTTTTTTGGAAGAGAGACTTACACTGCATATTATTATGCACAAAAAATATATTTAATTATATGTTTGCAAAAATTGTTTCGCAATCATTGAAATAGTGCAATATTATTTAATATCATTTTATTATTTTAGTGCAAAAAATGACTACCACGAATTTAAGTCATCTATGATTAATGACTCACAATTACAATAATAGTGCACTATTTATGCAATCTAATAGCCACTAATATTCGCTCCAACTATAATTTCAACTATTAAATAGCAAGCACAAATTACAATGGATTTTCGGCATCTTTCACTGCTACAAAACCCTAATGAGGCTTAAAACAGTGGCCAGAGATTTTTTATCGCAAAAGATAAATCAAAAGAATCCAAGAAGAAACCTAAGGAAAATGGTCCACCCAATCTTGGCACCTCTATAGATGAGGTTGTGAAGAAACAAACCACTACTACATGTGTTGAACCAGACAAACCAATGCCAGATGAACAATCAAGTAAAACCCTCGAAATAAGACTTCCTAATGACATTGTTGAGGTTATTTCAAAATGTCAAAACAAAACTATTATTTTATTTTTCTTATGGGGAGTCCCATTTGAAGTTGAATTTTACAAACAGGCTTAGCTAAATTGGGAAAACCGAGGATGGGAGATTGAATCCCTAAGAGGCCTTGGAAAAGGGTATGTGTCATGCATGTTTAAGTCAACATACCACACCCAAGTTGTTCTGTAATACGAAACTTGGGTCATTTGTGGAAAAAAATGTTATCTGTAAGCCTAGACCTTGAATTTTCATCCCAAAGGTTTGTCCCCCTCGCATTATCCCATGTGGGTCGAGCTTTCATTCATCAATCTAGCTTTTAGACCATTTCTAAAGGATATTGTGGCTCAATTGGGGAAAGTAATCTAGTGCAAACATAATTCTAATAAATTTTCAAGCCTAAGAGTTCATCCCAGGGCTTGTGTGGAGGTAGACCTAAATAAAGCATTGCTAGATAACATTAAACTTATCGTCCTAGGTTTCAAATTGGATCAACCATTAGTCTATCTGAACAAGCCGAATGCATGTGTTTACTATTGAAATGAAGACCACTTGATTCATGAATGTCTTATATTAGGAGAAATAAGTCAACTCTGCCTCTCTCCAATTCTGCCCCGTTCAACAACCACTTGTCCTCTTCTAGTCCTGCTCATTCTCCTACCGATTAAGCCTCTTCTTCCCCATCACCTACTACCAAGAAAACACCTATTTCCTCTTCTACCCCTAACAATCTTTCTTAAGCTCATGAGGAGTTTGCCCCCTCTTTTAAGGATGTGGTTATGCCAGATGGATAAAAATTAGTTAGGAAGAGGAGAGAGCCACTCATATCTCTCCCTCTTTCACCTTCCCTTTCCTCTCCTAATGCTCGAGGTTCCTCTTCTCCCCCCACTACTCTTCTCCTAAACCATGTTCTTGAGATTCATCTTTCTCTCGCCATCGATATATATCTCCTTCTTCCACCTCTGAAGATTGTGAGGCCAAGGATTCATAATTGAATCTTGATAATAATTTCAATGTACTGTCCCAAGAAGATGAATCATTGAGCACTCCCATCATGAATTATAGAATCCTCTCTTGGAATTTATGAGGGATTGCTCTCCCTCCTTACAAGTATAAAGTGAAGGATATGGTTATGAAATGGAAGCCAGATATGCTTTTCCTCCAAGAATTTGAAATCAATAGTAGTAAGCTTGAGGCTTCATTATGCAATGTTTGGAGAGATGCTAGTTTTTTGCATACATTCCATAATGATGGTAGAGGTGGGGTTATTATTGGACTTTCTCCATGGGTTTCTAAATATATCATTAGTAAAGGTGAGGACCCTTCTCATAGTTGTGTTTGGTCTCTCGCCTTTATTAATGGTCAACTCATTGGTTTTTATTCAATTTATGCTCCCAATCTTGCTAAAGATCGAATTGAGTTATGGAATTGGATGTATAATTACCTCATGTAGAGGAGGAGATTTACTACTTTCAAGTATCTAGGGCAAAGAAGAGTCTATAGGGATAAAATGGTCCTTAACTACCTCAAGGAACAAAGCTTAGGTGACGTGATAAAATGATGAGAGTTTCAAAATTAGGAAGAGTAGATCATAGAGGTTTTCTAGACAGACTAGTGAGCTCTTGATTAAGGACAATAGTGCTGGACAAGGATGAAAACATGACGCACTGGTGTCTCAATGACACACTAGCGTCTTGTTCAAACCAAAAACTGAGAATGTCACAAAAAAAAAAGATGACTACTAATAGTTTTGTCTGCTAGGAATTCTTGAAGAATGAAAATAACAAAGAATAACAAAACTAAAATAATGTAAGCTAAATGCTCAAGATATAAATTAAAGAATGCAAATGATAGAATGAAGGGAGAGAAAGGAAATGCTCATAAAAAACCAAGAAATGAAGCCTCTAACAAAGTAATATCTCTAATACCTATACACATAAGATTGAGAGAAAATGGTGGGGCTATTTAGGGGTTATCCTTAGTCAAACCCTCTATTTCGATGTTTCCACCTCCACGAACGACCAAATAGATAGATAGATAGAAAGATAAATAGACAAGAAGATAAAATGCATAGATAAGGGATGTGAGAAATCCCAAGATGCTCAAAGACACAAGAGAAGAGATAGATATCACCTACAAGGCTTGAGGAAGCCAAAGAGAGAGAGAAAGAAAGAGATAGTTGTGAGAGCCAAGAGAATTGCAAAGAGATTGTGAGAGCTTAAGACTATTGTAGCAATTTGTAGAGAGTTATGCAAGTAAGATAGCGATATAAAGAGAAGAGAGAATGAGAGAGAGCAAGAGAGAAAACACCAAGAGAGAACTAGAAGACCAAATGAAGTGAAAATATGTATTTTAAAGAGAGAATAGGAGGAAGGGAAGGTTCTCAAGTTGTTACAAGGTTTCCTAAGCCATTTCCATTAACCAAGGTAGGTGACAAGTGGAAACATTCTTAGAAATAACCATTTGAACATTGAAATGTCATGAGAAACTAGTGTGGCATGCAGACATTCACACGATGTGCTAGTGTCCAGATAAATCACACTCACGAATGGTGGGAACAAGGAAAGCACAAGGTTTGATGTAAAGTTGATACACAAAGGTGATTGCTAAAAAGGGGTACTCAGCACCCTAAGGGGAAAAAGGCTGATGCAAGGGCTAAAATGAGCCTACACAAATAGTAAGGAAGTGGACACTAAAGTGGATGCAAAAATGTAGGTGAAATTAAAGGAGGTAAAATTTTATGACACAACACCCCCCTAATGCTAATTGGATTTTAGGGGGAGATTTTAATATGGTTGAACATTATCATGACCGAAGCTAGTGTTGATCATGATGTTAGTCACAACAACAGTGTAGATAAAATCCTCACAAGAAAATCATGAAGAACCTATCTTTACTTGAAAGACTAAACTAGGGCAACCTAAAAGTTTGAGATAAGGGGAAAGTTTGACTTAGCTTAATCCCAAGGCTTCGGTTGTCAGGTCTTGGCCATACTAGGTTTGCTTCAGCATATGATGTGATATTGTTGTTAATCTCAAGTGGTATATGTGTTGGGAATAAGGTGTTTCAACCTTAGAGTCCTAACACTGAATTATTTAATGTATTATTGTATTTATTTGTTTTAATTAATTGCTTACAATGACATGTCATTAAGTGGGACCCACTGGCTAGGTGGCATCCCCATTGGAGGTGACTGTATGACACATATTCATTACATGTGGAGGTAGGCGTCCCATCTTGGAATCATAGACCTAGGACAAGTGGTGTCATCTTATGACATATTCTATGACACATCATAAGGTGTATTTTGAATGGAGAAAGTGTGGTGCCTTAGTGGGGTATGACAAAAGCATGAAAGAATAAGTGTGATAGTTATGTTTGACTTATTCTTTGTTTGTTGAATGTGTTGTAAGTGTGAAAAACTTTTATGGTACATGTTATATGACATTTGTAAGGAATTTGTCATAACACACTATAAGCATGAACTAGGCGCCCAAGCTTGGAGAGAGAAGTTTTGCATGTTATGACAACTATACGAGCTGTAAGAGAATGTTGTACAAATGTCCAAATCATGCCTATGGTGTGAGATATTATTTCTACATGGGTTTGGACACCTAAACTCTTCTAGAAGCCTCTCAAAGCTTGTATCTCCTATAAATAGGATGCCTTGCATTGTAGAATGCATAGTTTGATTGCAAGTATTGAAGTGTTGTTGGATTTCCTCCAGAAGAGCAAGATGTAGTCTCCATGTTAAGGATGCAAGCCTGCAAGTGTATTGTAACCTTATTGTTGCAAATTAATACATTGGTTCAATGCTTTGGAGTGTGGGGTTTTTTACCTGAAAGGGTTTTCCCCACGTATATCATGTTTTCTTCTCTTTTGTCTATCTCTATTCTACTCTTTGTGTTTCTTATTCTTGAAATGTTAATTTACATGTCGTTATGCTCCTAAAATTTTCTTAGATCTAAAACTATTGTAGAAGTTGTGAAAGCCAACTTCACAGTCCCCAAGAATCACATGCATGCAAATAACCCGTCACATAAAGAAGAGATGGAGACAAAAAAGCAAGGGTGCTCTACAAGCTTCAAGAGAGATTGCATTGACTAAATTGAATTAATTACAAAGATCAATCCTTAAAAGGAGATCAAGCAAAACCTAAAAGTAACCCTAATAGGTAGACATTTAATAATTAATATAATTATTAAATGTCACAATATGCAAACTAAAGTGAAATCTTAAGAGAGGAATAAAGGTAACTTAATTAACATAATTAAGCTAAAACCTTAACTCTAACAACTACATCAACTTTCCTAGAAGGGTTAATGCATGGGAAATTAAACTATGTCTATTTCCACTTTAAGGCATAGTAGTATGTGCTTGTATCAAGATGATTAAAATCTAATTTATTTTAAGAAGCATAAGATATTGAAGGTGCATACTTGATCTTGGAAGGATTTTTGAGTTCATCATTCCCTTTCATTTGGTATCAAAGCTTAGTTTTGAACTTGCATGTCACTTACATATGCTTGCATGGTGATGCATGTGGTGTTTGGGGTTTTGGATATTTCTTTTGTTGTGATTTCTTAGCTTGGAAAGCTTGAGGGAATTTTTTTTGAAGGAATTGGTTGATTATTAATCCTTGACTGAGTCGAAGTTTTGTAGTTGATCTTGTTTTATCGAAATAGTAGGCATTGTGAAGAATGGAAAAGATGGAACTTTTATAGAGTTGGTCTTGTGGTTACATTTGATATGTTATTGATCTGGAGCTCCTAATTTGACAGCTGAATATCCCTCATGCATGGTGGTTATTTTTCATTCTGTGGTTATGTGCATTAGAGTTTTCATAGTGGATGTCTGAGATGGACTCTCTGGTCATATGAAGAGATTTGTGTTGTTATTACTTCAGTTTGGTGTGCCTATGTTTGGTGTTTGTTTTTAATTCCTAACATTGGAAGGCATTGCTTTAATAACCTCGAATGCATGTAGGCTATGAAGTTGATCATTGGATGATCTGGAAGCTTCTGGAATAGCTTAGTTCTCTCTTAGATGCATGTGCATGTTGGTGGTGGAGTTGGATTGCAAATGGGCCTAGAAGTTCCTGGACCTCTCTTTCCTAATGGATGTTTGTACTTGCATGGCTCATATTCATGTTCCTTGGATTTGAGGGTTATATGGATTTTTCATTTAAAAATCTATGATTATGCATATTCATGATATTCCATTCTTTTGGTTTAACTATTATGGTTGTATATAGACTTGTGGGTCTTCTAGATGGTAAGTGGATATGGATTTGCATGTGTGTTACAAAACATGATGGGTTTGCAGGTTTACATGGTAAATCAAAACTTACAGTTTTGCAAATTTGTACATAGATGAACTATTTTTTCAGATCATGTTTCCCTTGTGGCATTTCTGGATCTAAGATAGTTACAGGTTTATGAGTATGCTTCGTGCATGTTTTGAGGAGGTTTGTAGCTTTCTCGTTGAGGAAATGGTATATGTTTTACCATTGGTGATTTGTGGGTTGAGAAGTTGGGGGAAATTTATACTTTATAAGCTTTTGGACAACCTATTTCCTCTAAAGGTTTTATAGTTTTCCCATATTCTAAAAACTATGGGTTTCTATAGATCTGGAGTATTCACTTGTTCAGATGAAATATGTGTGATCTATTATTCTGGATGTTTAAGAGGTCTTAGATTTACATGGAGATTATTTATTACAGGTTTTTTCATGTTAACCAAAAATTTGTGGTTTGTAGATCTGTGGAAAATATTGTGTTTAGACTCTTTGAGCTTTTTGGATGAGAACAATTGCAAATTTGAAGGAATGCTTGTTTAGTTCCTTAACTATGGTACTTGAATGTGGACATGTTTGGAAAATCAGATTAGAGGTTGATTTGGTGTTTGAGTCATTTGGTCTATATGGTTATTTTACAGTTTACTAATGTGATGATGAGTTTGCATGTTTCAGTGATTAGATCTACAAGTCATGTAGGTTGTCGATTAGCTACCCATTTACTTGTAGTGGGATGACTGGGTTGTGGATTATCTTTATTCACCAGGTTTGATGTATTGTTGTTGCAAACTTTTGATTGTTGGCCTTGTTCTTGGTCATTTGTACATTGGTATGTGTGCTTAGAGATGAGAGGATGGATGTTTCTTATAGTACCTGAACAATTTTTTTTGGGACTTGTATTATGTGGTTTATCATGATGTCATGGATAGCTTGGTTACACTCTTTAGTGGGAGATTTTGACAATGATGGTTTGGCACTGATGTGGATTCACCATTTGATGGTGGATGGTCTTCTGCAGTGATTGTTGGTGTCATGGATTGACTCTTGGTTTCTACTTTTATGCAATGATGGGTCATTGGCATCTTTGGTTTCATTAATAAGGGATGGTTTTATTCATATTGATTACATATGTTGATTCTTGGTTAAGGGTGTTATTGTATTATGTCATGGTTTACTCTTGATCATGTGTTAGAGTTTTGGCATGGTACCTGTTCTCTTGAGACCAGGATGTATGCATTGTTGTATGTTGTCATGTTTATGTTCTTGATTCATGATTGGAGCTTTGACAATGATCTTGTGTGGTTCTCTTGGTATTGGGTACATCTATCATTTGCTTGATTACTTCATTATTATGGTATGTTGCATTTAGAGTTTGGCATGGATTGGTTGGTTATAGGTACTCATGGATACTTGGAGACATAGGTGAGGCTAGAGTTCTCTTGTGATTAGAGACATGTTTTGAGATGGTCACTCTTGATGAGATTTCAACAGGAAGTCTGAGGATCCTACACCTTGGTTGGACATGAGTTCAATATGGACCTATGAGGAGATTGTTCTTGGATGAGTCATGATGCTTTGATATCTTGGAGGAGCATTCTCATTCCCCACTCTTGGTCTACTTGGTAGTCTACTTGAGAGGTATCAACCATTGTTCCTTTCAGGTGTATTATGTTAATCTTTGTCCTCTCATGCATATGGATCTTAAGCTAAGGATATATGGTTTTGGAGGATTCATTTGAGGAGCGTTGGCATGTTTATCTCCTTATGCATTATGAGAAAAATTTATTGATGTTGAGTTTAGGAGATGTATTGGACTTATTTCCTGATATGGGAATGGATATTTAGTTTGATCTTCTTTGGCTTGAGAAGCTTACATCCATGTTCATTACATGATACATATGTTACATTTTATCTTGGTGATTGAACAGTTGGGTGTTGTTATGGATTTTATTTTGGGGTGTTGTGGAGGAGATCATAATTGACACAGTTGACATTTAGAGGTGTATGTAGAAGGATTTTCCACAGGTATATGATGTGCAATGTTTCTCTCTTTGGTCTTGGTTATCCTCTTGGATGTTTGGTTTCACATTACATTGGTTTTGAGGTTTGGATGGAAACTATTGAAAAGATTAAGCATAAAAAATTGGTACCTTTACTTGGATAATGTGTTTTCACTTATGTTCTTGGGTGATGACATGAAGGTTTCTTTATCTCTTTCCTTTGTTGAGTGTGGAGAACATGGGAGAGCTTTGGAGGCTTGTGGTGAGAGTTACTATTATTGGTTACTCATTTATAGGTTTTGCATATCATTATGGATGTTTCTTGGTACTACATGATGTTTTTTACACTTTCTATATGATATTATTGGTAGACTTGGTATGCCTTGATATTTTTTGGATTTGACATCACCCATACAGTGGGAGTTCCTAGATGTGTGTGTTCTTAGTGATGGTTTTGACACATGGAGCCTTTGATTGTAGTCTATGAGTTGGATATGTTGCTGGCATAAGTTATACTATTATTTTGGATACCTTTGAGGTATGGCAGATTGGATGGATTAGCATTTGTTGTGGGTGCTATTTCTGATCTCGTGTGTTTATCAGTTAGATGAGGGCAACCTGGTTTGGTTATAGGTCTAGCTAATGGTTTATATTGTTCTCTGGAGGATTTTTTGTCTTCAAAATTATGTTTTGAATCTATGGGCCTTGGGGACCTGAGCCATTGATTTAATTTGAGTCTTGGAGGGTCTTCAACAAGTGGGAGAATGTTGGGAATAAGGTGTTTCAACCTTAGAGTCCTAACATTGAATTATTTAATGTATTATTGTATTTATTTGTTTTAATTAATTGCCTACAATGTCATGTCATTAAGTGGGACCCACTGGCTAGGTGGCATCCCCATTGGAGGTGACTGTATGACACATATTCATTACATGTGGAGGTAGGCATCCCATCTTGGAATCATGGGCCTAGGACAAGTGGTGTCATCTTATGACATATTCTATGACTCGTCATAAGGTATATTTTGAATGGAGAAAGTGTGGTGCCTTAGTGGGGATGACAAGAGTGTGAAAGAATAAGTGTGATAGTCATGTTTGACTTATTCTTTGTTTGTTGAATGTGTTGTAAGTGTGACAAACTTTTATGGCACGTGTTATATGACATTTGTAAGGAATTTGTCATAACACACTATAAGCATGAACTAGGCGCCCAAGCTTGGAGAGAGAAGTTTTGCATGTTATGACAACTATAAGAGCTGTAAGAGAATGTTGTACAAATGTCCAAATCATGCCTATGGTATGAGATATTATTTCTATATGGGTTTGGACGCCTAAACTCTTCTAGAAGCCTCTCAAAGATTGTATCTCCTATAAATAGGATGCATTGCATTGTAGAATGCATAGTTTGATTGTAGGTATTGAAGTGTTGTTGGATTTCCTCCAGAAGAGCAAGATGTAGTCTCCATGTTAAGGTTGTGAGCCTGCAAGTGTATTGTAACTTTATTGTTGCAGATTAATACATTGGTTTGATGCTTTGGAGTGTGGGGTTTTTTACCTGAAAGGGTTTTCCCCATGTATATTGTGTTTTCTTCTCTTATGTCTATCTCTCTTCTATTCTTTGTGTTTCTCATTCTTGAAATGTTAATTTACATGTCGTTGTGTTGCTGAGATTTTCTTAGATCTGAAACTACATCAACTTTCCTAGAAGGGTTAATGCATGGGAAATTAAACTATGTCTATTTCCACTTTAAGGCATAGTAGAATGTGCTTGTATCAAGATGATTAAAATATGATTTATTTTAAGAAGCATAAGATACTGAAGGTGCATACTAGATCTTGGAAGGATTTTTGAGTTCATCATTCCCTTTCAATATGATTATCTCTAGCTTTTAAAGGAATCATAGGAATCAAATGGAAGTTTTTTAGTCTAATCATTAAACAATTTAATGAAATCAACAGATTTGTAATAGTATTTCATGAATATCAAACAAATTTTCTATCACTTAAGTAGATTTAGGTTTAAACATTTAGCAATTTCATGGAAACGAAAGATTTATAATAATATTTCCACATTCATCTATATTTTGGAACATTTTTTAAAATTTAAACATCTAATCTAAAATAAAGCATAAAAAATACTTGAAAAGTAAAATTGCTCTTGGGTATTATCCATGCATGCCCCAAGATTTAATCAAATCAAAGCAAACCGCTCTATACATCACCAACTTTCTTCATAGCTAGGCATAGAATGGTGCAAGATTTTAAAGAAGGGGGTTTAGTTTGGACATCAAGTAGGTTCTGTGTGCACCCTTAAATGGCACATCATGCAGTCTTGTCTAGCTGAACGAACAAACCAGCTAAAAAAGATTAATGAGATAGATAGCTTTCAAATTGGCCTTGATATTGATCAAGCTCTATATGCATACAGGTTTTTAATCCATAATGATTCAAAAAATAGGAAAAAAGAACAAAACTTAAAGAAGTTTTGGCTCTTCTGACATCCACAAATTCTAAACTTAACTCAAAAGGAAATATCACTAAGCCTTTTGTAGAAGCAAGACATAGGGAAGATAAGACAAATACATGAGAGGAAATCCAATGTACCGATCACATCAATGCACATGGAATATGACAACTGGAAAGAGAATTGCTAATGAAGTCAACGAAGGTTGACTATCACAACATGTTGATATCCTTTGGGTTTCTTATCTTCAATATAATCAGGGTATCAACTTTGACATAGCACATCCGCCAAACAAAATGTAGGAAATTTCCACACATTCAGAATTAATCAAGTGGAAATTTTGTTCCCACATTCAGGTTCAAACTCAAATTGAACATTCCCATAGGTTAATCACCTCGAGACTAACCACACTTCTCCTTCGCATGCATATAACCAAGATTCTCGGTATCCTAGTAACCGGTGTTTCTTTGTAACGAGCTCTATTCCCACATGAACTTTCAAAGTGTACGTCTGAACCTAGTAAAACTATTAGATCTACTTGTAACCCAAGTTTTCTTGACTTTCCATGCCCGAATTTTGCATCACAATCTGTTTCTCCTGCAATCAAAAATTCCAACTATTAAACCCCTTTTAAAACATTCATAAAAATCTCATATAAATAAAACCATCATTAATTAATCATCCTTTTAAATCCATCATAAATAACACACTTTCAAAAAATAATCATATATTCTTGTGTATTATTATTCTTAGCTAGGTTACTGGACCATTAGACCTTTTGGATAACATTGAGCTTTTAAACTTTACTTTCCATTGTTACCCGGTACCCACTACTTTAGATTTTACCAATAATTTTCCTAGACCTTAGATTTTACCAGAACTTCCATATTAACAGACCTCTGCTCAACACCTTATGTTACCTCAAGTTACACTTTTGGCCTTCTCGATTCTTGGTACCCAGTACCCAGAACACTTGAATTATGAAGTACTCTTTTTTCTTTAAAAAATATCCTTTTGCTTTCCACTTTCTGCGATCTTTCTAACTAGCCAACACCTACCATAAGCGTTAGTTTTCACTTGGGGTCCCCAAGTCTTATAGTATTGGGGTGTGTTGTGAGACCACACAATAGCTAGTCCAAATAGTTTAATCTTAGCTTAGAAGAATTCGATAGTTGGTTATTTTGTTGAAACTCATTGGGAGTGGTAGATCCTATTCATTACACAATTACTAGTCAATCAAAAAATTGGTTTGCCTAGTTTAATTCTAGAATGGGAAAGGATAGGAAGTTGAGTAGGTTGGATAGATTTTATATTTCCCCTATCTTACCTATGGTTTAAGATTTAGTGTGATTGTGTGTTCAAGTGGACTTTTATGCTACTCTTTTTTATTATTATCCCATAATTTTCAATATAAGTTTGTCTAAAACTCGAAACACTGACCACTCTCTTCCCTTGAAACTGAATGTTTCTCATTTAAATAACCCCTCTTGTTTAGCTTCTCTTGTGGGGATTTGTAATTATTTTCCTAAACCAGATGAAGGGGAGTCTTGGATTGATTGGTGGTGTGTTTCCATTACTCAATGCACTAACTTCTTACATTCATTTGGCAAAAAAATAGCTTGGAAATGCAAGCATAAGGAAAAATACCTCCAAGGAAAACTTGTTCGAGCCAAAAAAATCCTTATTGATGATCTTAGCAATATTATAATTCAAATTTCTATTGCTGCCACATAAGCTCAATTGCATAAAATTGATAATTACAAAGGACAAGGGGCCATAGTCAGATCTAAACTTCACTAGATAAAAGAAGGAAATAAAGACACTAAATATTTTTGTAATTATGTCAATTAAAAATATAAAAAAGAAAAGATTCAATGTGATAAGGGAGAGAATCAACATGATAAGTGATGAGTTTGATGCTCTTCAGTCTAACCCTTCTCATATATGCAATGTTTTAAAATGATTTTATGAAAATATTTTCAAAGATGATCAATGGTAGGATATCCAATAAACCCTTGAGGATATGGCTAAAACTTATATTCCTAATAGAGTAGACTATGATTATAGTCAATATTTAGATAGAATCTTGTCATTTGAGGAGCTAGAAAATGATCTTTTCTCTATGGACCCTTACAAAAGTCTGGGCAATGATGGGATTCTTATGGAATTTTACCAAGCTATGTGGCAACACATTAAGGACACTTTTTATTGTTTATACCCGGAGGCTATTAAAAATGGATCATTGGGCCCTATTATTAATGGTGGTATAGTCAAATTTCTTCCTACAGGGAAAAATGAATTTAACTCCATTTTTGGTTGGATTCCTATCACCTTGCTCAAGAGTTTAGTATTAGCATCGGTGTATTAGAAGGAATGTGTGTTTTTTCGATGTGGTATTTTCCAATGGTATGGTTCTCAAGGTTTCAATTATTAAATAAGGTTATGTGATTGATAGTATGGACAGTAGTCTTAGGTGAAGTAAAACTATATGACTTCTTGATTATATTTATTTAGTTATAATATGAATTGGAGGCTTAGTGGGATATGGGAATATTATTAATGGTCTTATGTGATGTATGTTGTTATACTTTTGACCTTGTTAGTGATGACAAGTAGTATGGGATAATTATCTCATCATCATAGTTGACATTGATCTTGGAAAAGGACAAGACTCATGATGTAGTATGAATTAACATTCATCTTTTTGGCTTAGACATTCTTAAGGATTTTGTATTAGTGAACCAAGTAAAGGGAAAGATCCTTTAAAGAAGGTTGTCATCTCTTCCCTTTTGTTAGCTAGTCACTATGTGTGTATGTGATGTTATTTAAGTGATTCACATTGTGTATGTGCTATGCATGCATGAGTTATTCATATTGTGCACATGTGTTATATGTTTGAAGTAGTCACATTATGTTTAGGTAGCATACATAGTTAATGGCTTATGTACATATGAGCTCTATAAATAAGTTAATCATTTTGTGTATGTATGTGATGTACACAAATTATTTATAGAAATTAAAATATATATTTATAATTTGTTACACATAAAATCTCAAAAATGATTAGTTCACCTTATCTTAAAATTGTTAATAGTTTATTTGGTATAAGTAAAAGAAATTAAGATTTTCGTTAAAATACTAATTTCAATGTTTCACTTAATTTAAAAATGTGAAATCATCTATTTACCACTATTTATGAATTAGTATTTAAATATTATTCAATTATTTAAATCTATTTTTAAAAAAATAAAATTATCTTCTATGTAAGATTTTCGTTATATTTATAGACATTTATATGATTGATAAAAGTCTCATAAGAATTTCAATGGAAGAACATGAATAAATGAAACAAATTTCACCCATAGAGATGATTGAGGATGTAGAGTAATAGTTCTAAATGTTTCTTAACAAGCCAAATGATTTATAATTTAGAGTAGAATGATGCACATTAATATGTGATAAATCCAAACAATATAATTAGATTTCCTTTAAAAAAATTCTAGAAGATTCACAAATTGTAGTTTAAGAAAGAGTTTGTACAATATTGATAAAGATGACAATCTATTTGATATTGACAACCTGTAATAAGTTGTACTTTTAGAGTAGATTGGGAAAGTTGATCACACAATGAAAAAATTGTTGAATGGATACTCTAGATTAAATTTAATATATATTTTTTTCTTTAAAAATTTTGAACATGGTTAACTTATAAACTCTAATTCTTTTGATTGAGAGATATCAATGTAAATTAAATATGAATTTATTGAATTTAAAGAAATATTTTATATTTTAGATGTTATTTATAATTTTTTAATTTAAATTTATATATTAATTTTGACTATTTTTTAAAATAGGAAAATTTATAAGAAATGAATGATATTATTATTAAATTGTTGATGCATTTCATTTAAATAAAAACAACATATTATTATTGTAAACAAATTTTATATTAATTATAACAAATACATTCATCTAGAAAGTTTAATCTTTTTTAAAATCATATTTCTCAATAGATACACTCATAATTATATAGGTGTTTATTCAAACTAGTAAAAAGTTTAATATATTTCAAAATTTTAGAAATTATTGAAATAAATTAAACAAGATACACAATCAAATACGACAAAAGGCTCAATCTACAATTCAAAATGGGCTCAATCTACAATTCAAAATGGGAAAGTGTCCTTAAAGCATGGTAGAGATTTGTAGCTCTATTTAAAAAAATTCTAGAAGACATGCTAAGTTCTTAGGAGGTTCTCATTTTCTAAGAAAAGGAGTAATAATTTCAAAGAAAAGTATAGTTCTTGGGGGAAAGGATTACATTTAAGCCTTGATCATATAAACTATTAACCCATACCACTAAAACTATTGAATTTGGTAGGTGGAACTGGGTATTTTAATATCACCTTACTTTTCTCCTAATTGGCTTGTTACTAAGCATGACCTCATTATCTTTTTATCTCGTCTACATTCTCACTAGGCCACTTCATTTTTATTTATTTTTGCAAGTTTCTTGTTAGAAAAATGGTAGATCTAGAAGTTGAAAAGTATGTGGTACGTTTGCAACATAGATCGAATTATATTGTTTTATTGGAATTCAACTATATAGTTTTTGGGTCAAAATTTAATTTAATTTTACATAGTTTTAAAACTCAGACTTGGTAATTATTTAGTAGGCTCAATTTTTTAAAAAACTTGGAACTAGGGAAAAAATTGGCAACAAATCAATAAATTTTTTAAACATTTGAAAATACATAAATTTTAAATAATATTCTTCAAAAATAGACATATTACTAAATTGTAGAATATATTACTAATTTTTATCATATATAGATCAAAATTAGAGTTTAATACACATAATAGACCAAAAAACAAGTTCAACCTTTGAATACATATGAACTTCAAGATTTAATATCAATAAAAATTATAAACCATAAATTTATTCTATGGATAAAGCTCAAAAAGTTTATTGATGCTTTCAGTGTGCTATGGAAGTGGATGGTATAACTACAATATTCTTAATATGAGCCTCAGTAGGTGCCTCACCCATAGTGATAGGATAAAACTATGTTTGTGAGGAATGTATTCTTGATGCCTCACTAGCATCACCTTCTACCTCCTCATATGCTACCACACATGCTTTCCATTCTACTACCTCCCTCTCCAAATTAGCTGTCATGTTTTGTTAATAATAGATCCACACCAACATCATTAGGCTCAACAATCCAACTTGAATATGAATTAATGCCATTGATGTCAAGAATGTGATGTGTATCCCACCTTTGTACATTTTTTCATGCAATAAAAGGTTGTACCGCACATAGACATGGTCATTCAAGCACTTTTGAGTTAAATTAATGTGTTTCTTTTTGTAAATGACATTGCAAAATTCACATCCCACATCCACCACTTTCATAGTAGATCACTATGGAGGAAAACTAATAGATAAATAATTTTAAAGAGGTATTCAAAAGGACAAGGAAGCAATTTGGAGAAGCAAAAAAATTATATCATCAATGCTACTACAATAAATAGAGAGTTAAGGAGGAACATGCACCATGCGAAGATGGTGTGGAAAGGATGGGCCTTCATCTTATATCACATTAACTAAATTGGAAATTGGTTTGGATATCCATCAAACATAAAGGATAGAGGAATTTTGTGAGTATGGACACATGAAGGAGAAGAAGAGAACGAATGAGAAAGAGATGTGATGATTTGGAGACTACATAGTAGAGGAGAAGGTTGAATAAATACAAAGAGGAGATCCAACTACATGAGAGGGTGTAGAGATTAAATAGTAAGGAATTTTTTTAAAAATAGCTTCATGACTAGAAAAGGGGGAGACTTTAGTGGCACTTTGATAAATTTTGTGGCATTTTATGGGTGCTTGACAATGGGAATGAATGCCCATTGAAGCTTGAATAATATTATTAGATGTAGGGGTCTCAATTATAGGTATTTGGAAATGCCATCCATTTCAAAATCACTTACACTTGAGCTCACCAACAACAACATAAATCTATATCTGGAGTGCCTTTGAAGAGTCAATTTTATGAGTTACATAGTTTTACATTTTTTATTATTTTATTTTTGGAAATAATACATGTTATTTTTGATAGGGAAAAATAGGTTTTGACGAGACTTGAAACCCATTACAAAGAGGTTTTGAAGGGACCCATAACCCTATCAAAGAAAATCATGCTGCAACAAAGATAAGCCACATACCAACAACAACCCAATAGTAGCAACACCAAGTTTACCTACACAAAGGTTTTGAAGGGACCTTTAACCCTTTACAACAAGATTTTGACTGGGATCTTAAACCCAAGACCAGGTTTTGAAGGGACCTTGAACTCTTTATAGCTAGGTTTTGATAGGGACCTTGAACCCTTAGAACCTAAATGAACCTAGAAGACTAACAGTAACCACTTGGAATAGTCAGGCAATGAAGCAGCTAGGCTACAACAAACCATCTGCTTAGTAACAACAAAGTTGCTCAAGAAGAACAAGAATGAGCCAAAAACAACAAACAAAATAATAATGTAAAATGCCATTATGCCCCTATGTTGCACAAAAACTAGCAAATCCACCTTCTTCCAGCTCCCTCCCACTTGAAGAGACAACCCAAAATCCTCCTCAAATAGAGAGGGCTCCCCTCTAATGGAGAGGAAGAGATGAGATCCCTTACTTTCAAAACCACCACTCTCCAGCATACACAAGTTCCACCTTAATAGGAACCCATAGTAAGGAAAAGAGCTTCCCTCCCAAACTATAGCAGCCACCTCCACCTCAAAAGGAGAGAGCTCCACCTTAGAAAGAGCAATCTTCACCTCCATAGAAGACCCTCATTGTAGAAACTAGAAGAAAGAAAGGATTTGAACAGTAAGGACAATCACAACCTCTTTTGGCATGGTGAGAAATAGAGCTTGAAAGAAGTCACCAACACCCATAAGCATAACCACTTTTGAGCCTTCAAAATGAACCTTTGTAATAGCTCAAAAAATAGAAAATAAACTCCAAGATGAAGCACAAGAAATTGGTTTTCAAGGATGACCTTCAAAAACACCTAGCCAACCACACCCAAAGAAAGACAAGGGCATAAAACACTCCCTTAGAGAATCCCAACAAGGAAACCAAACAACTAGCCTCCTCCAATAGCCAACACAAAGGTCTAAAAATAGAACCCAATAACCCCAAAAGATTCAAAAACCAATTGGGGAACAACCACAAGCACAAGACCAAGGAAATATGGAGCTTAGTTGAAAGAGAGAACCAAAAAAGGAACTCAACAAGATTCAAGGGAGCACCACCAAAATCCTTGAAACATGGCACTCCCACCTAAAGCAAGGAGCCTAGAACAAGGAAAAAGGGAACACCTCTACCTATAGTAGCATAGTGCACAACAGCCAAAAACCACTAAAGCCCCCAAATCACAAAAGAAACAAACAAGAAACCAAGCTCCACATAGAAAGCTAAAACTAACTCCCACAAGACCAAATGCACAGAGACAAAAGTAGCCAAAACCAACGTTGAAGAAGGAAAATGGCCAACTACAACCATGAAAAATCCAAAGCAAGGAAAATGCTTTGGCCACCCACACCCCAGGGACATTGCACCCCAAAGAAACAAATCTGCAGCATGAAGAAGAGCCCCTTGCAAAAACATGAACCCAACAACATCTCCATCATCATCTGAGTCACCTTTGTCCTCCAAAGCGCCCTCTCCCCTGTTCAAACAAGAGTTCCCACTCATCACTCTCCTCGCATCCTTTTAGCCATGAAATAATACATGTTGTTGCATCACCCTTTTACAACATATAATTTGTAGTGTATCTTGTCCATTGCTTTTTATTTTGCAAAGCCTCTAAAGCCCATATAATTATTTCCCCTAGATTTTATTATAAGTATGATCAATAAAATATTGTATTGTCCACTGGACATTGAACGAAATCAATATACATGAATGATGAAAATTAAACATGACATACAGTATTTACACAATAACCAACATCTTCACATCTTTGATCTTCTTTGAAAATCACACATCACAAAAGCTAGAAAGCTAACTTTGTTATTCCCTATAATCTATTGTAGAAAGTGTCTCATTTATTTGCACCAAATTTCCTTCAAAGTATTTGTCAAGGATCAACATTCATAACATTGCTTGGGTATTATAAGACGATGTATCTTTTATTGTTAGGAATTAACTTTTATTATAAAATTATATAGGTGAAATTTGGTATGGAGGGTAATTGTTCTAGCCGTGGCAACTCTATTTTAGCTTGCATGCAAATTCAATGGATTTAGGAATTATTACTTCTTATAATGGATAGAATCATAAGAAAAATCACAAATATTAGGAAATGTGGGTAATTATCTATAAGTAAGAATACTATCTCCCTGAATTATTAAATTATGACCTCTTTGGGTTAATGAATTTCTCTTCATATGTTCTTAGTGTTTCAAGTTGATACTCTTGGTAATCCACTTTAGACTAGTGGATAAATGCCTTATAGTATTGCATAATGCATATTGACCACTTAGGTACAATAAATTGGATATAGGAACTATCATGTGACCTATTGGAAGGGTACTATAATTAAACAAGGTTGCATAACTATTTACTAAATAGTAGACAACTATCATTTAATTCAATGGTATTGTTAATATTGAGTTAAGAGACACAACATCTACAATCATATTATATGATATCTCTTGATATCTTATTGTTGACTAGTAAGATCATAATCGTTTATTGGTGGAAAGTGTAAATATTTAATAGTTAGTGAATAGGAATAATATAAGAGTATTGGGATCACACCATAAGGTAAATATAATTAGGGGGTTAAGAATGACATTATTAATATTATTGAGTGTACATCTTCATTTAATGATTTGAAGGATATAGTGTTACCCATTTGTCTCCTATATGACTTGAACGTTGATCATGTTTAGAGCAAGTTTGCAAGTATTGCCGTATGCATTTTGAGCTCTATGTGGATGTACTATTATGATTATGATACTTGATTTTATAGAGCCATATTGTAGTGGGACCTCCTTTGGACTCATTTCAAGGCTATTTTTATAATTCATGTATATCGTAACAATATTTTTACTACTATTAACTAGAGGCATACTCTCTTTACTGATATTATATTCTTAGATTGAGTTAGGATTTCCTAGCAACTTTGTACCCAAGTATGTTTGGATCCCCATGCCTAGAGAGAAATATCTTGGATAATAGTATTATTGATAAAATCTAGCTAAACCTTATTCTTTAGTGTGATACAATCTTAATGTGTGTATAACCTTGGTGGGTTTGCAAGTGTAGACACGTAAAATATACTGATTGACATTGTGCATCTGATCCTGACTTAATAACATCGTTTCTTCTTGAATCATCTATCAGTCTAACTATTTAATCAAATCTCCTTATTTGATTAAATTCATCAATATTCCTCTCTTAATTGAATAAATCATTTTATCTAATTAAGTCAATCTCTTTTGTTAATTAAATCAATCCATCTGATCTAATTATCCCTATTTAATTAAATAATAAATTTATTTGATTAAATCTCTAAAGTCTATCCATTAAATTAAATAAATTAAAACCTTATTTAATTTAATCTAACACCATCTCTTTTAATTAAATAAATCAAAATATTTATTTAATTAACCTCTTATCATGTTTCTCTCTTATTTGATTTAAATAAATCCATAAATTTGAGTCAAATAGGTCACATCATCTAACCTCTCTCATTAAATTAATTAACCCTTAATTAATTTAATCTCATCTCATGTCCCATCCTCTAGATAATGCAAGTTGCACATGAAAATAGATTTAATTCATTTATTAAATCTCTATTTTCCTCACAATGGCATCTTTTAGAATATTCTCTCAATTTGACTTCAAAAATTCCAAGTCAACATGTACATCCAACAAGGCAATAAATTCATCTTACATGTCCTTTGCCTTGAGCCAAGTGGCATTTATTTCATTTTCCTTTCCCTCTTACATGTCATTTCAACAAATTTGAAATTCTAAATTATGCATTTATTGGCACAAACCCCAAATCTTGCACATCCTTCACCCATTCATGGCTTGACAAGTGGCATCATGCCATTGGATGAATGTTAGTCCCACATTGCTCAAATTTGGACATTCATCCATCTTAGCATTCTATAAATGAAGAGCTCATCCTTCATTTTGTCCATCCACAATTTATGCAAAGTTACCATGCTCAAATATCTCTCAAATTTCATCCATTATCATTGAGTTCTTAGTTAGGTTTTTGTAGATTTTTGGCTTGGAGTTCTCATCCTTCACCAACAAAGTGGATCAATCATCTTCAACACATCAAGTTTGCATCTTAAGAATTGGGAATGGGCCAATTTTCACATTAAATTGGCACCAATTCCCCCATGGGATCATGAGTTTGCACATTTAAATTAGGATTCAATCTATTTTGTTCTTTTTATTATGCTTTTCGCTGTTTTCTTTCCTACTTTGAGTTTGTAAATGGATTTCATGGGGAATCCTTGTTTTGGCTTGCAATCTCTTGTCTAACTTGTTTATTCTTGTTGTTTTTCAGGTACCAAGGTTGGGGTTCACACAACAAGTAAGACTTAATATTAATTTTTCTAAGGTTTAATTAGCTCCCTTGAGTGGAAAATTGAATTACTTTTATTTATTAATTAGATAAGGGTTTTTTGTGTAGGAATTATAAGTGTATGTTCCTTGAGAGAAAACTTGTGAGGAGAAGTATTGAATTTGATCATGTTTGAAATCGGGTATGTAGGTAGTTAGGGGAGGGTTTAGGAGATAAATCCAAGATTAGGGTTGTTCCTAAAACTTTTCAACCTTCATTCTTTAACATGCTTTAGTCCAAGGCTAAAAAAATGCAATATGGCAATGAAAGAGTAAAAGAAACTTGATAACTCATATTTAATAATGGTGTAAAAGTTAAGATAACATAATCTAATGAGGTAAAAAATGGGTATTATTATTTGTTACAGATGGTTTTACTACTTTTAATATACACCTATATTTCTATTGATCTTAGGATTGAGTTCCTAATGATTTCCTTTACTAACTACAAGGGTAAGTACCAATATGGTATGATATTTTATTTAATAAATTACATCTATGGATTTAATCATGTTTATTAAATAGTGTGTTTCCAACTAATAATTGAATGAAATAAATTGAATTTGATTCCTTATGAGTTTGTATGGGTTTATGTATGTATTTAGATAGATTCCATCCTATAGGGATTCAACATGTTACTTATGTGTTGATAAATTGACCCTAGACCTATAATATAATTGAATAGTTTACTAAATCCCTTTCAAGTAATGTAACCATGTTATTAATTAGCTATGGTATAAACCCCTCCAATAATTTTTTAGATATATGTCTTGATACTTTCTAATGTCATAATACTGAATTGAGATCGATATAGGAACTGACTTAGATTGGAATTACAACTAGGGTTGAGAGAGAGACTCTATGAGAGCATAGGCAGAGGATATTTTTTTCTTAATGTAGCTTGTCCCACTCATCGTAAGGTGATTACTAAAATTTTAAAACCTATGATTCACTTATAGATAATTCATAGTCTTCAAATTTAGATGGATGCTTCTTTTCTCGGGTAGATCTTCTTAACTGAGGACCCTGTTCTAGCTACAAATTACCTTGTTTAGGAAAATGATTCTATTCCAATTCACTGCCTTCAATGCTCTGTTCCTGAGTTCTCGGTACCAAACAAGGAACACTCATATTAGGCAAGAGCTCATTTTGAAAAGGCTGAGAATTAACAGAGGGAAGCATCAATGAAATTGTTGTGGTCATTTCTACGTGCGGGGTTATTAGACCCAAAATTTGAACATTGGAAGGCAGCGAATATAAGTTAGGAGGTTGTGAAAAAATAGTGTCCCTATTAGCATATAAAGGATGTAAATTTCCTTGTATAGGCTATGCACTAATTGGAGAATGGTGCGCGCTAGCTAGAGGAGGCAGCGTAGAAGATATATTGTGACTGGCATGACGAAGGATGCTCATTAGGGAGCAATTCAATGAATGAAGGAGGCTGCGAGTTAATGTTTGATTGGGCAGGCACATATGAAGGGTGTGAAATACCTGTTGGAGGCTGCGGTTCAAAAAGAGAAGATGGCATTTGATTATTAGTTGCCTATGCACAAACATTGGGAGGTAGGGTAGACATTGTAGAAGGTTGTGAGGAAAAATTGAGAGGTAGTGATGAAGCATGTGGAGGCAACAAACAAGCAATAGAAGGGTGAAAACTAACACAGGGAGTGTTTCCCTATTTCCTAACTATATTAGCTCCATTATTAAACAAATCAAATTGTATATAATCATATGGAGATGTGTTTTGTTTCTCCAAATTCGGGAAAGTTTTCTCATTGAATACAACATCTTGGCTGCAAGTAACCTTTTTGGTAGCAGGATCCGAAAGTTGAAAACTAAATTGATCCTCACCATAACCAAGAAAAATACATCTCTTAGATTTGAAATCAAGTTTCATTTGTTGCTCCTTAGGAATATACAAAAAGGATTCACAACCAAACACACACAAATGATGATAAGAGATGCATTTCCCAGGCCATTGCTCCTCTAGAATATCAAATTCCAATCAAGATGAAGGAGCTTGATTGATTAAATAAACTATAATATTACATGCCTCTGCCCAAAACTCTTTCCCAAACTAGCATTGGAGAGCATACACTGAGCTCTCTCAAGAATCATCTGATTCAACCTCTTAGCTGCACCATTTTCTTGAGGGGTGAACAAAACTACCTTAATTCTATGAATGCCATTATCTACACAAAAAGTGTAAAACTACAAAGAGAAAAACTCTCCCCCATTATCAGTTTTAAGACATTTAATTTTATGGCCAATCTAGTTTTCAACAAGAGCCTTAAACGTTTTAAATTTTGAAAACACCTTTGATTTTCTATTCAACATATAAATCCAGACTTTGTGAGTGTAATCATCAAGGAAAGTAACAAAGAATTAGCACCTCTAATGGAGGTTACCTCAGTGGGAGCAAAAACATTTGTGATAGAGCTCCCAAAATTCTTGCAAAATTTTGAGAAAATCATGACTTGAATCATGACTATTAAGCCCTGTGTCTAGGGGTGGGCTAAAGGTTTTGGTTTGTAAACCCTGACTTTGTAAATGTTCTACCCCAAAACCCTCTAGTGTTATAATTTTATGATGACTTGTTCCTGCCGGTTGCTGGTTGAGTAGGTTGTCATTTAAGCCTTTAAATGCATCTGTTAACTGGCCCCTCTTGCCTAGAAGAAACAGTCACCTCGCATATTATCCCATGCCAAATGTTTTCAAAGTTGGGTGAAATATTTCATTTTTGGGACTTAATTCATCGCATTCAAGGGTTTTATTATTGTCAGCCTACTCATGGCCCTGCCTTTTAAACTAACACTTGGCATGTGCAGGATTGTGGTCTATTGGATTTGGAGATTTAATCCCTGCCATTCATCACACCCCACGTGGGAATTTATGGATAGCCATTAGACAACTTGCAAGGTCCGTGATATCATGATACATGTCCTTGTCGTTTGGGGCCCGACATTTGTACGATTGCTTGGTGGCCGATAAAGGGAAAATCAATGGCTGTGATGTTGGATTAAGACTTAATCTGAGTTGTTCATCGCATACCTCATGACACTTAATTAAGGCCTACTAGAAAACTTGTGAGGTACGTGAAAGGGTGACACATGGAGTCTCTCAATTACCATGCAAAGTGTGGCGGAGCCCGTGGAATAAGTGACATGGCTCCTAGTCATCGTTTTCTCATTGGCTAAAGGATGACTAGCTATGGTCTTGGGTTTTCAAACCTGATTTGACCATGTCTTGGCTGCTCAATCTTCTATCTCATTCTGGCATCAACAACCGATATTCAAAATCAAAAACACGCATGCGTTAGCCATTTTTTTCTACAACCAATGAGCATTAGTGGCGTGCTCTCTTTGGGAATGATCAAATTGAGTCCTCGTACATGCGAGAAATTAATTCCTAGCTATTATGAGGAATGATAAGTAAATCTCTAAGTACTTAGGTGATTAACAATGAAGAAATCGATGCCAATGATTAATTGCTTCTTCAAGCGTGTGACACCAAAATTGATTAGCAAACACCATTAGACTTGCTCAATAAATACAAATGGAGTGATTGCCATTTTCACCATTGCATTCAGTAGTTAGTATCTTCCTGAATTTTTATAGAGCAAAGAGTCTTCAATTGTGAGCTTGAGAAGCTATAAGGAAATGAGAATGAGTAAGCCAATCACTTCCATAGTGCCCGTAAGGAGATTGCCAAGATTTAACATGCAGAAGCCTCAGGGTGACATTTCTGTACATGGACATAAGGCACCTAAACATGTTCCATCTGCAAAGGAGAAGGCCCCTATTGAGAAGCCTTCATTTGCTCTCACTAGATGTAGTGGAAGGTTGTGACACTAAGGTATTGCTACCGAGAAGGCAAAAGAGAAAGGCAAGGAGACCACACCGTTTGCACCTGGAGTTCACAGAAAGATAAGGTATGGATGTAGCTCTTATGGAAGACAAATCTCACCAATTGCTATCACGGATAGCCCTTTAGAAAGTGCAACGGAGATGGACTTAGGTTACTAGCAATACCTCATGATGCTGAATCAAGTTGTAGTCCTTGGAATGGAGGTGTTATCAGTACAACTAATATCTGTCAAAAATCCAAGTGGGTGTGATGGCTCTATGCCAGGAAAAGATAAAGACGAGGAGGGAACGAAGGTTTCTTCCCTGTCTCTTGCAAGGACGTGAAGTGGGTGCATGTACCATGGGCTGGGTTCTAGTGCTAGTCATTCTTCTAGTTGAGAAATTTGGTGTGTGGGTTTTCAAATTTTGTGTTGGTTGATAAGGTTGTCATGGTGGTTGCTTCTATTCCTCGCGTGTGATGCTAGTTTTTTGGGTTTTTATACTGACTGTGGACTTTCAAGGTGACGTGGACATGGGATGCAAGGATTAGCTAGTGGTTAAAGGGAAATTTTGGCAGTATAAATATTTTCATTTTGATGGTGGTTATAAATTTTGCCTCCCCATTTCCAACAAATGATTGTAGAACACCATGTGTGGAATTTTGAAATGAAATTCAAATTCATTTTGAAATGAGACATCTGAAATGTAATTGTATTTGAGTCATGTTGGGACTATAAAAATCTTATATTTTTCTGGCCTTTACTCATGTTTCCCAGGAAGTTCCCACATCATAATTTCACAAGTAGTATAAATTGTTAATATTTGTGCAATAAGATCCATCCAAATTCACCAATAATCCCACCAATTCAACCTTTGATACATGAGCATTTATATAGACATCATTGAGGAAGAGTTTCAAACTACTGGTCTATATCAGTAAGACCTAGGTAAGTCTTTCCAATCAACAAATCATAACCTCTTAGCTTGAGTATCTTCTACATACCAGCAAGAAAATGAACCAAATTACATCGATGAAAGGTCGTGGAGAATGCAAAATCTGTAAGACAATTCTTGTCGTCTTACTGATGAAATTTATCAGTTAGAAGAAAGCAGTCAGAGTGAAGTTTCCATGCAAAGCCGATCACTTAACTTACATCGATGGAAATTGTATCGGAAAGACACAAATTTTCTCTTGCCGACGGGACAAGAGAACAATTGTCAGGAAGACTTGTGCAATTGGGAAGAATCACATATATCTTGCTAACCATATTGGTTATGTCGATGGTAAAATTTCAGGAGTCTTGCCGATCAAAGTGAAGCGGTAGATGGAGCTTATTGGAGAGACATACACAATCAAAATGAATTTTTCTGTTCTATCCAACCTCACGTGTTACACCGATGAAGGAGTTTCGGGGAGATTCTTCTCGACTCATCCAAAGGAGAACGATGGTAAAAGAACATGCATTGGGGAAACTAGAGTTCATTGGGATGACATTCTACTCTTTCAATGATGGTTCATGTCAACTTGATGGTAATATAGAATGGATGCTAGTCATTGGAAAGAAACTGGCTGAAGGTTAAAAGGGGATTTCTACGATTCTAAATATTGGGAAGACATCAAAATTTTCCCTCCAAAACACTAAGAATCAAAAACTAAGGAAGAGAGATGTTGCATGATATAGGTGAAACAATGGAGTTGTCTTCCTAACTAAATGAAAAGATCAAAAGGGTATTTCAAATCGAGCAAACATTCAATTTTCTTCGCGATCAAATGAGAAAATATAAAACAAAGGTGGCGCCAAGATGGAAACACGGATCGGCCAAAAACCAAAGGAGTCTCACCAATATGATCTTGTTGTTTTGACATTTTCAAATTCAAAAAATCTACTGCATTCATTTATAGGGATAGAAATTAATGGCCACACAAATGTGAATTGTATACATATCTTTTGATTGAAAGAAGAACAATTAGAGGGAATTTTTTAGAGTTCGAAACGAAAAGGGAAGAAGATTGGACATAAGCCAAAATTTCAGTGTGGATAGGAATTCACAAGTAAGTTCACGAAGTCTCTTTGCAATTCCAATTCTATTTTGCTATATTGAAAGATGGAAAAGTCAAGCTTTGGGAAGACAAAGGGTAGAAAACAACAAGGTGAGAGTAGTTAGTTGAGAGGAAAAAAATAGAGAATTGAGACTAGTGAGGAACCTAAAATAAAGGAGAGAAAATTAAACTAGGACCTCATTTACCAACTACCTGGTTCAGGACCCAAGGCCAGAAGGTCCACACAATTAAGGGCTGATGTCAAGAGGTTAGAGGACAAATGTTCACATGTGAGTGATGTATGGACCCTTATTAGGGGATATGAGATTTTTATTTTCCATTATGGTCGAAGAAAGAGGTTTGAACTTTTATGAAATCCATGGAATTTCAATTTAAGAAAGCTTGTCATTCATAATGTATTTGTGAATATTGACCTTTTAAAACTCTTGGCAAAGTAATACAATCCTGATTTGAAATCCATATGCGACCTACAAGGAAAGCCCTTTATACACTTGTCAAAAGATGCTCTTTGTGAAGTGTTCAACCTAGATTGTACCTATGATGAGCCCATAATACATGAGGAGTTAGAGAAATAATATGGGAGAATGAACACTACTTATAAGGGTTGGAGGTTGCCACTACATAGACCCAGAAATGATGGGAATATGGTACCGCTTGAGGATGGGAATGTACCCCCTTTCCATGTTGATTTATTTGAGCCATACATGAAATATACCTACTTCTCAGTAGGGAAAGTATTGGGAACCGAGGTCCCTGAGTTCATGTCTATAGGGGCGATGGTAATTGTTATAGATGTATAATGTCACAATCCAAGGCCTTTTGATTATGCCTCATATATTTGCAAGAAAATCGATTCAACATTGATGGCCATCAAGAACGGTGCCTATATAATGCATTTCAAACATTATTCCCTTTTCATGCACATATCATTGTACTTTGGGCAAGAGTTAGGGTTGTGGCATGAAGAGCTAAGAATAACATAGTTGGAAAAAGAAGGGCAACCACTACCAATACAGTTGTGGACTTCTATCTGGGATAGTGGATTTGTTAACTCAAATTATGTTCATTTTGAGGAGTATTTTGTTAAAACATTGTACATATTGTTCAAACACCCATGTGATTACTCATTGTCTAATGAAATTAAAAGTTTTTTGAGGCTGAAGGATTTTAATGGACCACCAACCATAGGTCACAATTGGGGTGACTGGTACTGTTATGCTAACTATACCATGATTAGGATATATGGCTTTGAAGATACACCTTTCATTTTGCCAAAGACTGTGCCAAATAGAATTGCATACCTTGAGATTGTCAGGCAATTGGACTATTCCAATGTAATGAACCTAAGTGCATATGAAAAACAATCATTAATGCCAATTAGATTATGTTTTGGTCATTTCACTATGGTATCAAAGGAGGGTTATGATCTCATTCTAAAGAAAATGTCACATTACAATTTGATATAGGCAGCTCTAAGAAAAGGATTTAACCCTAAGGGTTTCATTGATTTTGTTAGGAAGAAGAAGAACTTAGGAGGATATGAGCATATAACTTTTCCACATGATGATGTCATCAGGAATATGGAAGAAACAAAAGTTGAATTGGAAATTGATGAGTATAATAGGAAGATTGAGCTAAGGATGAGGGGAATCCAAGAAGTGGAAATGTTGTCCTTTGGTAGTGAGGAATCTGATGAAGAAAATGAATCACAGGGCTCATCTGATAAAATCTCCAAGTTGAGAGTTGAAGGATATTAACCTCCAAGCAGAGAGCAGGAAGTTGAAGAATGACTAGACATGGATACCAGGTAGTTAGCTTATAGCTCTTTTGTTTCAGATGATTAGTTCATTAAGTCCCCTGAGTTCAGATCATTTCTGTTTAAGCATAAAGGAAAACCATTAAGAGAATCAGTTCAAGATATCACACCTAATAATGAGAGCCAATTATTGAATACATTAAAGATTGATGTGGACAATGAGCTGAGGCACATGACTCCAGAAAAAGGAAGAAGACTTCTAGAGGAGGCTAGTGTGATGATCTTTCCCGGTTTGGATTTAAATTCAGCTTTAATTTTTGACAATTTTTTGCACAACAGTGAGGCCAAATACAAGCTTACCCCAGAAGGAGTGACATAGGTGTATACTGGGTCAAGATATAACCTTGATGAAAATTATTTAATGATTTGGGCCTTATACCCTCCACACAAGAAGTCTGTAGTCATTGATACAAAAAAGGCATTTGGGCATGTAATGACACTAAAAGTGGGTGAGGTTGATCCTGTGGTTACAACTGACATTGGCATCAATGCGGCCAAGTTGAATAAAGCACAAATCCATATCTTAATAAAAGAAAGGGACATGTACAAGCTGCATAATGAAAAAATGCTCAAGGAAAATGATTTTTTGAGACACTGTCAAGAACACATTGGAAGGATCCACTAAGTTGCTAACTCAGGGAGAAAGCTCTTCATCAAAAGAAAAACATGAGCAGTTGCAAATGGATAACCAACAAGTACACGTCCAAGTGGTCAAGACAAAGTATGACACACTTTCTGTAGTTCTCCAGAAAATACATACTAACCTAATGGTGTGGATGGATAAGTTTTTGGACAACTTATTCAAAGAATTATGCTGTTATTTAAGAGCATAAACAAATAAGTGATAGGTTGCAAGAAAAATTTCAAGAAATACAAGGAAGAACTTCAAATGTTGAAGTCGTCACAACCGCTAAGGACTTGATAGGAAAGAATAAAGATTATCATGAAGAATTACAAGCAGATGCGAAAGGATTCATTGATGCTTCGAGAGATGGAGTACCTGCATTATTCAATGATCATGGAGAATTGAAGAATTAGAATGAGTGGATGGAGTGCAAGTTAATACTACAAGAAGCCAGGAACGTAGCCAAAGATGAAGTATTAGCATTGGGAGAATCATGTGAACATTTAGAAAAGATGATCATCACGAAAATTGCAGCTAGGAACACTATAGATGATGTTAATATGCATTCAAGATAGGATTATCTAGATCATTTGATAGGAATCTATTTATGGCTAACTAGAGCCTGATTAATCATGTTTAATTGTTGTTAAATTTCAAAAGACACTATTGAAGAGGTGTACCCTCTTTAGAATATTGCTATATAGGATAGACATTTGGTAGTTGAAAAACATAAGAGAACAGAGAGGAAGTAGGAGATATAGTAGAAACATTTTCAGAATGTTAGATATATAAGTTATACTGAATGGACCTTGATGCATGTGTAAATTTTGGCTGAAATCAATGGAAGATCTCTAATTCTAATGGTGTAATACTAGTATCTATTGTTTGTCGATTTGAAGCAATTACTTAACTGTCTCCATATTGCTACTTCTATTTTATTTGGAGTTGTATATCCAAGTTGATGTTCCAATTCCATCAAAACACATTTGTTGTTGTTGTGTGGCCAAATTAATTGGTTTCTATTATGAATTAAATCCTTTTATTTGACTACAGTAACTTTGGGGAAACAATTGATCAAATAAGAAGAGTTAGGTAGTTGATATGATTGTCAAGCTGTCTCCAAATTGATGCTATCTTGTTATTCAAGTTAAGGTTAACTTACTTGTCAATACACATTTGTTGATATTGTGTTGTTCTGTTGATTGGTTCCTTTAAGGAGTGATTACAATATTTTTAAGAGATCATGTATTAACATGGTAGGGTCAATTGGATTATTAAGAAGAGCCTGATAGTCACTCTCTTGCACGTTTGTATAAAGTAAAGATAGATTAAAGTGTCATAAACATTCAGAGTTAAAAGTAGAATCTGCCACTAGTTATAGGTCTACATTGACTTTGCACACCCAACATGGCACTAGTCCATCTCATATTTCATTTACATTTACATTTCATTCATACATTATTTATTCACTTTCATACTTTGAAAATCCAACTATTACATTAGGAGTAGAGGTAATTAGCAAGTTGTCATCTATTGCGTTTTATGCCACTGTGATAGATTAATTAGTTCAGTGAAATTCTCAATCTACTTTAGCAAGTCTAGGTCTACCTACCTAGGTCTAGCAGAGCCTGAAGTGCAGGGAGTTATCAGCCACATAGGTTACTCTGTTCATTGGTTCAAAAACATTACAAGTTTAATCATAGAGCCTAGCATCCTCTTAGGATTTGTAGTCTGAATTTTTGAGATCCAACAAGCCAGATGCTTTTTGCTCTCTTGTACTATAAAAGGGATTTCATGGCTCATTTGCAAGGGATCGGGTTTTGAAATTTTGAGTCCTACATATGTTTGGGGTAAAAGATAGGTATAGAAAGGGCACCAATGAATAGAACAGCTGAATTTTCTTGGTTTTGAGTTGTGTACATGTTAATCTTAAAATAGTTTTATAGAAATTATTGATATCAAAACAAATTTTGTGTCTAATACATTTACTCTCCTTCTGTAAATTTCTACAAATTATGAATGAAATATCAAGGGTATCTTTGTTCATCATCAAATGCTTGTTTGAATGTATGTCCATGTTTCTTCCTTGATTCAAAGAATTAATTAAAAGCTTGAATAAGATCATGAATTTTTGATAATTTACAAAGGATCTAACAAGAAGTCATGTTTTGGAAGTAGTGATTTTTCATAATGTAAGGAATTGTGAAAATAGTCCATTATTGCCAGAGTTAAAGAATTTATGTATTATTGATTATCATGTGTGTGACTTCATTGCCCAATTGATGAAACACTGGTCTATTTGCTAAAGATATTCACATTTGAAATATAATAATAGTATACTTGATCATGGACTTAGGATTAGAGCAAAATTCATTTAAAATTTGTTAACCATGAGGCATGTACTAGAAATACGTTCATTTTCCTAGTGAATAAACAATTATGTGCTCAAAGATAAACCAATCTTTTAGTGGATTACGTTTATTTACCCTTCATAGGAACCAATCTGTGAGTTGATGTGTTCTTTACTAAAAAAATGAAAATGAACACAATTGGGAACACCCCCTAGGCCCCACAGAGCTTGAAGTGAAGGAGTGAAGTCATTAGAGCTCTTTACTCATTAAGTTGGCCATGCATCTTAGGGATTCTTGATTATAGGAGTTGGCTACTCTTCAAATATTTTTAGGGGTGTACTAGAGGAAACACCAACAATTTGAATGCACAAATTCTAGTGGAGTTGTTTTCTTATCATGGCTTGTCCTCAAGAAGCTGGTCCGACTCTATTTTCCATAAAGGCAATGCTCACATAACTCTAAATCAACTGATTTTAAGCTTGGAAGTTGATCCCATTGAAGCATAAATTCAAGCCCCTTCTTGCTCATATGTCCGAGCCTCTTATGCCAAATTTCTGAACTGGTGTCCACAACTACCATGTTGTAGTTCCCACTTCACCATGGCATTCTAAAATATAAAGATTACCCAACTTCTTTCCCTTTGCAAGCATCAAAACTCCCTTGGCTACTTTCCAAGTATCTAAAGAAAATTTAACATTACACCCACAAGTAATAATTTGGCTCACTGATATTAAATTTTGTTTCAACAATAGAACATATCTCACATCCTACAAAATCCATTTATTTCCATTTTTCAAATGCAAAATTACATCAACCTTACCTATGATTTGGCATTCTTTATTATCACCAAGAAAAACCTTATCAAATGTAGCTTCTTTGAAATTTGTGAAAGCCTCCCAACATGAAGTAGCATGGAAAGAAGCATCAGAATTGAGCACCCATGAATCTGTAGTCGTATCACAAGTAGCCAAAACCAAAACACCATCCTCTTTCTCAGCTGTAGTGTTGAATTCATTATTAGTGACCTTTTCTTGTGCCTTTTTGTAATTCCAACAATTCTTTTTTGTGTGATCTGATTTGCCACAAAACCAACATGCACCATTTCTAACTTTGGAATTCGATCTATGTGTAGATTTTGACCTTCTATTATTGTTTTTTCTTCTTTCTTGACTCTTTCCTTTGTTGCTAGTGCTTACATCAGTTAATGCATCACCAAATGAGGGCTCTTGAATTTTTATCCTCATGTCTTTGCTGAGAGAAGTGGTTGCAACACCATCAAATTTTAATTTACTTTTGGCATCCATCGAAGTGCTAACTGCCATCACCACACCTTCCTAGCTATTCGGTAAAGAACACAATAATAAAATTGCCTTGATTTCATCATCTAAGTTAATACCCACATCAATCAATTGGGTGACTAAGATATTGGATTCATTTAGATGATTCGACATAATCCCACCTTGCATTTTCAAATCATAGAACTTTTTCATAATGAATACCTTGTTCAAAGCCGATGTCATCTCGAACATTGAAGAGAGTTTATCCCATAACTTTTGCGTTGTCTTCTCGGCTGAAACATTAAATAAAAAATTGCTGGATAGTGAAAGAAAAATGGTCGCTCTTGCTTTCCTATCCATTTTCTCTCAATCTTCATTTGATAAAGAACCTTTCCCTTTCGATTTTCCTACAAGTGCATTAGAGAGATTTTGATTAATGAGTAACGATTCCATCTGCACCTTCTACAGACTGAAGTTCTAATATGCAAACTTTTCAATCTTCCATTTGTCTGCATCATCCATGGCTTCGAAAATTATTCACCAATTTCTAGAAATTGATTTAGCACCAAGCTTCTCCACTAGGCTTTGATACCAATTGTTGATAAAATTGTAGCAACAAAATGAAAGAAGAAATTACAGAAAGATAAGAACATAAATTTAAAGATCTTAAAAACAAAGAAGAAGAACACAAGATTTATAGTGGTTCTCCCAATAATGGCTACATCCACTTTCAATAGGGATTCTCTTTTGGGTACATGTGTAGGATCGTTATGGAAAAAACATGCCCTTAAGTGGCAAAAAAATTAGAAAAATTAGAGTTAGGAAACTTGCCATAAAAATTTGAATAAGTTATCTATATTATTTCAAAAATATGTAAGAATAGAATCTGTAGAAAATTGAATGTAGTTTTTAAACTACTAGGTTTATTTTTTATTTTTAAATATCTATTTAGTGAAAATTTGAAATTTCAATGCAGTAGTACGTAAATTTCAGGGAAAAAATAAGAAGTAGGTGTTTGTCTGACCACCCTAACCACAAACAAATGATAATATTTTTTTATAAGATTTTAGATATAAGTAGAGGACACATGTCCGTATGTGATGCATATTTTTTTTAATTATTTTCCAAGTAAATAATTAATTATGAATTTTTTATTACAACTTTTTAAAAATATAAAAACTTGTATGTTTTGACCACCTTAACTTGGTCAAAACTACATGAAATTCATTTTTTTTTTAATCCTATAGTATGTGAAGCATAGAATGTGACACATGTTTTAGATTCAAAAAATGTGATACCATTTGAAAGTTATAGATGTTTTTCAATCAGCCTATCAATCAGGACATTAGTCGTAATTAAAATAGAAAATGAATAATAATTATTAATTAAATTCAAAGTAAAACATAATTTATATTGGCAGAAAGTTGAGAATCTCCTTTAAAAACCCTTTTTGTTTCATCAATTTTGGGTAAAAAAAAGTCATCAACCACATACCCTACACATACCCTACACATACCCATCATATTGCCACTTTTTGGCCCATCATGATCTTGCACATACCCTTTTATTAATTCTCAATGCATTACATATTCAAGTAGCAACAACTCTTATAATTTAGTTTCATCTCCAAAATAGAAAAATCTACCAAAACAATCAACTACTAAATTAGCAAATACATGCCAAAAAAGAGTCAGTTACAAAATGGAATCCATTTCGAGTGTTAGAGATACTGCCATTATAGTTAGAAGGAATATTTGGGCTTCACCGAACCCCAAAAAAGTATGGTTAGCATGGGGAATATCAACTTGAATGTTAAGTTGAGCATGTCTTACATAAACTTGGTCTCTTGATTTTCATTATTTATTTGAGTTATTTTGTATGGTGATTAATGACTTTTGGGATTTCATTCAATTTCACCCACATAATGACAACATTTAACAAACTCATTTATATGTTTTTGAGACCAATGACAATATTGCCAACAATCTCCACTATGCGTCTTTGACATTAGTGACAATATTTCCAACAATCTTCTAATAGTCTCTTTGACGTCAATGACAATATTTCCAACATCAACAAGGACCCTTAGGTTTGCTACAAATTATTTTCTTTTTGAAAGCTATATTTCTTTAAGAAAAATAAAAATGAAACTTAACAAAAAGAAGACAAAAAAACTATTAATATCTAACTAGTAGCTTAAATTATTTGGAAATGTGCATAGTATTGCATTTCAAAATCACCAGTGTTTTTGTTTTTTAGATATGCCATCTTTGCTCTACATTCCTACTATGAATTAATGTCAATATGATCCATTTCAAACTAAAAAAGAGGTGAATTAATGTCAATATGATCCATTTCAAACTAAAAAAGAGGTGTAATGCATTTTTATTTTTAAAGGAGTCAAGAGATCATAGGGGATAAATCCTTTTTATGTTAAAGGTATTGATTCATATATTAAAATAGAATTTTGGAGGTGAAAAGTTTATTAATTTTTTATAATTTTGTTCATAATAACATGTAGACTTGAATTTTCATAATTATAATTGTGAAAATTCAAATTTGTAGGTCATTTAATTGAAATTTTGTTCATATTGCAACTTTAAACAACCTACAAGTTAAAATTATAACAATGAAAACTCATCACTTTCAAACACTTTTATGTTTCCTCATAGAAAGAAATTCAAAGATATTAAACTATAAAAATTACAACTTTTAATTCATTTAAACTTACAATATGTATTATGAACAAAATTAAAAATAAAATAAAATTTCACATTCAATATTCTATTCTATTGATCTTTGAGTATGAATTAACAATTTTAGTATAAAAAGAGTCTATCCATTATGATATGTGGGTCATAACTTTAAATATAATTTAAGTTTTAAAGTTTAACTATAAAATTTCAAGTTCAACTTAATTGATTTGAAAAAAAAAAAAAAAAAAAATTCAATGAAAATTTGTGTATTTACCTGTATCCTAATTGGCCAAATGTGTGCCCTAAATTTGGTGCTCACAATGCAAAAATAATAAAAAGTTTTCAACGTTAAGTGAAAAAAAAAATGTCTACTCAACTAATTTAGACAAGTTTTTCATGAAATATCGCCCGTTCTCATGATTTATTAATGAGTTTTAAGAAAAAATTGCCAATGTTTTTTAAAAATTATCGGTGAATTTTTAGATGGCATTTTTGACTAACGAGTTTTACGGCTGCCACTTTTTTATCTATAATTTTAGGAATCCATCTCTTATAAGCCAAAAGTTTTCAAACTTCTATAGGGGAGAGGGGCTAGTAGTTGTGTGGGCTAACTTTGTCAGCTTGTAGCGATTGACTGAAAATATGTAGAACCTTCGTTTCTTTTTGAAATGTAGTGTGTCCTCTTATTTATCTACAACTAAGGTTTGAAGGTGTGACTCATCATGCAACTCACCACATTAGCACATCTATTGAGAAGTCTAAAATTTTACTTTTTAAAGGTTCGACCAAATCTTAATCATGGAACCCCCAATAGTTGAAAAAAAAAAATCATTTGTTGCTTGTAGAATATCATATTTTTATTTAAAATAAAATTAATATAAATCTAAATGGACCAAATACCTATAGATAACCATAAATCTTTGATATCTCTAGCTTTTATGTTCAACACATATGGACCAATAGTTGAACATGAAAAAACTATTTGTTGTTATAAAAACAACACATAATTATTTAAAATACAACTTATATCAAACAAAAATGGACCAATAGTTGAACACTAAAACTTTTTGAAAATCCTTCAGATTTAATGGAAAAATACATGTTATTTATTGTGCTCACCTTTTATATTTGTGATAGGACAAACTATTAATATAGAATACTCAAATGCTTGTACACTGCTACCCCAATAGTTGTACACATAGGAACAATATTTTTTCACTATATAACAATAGTTGTTTAAATGAGTGTCTTATTTTATTAAATGAGTATTTTATTTTTTAAATGATACACTTATGGTGGATAGTTATGACATTTTATTTGAGACAAAAAAATACTTAGGTATTTCACTTCTTCATAAATGTATTTATGTTTTTTTTATGTAACATTTAGAGGTTCTCATGTGTTCAAGTATGGGTCCACTTTTGATCAATATTTGGTTATTTTTTTATTTACATTTGAACTATTTATTTACAATATATAGTATAAATACGCAGTAAGACTGGGTATTATAATCACAATTGACTGCACAACTATTGAGCCCTGCACGACTACTGGAGCTTTCAAGCTGGAGCTTTCAAGTATTTGTATGAATGACATACTATATAAATAAGTACCGGGGTTTGAAACAGATTAGTTGTTCCTGTTTCCTGAACAGCCTGCTGCTCTGTGTTATTATTTTCTTAAAATTATTAATAAAGCTGTTTTCAATTTAGTATTATTCTCATTATCATTCTTGCACAAATTCACATATGTATTGGTGAATTTGGAAGGTTACTTATGGTGGCACCTTTGTCCACATCTAAGGTTAACAGAATATTTTTTTTTATCAAACATAGCTAATTAATATTGAATAACCCATAAACTAGGCTCTGAAGATAGTGTGCTGTATGAATTACATCAACTTTGTATTTTTTCCTTTATCAAAAGCTCCATGCCAAGCCAACAATAGAATCTGAATGATTAAAATGTGTATCTCTTCACAACTCAGAAGTCAATTGAGTATTACATATTACATTTGTCACCCATGAAAATATAGTAAAAGAACACTGTGAATGCACAAGCCATGACTAATAACCTGAAAGATCTCTTCTTCTTTTTTAAATCAGATACAAAATCCATCTCTATTACTTCCAACAAGTGTGATATTGTGTCTCATTATGCAGTCATACAAACATATCAATCCCACCAAAAAATAAAATCCAAATATAGCAGCATGCTCTGAGCTGCATATAGTTAATAACTCTAGTACACCTATATCCTCATTCATAAATTCACGAAGCTGGAGAATGCAAATCATTTCCTCATCAAACACCAAAAAAGAGTAAAAAATCCCTAAATGCAGAGCGCCTAGAAGCATTTCCTGTGAACAATCGAAGGCCCAGACTCGTCATATTCAGCTTTTGTTACCCACATCTGCACAATCCAAACAGAGTAACAAACATTAGCGGAGATATTTGTTTATGAAAATAACATAATCAAAATATTCATTTCATTTGCTTTGAGAAGATTGGTAACCAAGTGTTTCAAAATGGACATTTTACTGGTTGCTCTTATTATTAGAGTGATTTCCTCTGTAATATGAGGCAATGCTCATTTCTTATGCTTTGAGAAGAAACACAACCTTAATTGGTAAGAAAATGTTTACAACATGGTGCAAAGATATTCCCTCCTTACTATATAAACACCTCCAAGGACCAAAGTTTTTCAGTGTTCCAAAGGTTCTTGCTTTTTTCTCCATAAGTAACAAATATTATCATTTCGTTTTCAGATTACAGGTCAAGGCACTAGCTTTCAGGTAAAATGAAGGGTAGGAAATAATCCATTCCCATTTAAACAAATTCATTCAGTAGAATCTCAAAATACAATGCATTATACCTTACTTCAACATTGAACTGTGCTTGATTTTAATTTATTGAATTTGGAAAGAGTATGGTGAACAGGGTTACCTGTTGGAATGTACTGAGTGAAGCCAGAATGGAGCCTCCAATCCAGACACTGTATTTTCTCTCAGGAGGAGCAACCACCTTAACTTTCATGCTATTGGGAGCAAGAGCTGCAATTTCCTTGCTCATGCGGTCAGCAATACCAGGAAACATGGTGGAACCTCCACTCAGAACAATGTTTCCATACAAGTCCTTTCTAATGTCCACGTCACATTTCATGATGGAAGCATAAGCAGTTTCATGTATTCCTGGAGCTTCCATACCAATGAGAGAAGGCTGGAACAACACCTCGGCACATCTGAACCTTTCATTGCCAATTGTGATTACTTGACCATCCGGAAGCTCATAACTCTTTTCTAGTGTTGCTTCGCTTCTTGATAGTTCCAACTCCTTTTCGAAATCCATTGCAACATATGCCAATTTTTCCTTGATGTCTCGGACAATTTCTCGTTCTGCTGTAGTGGTGAATGAGTAGCCTCTCTCAGTAAGGATCTTGCAAAGGGATTCTGTTAAGTCTCTGCCTGCAAGGTCCATTCTGTATATTGCATGAGGCATAGCATAGCCTTCATAAATAGGCACAACATGAGTTACCCCATCTCCAGAGTCCAAAACAATACCTGCACATGGAATTCATTGATCAGAAATATTATGACTTTCAACCCAAATAAAAAACGTTATGGAAATGGGTACATTTTGGCAATGGCAACCATGTACTGCCATGTTTTTTATATATTGAAAAAAGAAGATATGATCAGTTTATCACTGACCTTAATCATGATGTTGAAAGCAGAGGGGTATAAAATTTGGACAAAATATTTGGAGTAAATCTAAATTGTTCCTGTTTGTACAAAGGAGGTCTCCTACACACTTGAGGCATGCTAACTAGGTTGTGACCCAAAAAAATTGACCTTCAAATTTGATAGGATTCTGAATTGCCCTAGGAATCTTATATTAGGATTAAAATCTATTTGACATCAACTGATGCCGATAAGGGCATGGTTCGGTGGTCATGTTGCTTGGTTGTAGTGACGGCTACCAGGGTTCAAACCCTCACTGGGCCAATGTGCTCACAGGCCTTGTGCCTTCACTGGACCATTGTGCTCGCGGGTTTGGTTGTTTCTTGTGGTTTCTTGTTCCCTGTTTGTAGCTCCAGTCAAAAGCATTTACCCCTAATAATATGAATGCATTGCACTTTTTTTTTCAAAAATTTGACATCAACTGATTGAGGAAGAGGATTATGAAAAAGGCAAAAGGGAGCAGCTAAAGGGAGCAGCTAGGATATAAGCTTTAAACTTATCTGGTTTCACTTTTGTTTACAGGTTTTTACATCAATATTAAAGAAACAAAGCTGAAACAGGTTAGGAGTTTGCATACCTGTAGTTCTTCCACTGGCATATAGAGAGAGCACGGCTTGGATAGCAACATACATAGCAGGGGTGTTAAAGACCTCAAACATGAGTTGAGTCATCTTCTCCCTGTTCGCTTTGGGATTCAATGGAGGCTCTGTGAGCAAAACTGGATGATCCTCAGGAGCAACGCGAAGCTCATTGTTAAAAGTATGGTTCTAAATTTTCTCCATATCATCCCAATTGTTAACAATTCCATGCTCTACTGGGTACTTTAAGGTGAGGATTCCCCTTTTGGATTGTGCTTCATCTCCAACATAGGCATCCTTTTGACCCATGCCAACCATGACACCAGTATGCCTGGGACGACCTACCAAGCTGGGAAAAACTGCTCTTGGAGCATCATCCCCTGCAAATCCAGCCTTGAGATAACAAGCGAAAAATTCCTTTTCAGTACCAGAGTCCATCAGCAACAAAATGTTGCAATTTAAGAGAACTTAAAGCATGACAACAACACAGTTAATGTTTGAACTATTTTTCTGTACTAGTTTGATTTGTATTCCTCTGAAAAACAGCTACAATGCATTCACTAGAAAATCATCATAATTGAACTTATGCAGGTTAGTGCAAGTTCTGGGCCACTTTAGCAGGATAGATACCACTTAGATCTGCATTATAATCCCCCCTATAAGCCAAATGAATTCTCTCTGTACTTAAAATCCCTATGAAAAAAATAATAGCTAAAGCATAAAACATTGATAATAACAGGAATTATTGAAGCAATTGTAGACTTAAGTATGTACCTTAACAGTCCCTGATCCATTGTCACAAACAACTGCCTGAACTTCTTCTGCGTCCTCCATGTGTAAATATTGAATCTAGATAGCCTGCAACAGAAGAAAATGTAAACCTATATCAAATGATCCTTAATCTACCTAGTACATAATACTTCCTTAACAGCATGAAACTAACATCATTTTGAATTGGGAGAGTAAGAAACTTTGATCATTAATTCTTATGCTTGAACAACTATACTGTGAAAGAGCATGAAGATGCAAACATCAAAACCAAAAATAAGAGAATCCTAATTTCAGACCTTAAAACATCAGTTAATCCTTCATCGGAATTTCAATCCATAAAACTGGTCCTGATCTTTCCTTTAACAAATTCAACTGACTGAAATTAATTGTCCAGTATAGCATAGAAATACTGAACTAGTCGAACTTTACGAGAAACTTTAAAAACCCAAAATATTGTTTCCATTGTAACAGAATTTAAACTACATAAATTGCATGCAAAGATTGAACAGAAGAAGCTCAAGTCCTTACACACAGATGATCTGTTTGTCGAGATGACTCGAAGGAACCGACCTACAAGATCAAAATTTTATAAATTGTTCGTCTCTCACGAACAATTTACGCTATAGATTTGTGATTACTTACAACACAGAAGTAAGGATGATGGTTAAGGAAGAAACAGCATTGGAATATAAACTGTTGAAAAGAGGATTCTACCACCCACAGAAGCAAACCGAAAGGTAATGAGAAGGAAGGGCGGTGTTTGAAAATACAGAAAAGTAAGATTTTTTAGCAAAGATAAACATGTTATGGTCGGTTCCATACCACTCTGAACACGTCATAGAATGCAATTTATTCCTTGTATAATCACTCATGTTAAACGGAAAACAAAGATTTGTAATAGTTTGGTAAGATGACTGGACTTCGCAATTTCTTCAATTGTGAATTATGGATAAAGTTTGGCACAGTTTACTGACTTAACCTGGCTTTTTTTCCAAGCAAAACTCAAGTATTTCGCAATACTGAAAAGTTGGTCTGGAATGTTTTCAGGCATTCTTTGTCAGAAGCTCATTAGCAATGGGGTTCATTCCTGCTGGAATACGACAGAGGCTTCAAAAAGATAAAGGCTCATTCCACTTAGCACTATCTAGATGATTTGCTTTGATTCGTCTTTTAGTGGAAAAGTTCTTAAGTTTGGTATTCTATTTGCAACTGCCTCGGCTTTTAGATAAACAATTTAGATTTAATAGCGGCACATGATACGCTTGGACTTAAAGAGTGGGGAGGGTGCAAAATAAGCCACGGTTCTATGGAGTTACTAACATTTTAACAAAATAAAAAATAGAATCATATATTAATACTAAAGTAAAAATATATAGTTTATTTAAAAAATATATATTTAGAAAGTTGTAGAGTAGTATTATGTGTTAAAATTGAATAAATAAAATATCAAGTGATTTAAGAAAAAAAATCGCAACAAATATTAAATATGGTTTTTTTTTATGATATTATCTTTTCAAAATGTTCAAAGAAAAAATATAAACAATATATAGATAAAGCTATAAAACATGTACAAGAAAGGGAGTCTCAATCATCAAGGCTACCCACCATTCCATCATGTAGGTCTTTTTCATCCACTAGCTCCCATCTAGTGAGAGTATTGTTGTCTCCCCTTAAGGCTAGATGTCTTGTTTTTTGTGAGTCATAAACACTTAATGGATTATGAGATCTCACCAATGAAAAGTTCATGAGCCCAATGTGAGGAAACTTGCCTTGGTCACTAGAGAATGGGGGCCACCCATGCTGTTGAGAGGATCCAAGAGGTTGATAAACATGTTGTGATCATCCACTTTGGTGAGGCTAGGTAGAGACCAACTAGAGGGATACAACACTAGCAATGGTCTAAAAATTCTTTGGAAACTATGTGAGTGGCGCTAAGATTGTTAATGCTTAGAGTTGTATGCTCCCAAATCCTTAAAGCCAAGTTGTTCTTTGAGCACTAGGGGTGTCAAACCTAGAGGAACACATCTCTAAAAAAATCACAACAAATATTAAATATGGTTTTTTTGTTACAACATTATCTTTTCAAAATGTTTAAAGAGAAAACATAAACAATATATAGATAAAGCTATAAAATGTGTACAAGAAAGGGAGTCTTAATCATCAAGGTTATCCACCACTCCACCATGTAGGTCTTTTTCATCCACTAGCTCCCATCTGGTGAGAGTATTGTTGTCTCCCCCTTAAGGCCATCTTGTTTTTTGTGAGACATAAACACTTAATGGATTCTGAGATCTCGTCAATGAAAAGTTCATGAGCAAAATGTGAGGAAACTTGCCTTGGTCACTAGAGAATGGGGGCCACCCATGCTATTGAGAGAATGCAAGAGGTTGATAAACATGTTGTGATCATCCACCTTAGTGAGGCTAGTAGGTAGATAACAACTAGAGGGATACCACACTAGCAATGGTCTAAAAATTCTTTGGCAACTATGTCAGTGGCACTAAGAGTGTTAATGCTTAGAGTTGTATGCTCCCAAATCCATAAAGCCAAGTTGTTCTTTGAGCACTAGGGGTGTCAAACCTAGAGGAATGTACATCTCTAGCTTGTGATCATGCAAGTAAATAATAGACTAATTATTGAAAGTGAATAATATATTCTTAACTTTAAGCTCATATAGACCAAAGGGGGGCTTCCCTAGAGGCATCCCTAATAGGATTAATCATGATTCACGATGAACAAGTTAAAAATGTTGCAATAGTACCTAGTGTATGCTTGGTCGAACCAAAAGTTGTTGCTAGACCAAAGACTAACCTAATGAACATAAGACTTCTTATTAAGCTGACAAGTACAAATCATTGTGTAACAATAAGATGCGGGTATGAAAGACATGGTTCTCTAAAGATAAATCCTTTAGGATTGTTACAAATGTTTTCCTAGATAAATAATTGAATCCTGAAGTGTACGATTTTTTTTCTACACTATTACTGAATGATGTTTTCAGTTTGAGCATGTGGTGTATCATTACTTCTAGGGATGGTGCTTAATAATTAGGTGATAGAGTCATATCATACTAGGAAAGACAATACAAATAAATCATAAAGGACTATGAGTTATACATAAACTACACCACAAATATAATGTCAATCAAATAAATATACTTAGTAACCAATCTCCATAGAAATCTATATATAATAAGAAAAATACCATTACAAAGATTGTAACAAATTACAATGATGATAAATTCATCTAATCATCATTAAATTTATACCAACACATGTGGAAAGAGGAAACCCTAAGCTATAATTCCCTTGAAGATCAACAAAAAGACTATGAAGGCATCTAGTTAGGTGAATCATTTATAAAATAATGACCCCCTAGTGATTTAAAAAAAATGCTACCCTAATAGCCCTTGGAATTGTAGGAATTGATACCCTAGAAGCTCCTTCACACTTGTAATTGTATGAAGGGAAAAAATGATCAACCCTTTTTTGTGAAAAATGAATTGGCATATATAACACTTATTGGCTACCAAGTATTTATTTGATAATAAGGAAGAAATACTTGAATGTATCATGAAAGACAATCTTAGACCCTAAGAAATACGAGGTTGATGGTTTGAATAGGTGGGAGGGTCCCATTAGTAGCTAGAAATCAACCATCACAATAATGACTACATGGCCATCATCATCTTCTATCACTAAAGTACATATGAATCCATGCCCTTGAGATTAATTTTTTTTTGGGGTGAAAAAATCCCTTTTGAGTAGTTACAAAATTAAATCTAGTCATTAATGGTGCTCTAGGCCACATAGAGAGGTAGGTTGGAGTGAATAATGTGAAATTCAAGATTTTCAAGGTTTTGAGCATGTCACAAATTAGGAATAGAGAATACTCCATACCTCATGCCTAAAATAAAAAAAGAAAAGTATCACCATAACATCAACTCTTAGAGGATTCACAAAGAAAATTATTGAGAGTTGAGGATCAAGGATCTACCACGGAATTTGTACCCCAAATAATTGAAGTAAAGAAATGTTTGAACTCATGATCCCAATAAGATAACAGTGTGAAATGTCACGGATTCTATATAACCCATGCCTAAATGTATCAAGTAATAGGTATTCTCATGTCTCTAATTTTGAAAGAGTACATGAAGGGAAATGTTATAAGTTAGGGTGATCCCACAATAGTAGTTTGCAATTTTTGGCCAAACTGGACATTGAAATATTTTTTTTAACTAAATCTTCACTTTCGGGCACCTATAGCGGCTAAACCATGAGGGATTTGAAGATGATGCAAACTAGAGTTTCATGAAATTTTTTCTATAGATTCTAAATATATTTTTTTCAAAATTTTTGGAATCAGATTGCACTTCTTTTTCCATTTCCCTCGAAAACTAGTTTTTTTTTTGAAAACAACATTTAAAAAAAAGGATGCTCATATAATGTATAATTTTTTTTCCATGAAGCATAAAATTATAATTATTTTGAATTTAGATTTCTATCTCCAATACTAGTGCTTCCACTTGGTTAGATAGTTTTTTATTGAATAATTTTTTTAATCAATTTTTGAAGTCAAACCAATTACAATTTTGACATAGCACGACTGTATAATGTGTAACTTTTTTTGTATGTATCGAAATTCAATTTTATTTTTCTTGGATCAAGGACTTAAATATCTAGTGCACTCATTTTTTATTTTTTTTGATAATATTCTATTTTTCCACATGTGCAGAACAAAGAGCTTGATTTTTGGTGAAAAACCTACATTCACAAGAAATAAAAAAATACATATAATAATAAAATTAAATTTATTTAAAATTATACTTTTTGGGAAGCTTATAATAAGGACTACATACTTACAAAAAATAAATTTTAAATGAATTCATTTGATCCCCCAAAAGGTAAATCAAGAGTGTTTTTTTATCAACATTTTAATAGGTGTAAAGGAGACTCGGTTATAGGTATGGTTTAAAACTAGTGGGGTTATATCCAAGGGGGTTTGATCTAAGGTAGTTTGATCAAACCATCTTCAATTGGAATGCTTTAAATAGAAATTTTTAAGGCTTAAATCATTATATTTTTTAAAAATATATGATTTCAACAAAAATTAGAATCTCCTAGAAATTGTAAACCAGCTTTGTGGGATCACCCGTCAAGGATTAGGGATACTAAAGAGCTCATGCCACAAAGAATGTGAGTAAAGGAATGAGAAAAAATGACATCAAAAGATAATTTAGTACAAATGTTGGAGTGTGGCTCCTGTGTTAGGGAAAAGGTTTTCCAATAATGGAAACTTGGAAACTCCAAAACTCTACCGAGTCCTTAGAAATTGAACTATATGTTAGAGTCATTCAAGGACTCAAGCCTCTAGGATAATCTACAAAAACCAACAACAACAAAATATTACCCCCCCACCTACAAATTACTCAATCATCAAACCCCACAACAAAGCAGACTTGATCTTAGTGCATACAAATTGCCAAATTTGGCCACAAGATCTCAAAGTAAAATTTTTACACAAGATGAGAAAAATATGATCCTTTAGACAATGAAAAATTTCTTGTTCTGTGAGCATCATTTTTCTGCATGGTCCTGTCTTCTTCCTTGCATAATCAAATAATTTAACTTATTTAATTAATTCATTTCTTGGTCTTTATTCTCCTCTGATCAATTAAATAATTTAATTATTTATTTAGTTGCACCACTAATACTCTATTTCTTCCTATAATTAAATAATATTCACTCTTCGTCATTCATCTATAGTTAAATAATTGTTTTTAATTATTTAACTATTCATTAATCTTTTCGTCCTTCTATGGTTAAATAATTTGACTCTCTTACCACTCTTCCACCATTAAATAATTTACCTGATTTAATTATTTAATCCCCTTTACTATTCCTCTATATTCAATTTAAATGGTTGCATGTAATCATTTTTAAATTAAATATTCATTTCCCCCTTTTCCATAAATAAATAATCTAAATTGATTGTTTATTCCTCTATATCTTTTACCAAATTAAAAATATAGTAAAAGATTCCTCTCATGAATTAAATAATTTTATCTCTCCACTCTCTCATTTCAAATTTGGACAGTTGATTATCTATGGTCTTCAAAGAATCTTGACTGTCCATTCATAACTATCCCTAGCCTACTAGTTTGTGGTACTTGAATCCTTGACCATTGATCTTGGAATCTTCTAGAAGATTGATCTCATCCATCCATTTGAGAAGATCTTCTATAAAAGGAAGGCTTTCTCCTCCTTTTTTTCTTTACAACCACATTCTCCAACATTCATGCTACCATATCATTATCACTTGTAGGGATTCAAACACTTCAAAACTGAGGGAAAGTTTACAAAAGAAAATTTGGGGAGAAGCAAGGGAGATAATCAACTATGATAAGGGAGTTTCATTTTATGTTTTCATTCTTGTTTGTTCTCTTCTATCATTTGTACTCTTTTGTTTAGATTTGGGATTTGGGATTAGATCTTAGGTAGAGTGGTTGCTACTTAGTCTTAGCTATTTCAAATTTCAAATTTCCCTATCTTACATTGGTGAACCCACGTGAAACTTACTAAATTTGTAGAGAAACTCGTGTGTTTGTTTTTGCTTTTGCTGTTTTGTAGGTTCATGAGCTGCATACATGAAAAGCAATGATGCAAATGAAGGAAAAATGAAAAAAAAAATGTTGCAATTGAAGTGTTTTGAGCCACAATTGAAAAAAGCCAGAGCGACACAATTGTTAAAATTTGAGTTGCATTTTTTGTACAAGAGTTCACAATCGATACTTCCTAAGTCACATTCGTGATTCATAACTTCTTAGTAGAACAACACAATTGAATGATAAGGTATAACTTTATTATTTTGAGTTTTTCTTCAATTTTTCCTTTTGGCTTTGCTGTAGATTAGGGTTTTTGGTTTGCTAACCTTTTTTGTACAATGTGTGGCTTTCATTTTGGGGAGATTTAATTTATGGTTTTGCAAGATTTTTCTTGTTTTTGTTAAAAATATGAAGCATTTTGGTTTTTAACACACATTCATGGGATTTAAAATGAACAAAAAACTACAATTTTACATTCATGGAGATTTAAAATGAACAAAAAACTATATTTCTACATTCATGAGGCTTAAAATGAATAACAATACACATTTCTACATTCATGAGGCTTAAAATAAACAACAAACTACATTTAGACACTCATTCAATTTCAAACTGAACCGTGGATTTTGGGCACCACAAGACTCTCTAACTCTTCTAGGGTTTTGCACCTAAAAGGAGAGAGGTAGGCCAAAAATGCTAGCTAGGTTCATTCAATTTATGCAATGTAGGATTTTATTATGTCTAAATGAAATGATCTAAATGCAATTAAGTGATCTATATGATTGATTATGTATGCAAAATCTAATATTTATGCTATGTTGGAAAACATAGTGTTTTTTGCAAAAAGCTTAAAAGAATGAACAAGAATACAAATTAAACCAAACAAAAGACCATTTTTCATAATGTGTGCACCTAGGAAACTGAAGAAGACTAGAGAACAATCTGGAAAATTGATGAAGTCTGATTTTGAACTTATTGGGACTCATTTGCCACCCTAGGCGAATCAGTCCTAGTTCTGGGTTTTTATGCACATAAGTTGTTTTCTATCAACCAGGAACCAGGAACTGCATCTAACTCAAAAATGTATCTAAGGAGGGACTCATTCGCCATGCATGGAAAATCAGTCCACTTTCAAATTTCTACAACTTCAAATCTTTGTTTTGCACCTTGACACTTGCACAACAATTTCTGACAGAAACTCGACAATTGCTAGAGTCATCAAAATACATCATCAACCCTTTTAAATGTTGAATCTTGACCTAAAGAGTGAGCTTCAAGACCTGCAAAAACCCTAGTTTGTTGCCCTCAAACTTCAACTTTAGCTAATGAGACTTGTTGTAGAAGACTTGTCTTTAGAAATTGCTTTTATGAAATGAATTGTAAAATGACTTAAAATGAGTATTTATAAGCAACAACACCTAATTTTCTCGTTATTTAGACCTAAGAGGTTGATATTTACCAGAAATTCATGTTGAATTAATTAAATTCCTGCTTAAAATTGAATTTTCCCTCAAAAGGGACTCATTTTCTACCCTTGGTGAATGGGTCCCACCAAAGGGGACTCATTCGCCCAAGGTGGCGAATGGGTCCCAATACTAATTTTTGAAGGTGGGTTTTCGTGGTATGAAAGAATTAAGTGTTGTTTGTCAAGTTTCAGTTGATTTCTTAGGTGAAATGGGCTTCTAGATAAAAAATAATGGGTCTTAGGGGCCTATAAATGTTGTTTTGATGGATAAATGATGTGAGGAGACTCAAAAGTGGGTCTAATTATGTGTGAAATTGTCTCTTTTGTCAAGAGGGTACAATTTTCTATGACATATTTAGCCACCACTTTAGCACCCATATGACTCTACATGCATATGTAAGCTAAGGGACTCTAAACAATGCAATTTATTACATAAAAAGGATACCCATTCAAAAGACAGGAGAATGAAGCCCCCAATGTAGTTCTCTACAAAACCACAACATTAGGACCCACATCCTACAACACACATTCGCTAATTGTCCAAAAATCCTTTTATCTAACCCCTAGGAATCTAATTCAAGGGTAGATATATGTCCCCCTTGATTCCACTTGCTTTACAGAGGTGGAATCAAGGTAGCAATCTAGCCACATTGAATAAGAAACATCATATCGTAGGGCATTTCCAAGTACCATGTCTCATGACAATAGATGAATGATGATGTCGGTTGCAGAATAACAATTCCAATGCATTAAATGACATAAAAAATGGATTACCCTAGTGCTCGTTATGTTGATTTGAAGAAGACATACTTTATTAATTCTTTAAAAAGATAATAACCCTATGTTAATTCGTAAGAGTAAAAAGAGGTGAAAATGGATTAAAAGTAGTAGAAGAAAGTAATGTGTCACTTACTATTCATTTTACCTTCATGTAGCTTGATAGTGACGAGTGAGAGAAGAAAATTCTGAGAAGACGAGATTACACACCTTCATGGCTAGATGATCTTTGTGAGTAGGTCACATGTGGTGAGCTGTATTATGAGGTGAGTTGATTAAATGCAATTTTTTCCTTGTGATTTTATAATAATTTAATGATTTTAGTGCATGGATAGGTTAATTTAGAGTCTTGGAAAAAAAGTTCACAAAGTGTCCCCTTTTTTCACAAAGTGTTGCATTTATTTGCAAAGTGTCCCATTTGTTCACGAATTGTCCAAAAAGGGTTCTAAAGTGTCTATGGCCATTAGAAAAGCACACTAGATTATATTTTAGCACACTTTCTTGATGAAATATGTGAAAATTGAAGAAATTAGATGGATTTTAGAGCATTTTGTGATGATTTTGATAGGTCCCCACCTGGTCGTGGTAGCGGCTAGGGGGAAGACAACTCACATTTCTAAGAGATCATGTGCCAGTGCTATTGACATCAAAGATAGAGCATTTACAGTCAATGGGTATCTATTGGAAATATCTTATGCCTCCTATGAGATACCATGACACTATGCTTATGGCTTTGTGTGAGCGTTGGGATGCTGATACTTGTACATTTCATCTTCTCATTGAGGAAGTGACCATCACTCTCGAGGAAGTACAAAACATTATTTGAGTTCCTATTCTGGGATAACATGTACATTTATGAGGGGATCGATCATTTTGGGAGAAGAAGAGCGACATGCAATATTATTTAGGTGGACCTATACATGACGAGTGGGTTAGAGCACATATCAAGCTTCCCATGCTTTTATATTCATGAGCTCTGATTGTTAGATATATTATGATGCACATAGTGGCTCTGGTTCTCAATCTAGATGGATGAGCATCACACTTAGATGGAGGACTGACCAGTACATTTGATATGAGGGATGTATGAGTATAGGATAGTCTATGCTTGGGGCCACTACATTTTAGCACACTTGTATTATGATCTTGGTCAGTTTGTGTTTTGAGAGATCGATAGTATGGTGCATTGTATGCTTCTGTAGGTGTGGTGCCTCGATCATATCACATGCACCAGGCCTGTTGGATTCCCTTGTGCTATAGTTGTAGGATATCCATGAGCATTTGGCTATCCTTTGCAATGCTTGTGGTAGTATTGGGATTTTTCACTTTTAGAGGGTGAGATTTGATCGGTTGGAGGAGGATGAGATCTTGTGGAGAAATCATCTACTCATTCTGCAATGGCCAGATCCCACAAGATAGCTACAAAGGATGCAAAAGGATAGGTATCTAGCTGGGAGGCATGACTATGTTGTATGACCTTTCTACTATGGGTGGGTCATGCAATAGTTTGGACAGGTGTAGACACCATCGAGGGTGTGCCCCTTCATTAGAAAATTAGTGCGGAGTGCTCAGAGGCTAGGTGATATTGTTTGGCTTACTATAGATCATGTTCATGAGAGTGATTTTGATGATTCAGATCATGACCAACCACCAGCATTTGACAATGATGATGTCAGTAGCATAGACGAGCACAAGGAGTGGTGGTCCTATGCATGAATATCTCCTATATTCCCCATGTATTTCCCTATAGGTGATGTGGGACCAACACCAGATGAGGGGGATGAGCCAAAGGAGAGAGAAAAGGAGGTACAGTATAGGCCAACATATATTTTTACTGATGTTATTGATGATGAGTAATAGTATGATGCCAATCCTGAGTATGAGGATCAAGATGGAGGAGAGGATGATGAGGAGGAGGAGGATTATGAGGAGGATGATTATTACAAGTAGCCACCCCTAAGTGAGGGTGATGAGGTAGCTATTGAGGATTGGTAAGAGCATGGAGAGTCCTCACACACTTATAGGACCAGATCTCGTGTAGTACTCATGTAGTAGCTACAACAGACATTGGAAGCCAAAGTCAGAGAGAGGCTAACATGTCCCTGATGCCCCCCAAAGAGGATGAGGTTGGCATTCCTCGTCCAAATGGAGACATACGTGATGAAATTTGATTTTATGCATGTACTTTAATATTTCATGATTTGTTTATATATATATCATGATGATGACTACTGATTGTGTACATTGTCTATCTTGTAGGAGTAATAAGAGACTGGTGAGAGTTCTATCGTCAGGCAGCTGTAGAGATATTTCCTGCATCCATTGATGAGTAGGAGATGGATCTTGACTACATGCCACCACTGATTGTGGAGGAGGAGCCAAAGTCACTCAAACCTTTCGCGAGGTTACAAGAAACATACAAGAGTGTGAGGAGATGACTTCGCTGAGCTGAGAGTGTAGTACAGACATCACAGAACTCAACAAAGGTTGAGAGCCTACATGTAGAGCTAGCACAAACGTGAGCGGAGAGGGATTGAATGGCAGAGGAGTGACTTGTGGCCATTGGTCAAGTGCAGGGTCTGGAGTTCACACTCAGATTTGGCAGTTTGCAATCACAGCCACACATGACCATCTCACGACGTCTAGGGACCGACTTACAAGTACCAGAGCCTGAGGGGTCTAGCTCCCACAAACCTCTATGACTTTGTATATGATACTAATATGTATATAAAACTTCAATATATATACCTAGACATGCACATTTGGTGTTATTATGAAGTGTTTCTTTGTGTGGATGTTAGATGCAATGTGATTAATTAAATGAATTATGATAAAAGTATTTAATTAATGGCTACATGATTGAATGTGATCTAGTTTAAAACGTATTTTAGTTTTATTGTAGATACAACATTCTTGATTAGAATAGAATATGTTAAATTAAATATACCTATAACTCATATAAGGATCTAACTTCACATAACACAAAGGTGAATAGTATGAATTCTAAATTAATTATAAAATTAGCTTAAATAATTACTTTAGTGTTCAAGACAAAGACAAAATTAGTTGTCAAGAATGAAGCAATGTGAAAGTTATTTAGAATAATATCAAATAACTTTAAACAACACTATTTTATCCATCATAGTATTCAAAGAGGTTAGAGATAATACCAATGCGAATGCATGGAATTAATGGGTTCCTTAAGGGGTGTTCCATCAAGTTACAATAAGAGATAAGTACCAGACCCATAATTGGTATAAACTATGTAAGGTCCTAACCAATTAGGGCTGAATTTATCTTTATCTTCATGTTAGTACTAGTATTGCATTAATTTTCAATAAGAACAAGATCTCCCTTAGAAAATGATCAAGGGATGATGTGTATATTGTGTTTGCATTGTAATTGTTTGATGTGAGCTTGGAGATGTTCGAGAGTGTTAATGCATTGTTTGTCAAGCATCTCAAGTTGATGTAACTGTTGATTTTTATAGGTGTCATCATCAATAAGATCTTGGAGAGAAATTCGCAATGTAGGAATTTCTAACTCCAAGGGCATGATTGCATCAGTGCCATAAACAAGGTTACAAGGGATAGTTCCCATGGATGATCTAACATTTTTTCTATAAGCCCAAAGTGCATAAAATAGTTGTGTATGCTAATATTTATAATGCTTGTTGACAATTTTCTTGAGAATTTGTTTGAGAACCTTATTAGTGTTTTCAACTTGTCCATTGGATTGCAGATAATATGGTGTGGAAAAGTGATGTTGAATGTTTCAAGAAATTTTTGAAATTTGGTATTCTTAAATGGAGTTTCATTGTCTGAAACAATTGCGGAAGGGAGCCAAAAGCAAGCAATTATGTGTTCCAATATGAAACGAAAAATTGCTTCAGCATTTGTAGAATGAATAGGAATAGCTTCCACCCATTTCATGAAATAATACATAGTGGTGATGATAAATGTATGTCCAAAAAAAGGAGGTGAAAATTTTCCAATAAGATCCAATCCCCATACTGAAAATGGTTAAATGGGAACTTGGGCATGGAGCTCAACAGTAGGAGCATCGATCAAATTGCTATGTTCTTCGAATTTGTGACATCATTTAATGTAAGAGAAGAAATCCTTCTCCATATATCTCCAATAATAACCCATACACATAATTTTTTACAATAACAATCATCCTCCAAAATGACCTCCATAGGCACCAGCATGAGCCTATTCGAGCACTAAAGGGATTTCAAAATCTTTAAGACATCGTAATAAGAGACCATTGAAAGATCTTCTATGCAATGCATTTGTGAGGATCACATATTTAGCTACTAGCTTGCGTAAATTTTTTTGATTATTTGTTGTGGTAGGTTTGGGAATGGTACCATCTTTTAAATAGTTGTATATTGCATCATACCATTCACATGAGGCATCTTGATTTATTACCAAAATGTCCTCGAGAGGAGTCTCAATCGAAGGTTTCATGATAGGATGAATAACAAAGGTGAAGTTTGTGGAAGGATCGTTTGGCGCTATAAGAGAAGCTGTAGTCACCATTGCATCTTCATGCTGATTGTCTTTTTGTGGGATGTTATCAATGGTGAATGTATTTTGATGACTTGTCATGTTTAGTTTGATATGTACCATTGATTTTTTTGATAACCAATTGTGAATCACCAAATATTTTGATATGTTTAACATTCATTGTTAAAGCAGCTCACAAACCTATGATCAATTCCCCATACTTAGCTGTGTTATTTGTGCATAGGAAATTTAATCAATCGATAGGACAAGGGAAGAGTTTTTCCATCAGGTGGAAGTAATACCACTCTAGCACCAGAACCTGTTTGACACTTAAATCCATTGAAATAAAATTCCCTTGGTTTAATGTCAGTGGTTAAGACATTATCATCAAGAAAGGAGTCATGATTAGGTAGAGAAAAGGGGGAAGGAGCATTGGCTAAGTCATCAGTTAAGGCTTATCCTTTGATTTCTTTTTGTGAAACAAACTTAAGATAAAACTCAATTAACAACATTACCCACTTAGCTAGGCGTCCAGAAAGATCTATTTTGTTAAAAAGATGTTTGAGAGGATCAAATTTTGTGATGACTTGTATTTCATCATTTAGTAAATAATGTCAGAACTTACTAGTAGTGAATACAAGAGCCAAGCATTGTTTTTCAATTAGTGAATATTGAGTTTTGTAATCAATTAAGGTCCAACTTATGTAATAAATGGGATTTTCTTTGCCATGATTGTCTATTTGATCCAACAATGTTGCAAGAGCATGGGTGGATGTGGTGATGTACAAAATAAACAATCTATTTGGCACGACGGGTTGTAAAATAGGTGGGGTTGCAAGGTATTCCTTTAAACTATTAGAATATTGTTTACAATCCTCATCCCAATCAAAAGGTATACCCTTTTTAAGGATATGCATGAAAGGTAATGTGTGATTGGCTAAAGACACAATGAAACAATGAATAGCTTGAATTCGACCTTGTAACGTGCGCAACTAAGAAATATTCCTAGGAGGTGGCATGCTAATTATTGCATCAATTTTCTTTGTGTCCACCTCGATGCCTCTATGAGATATGACAAACCCCAAAATTCTACTACTATCTACACCAAAGACACACTTTTTTGGATTCAATCGTATGTTGTATTTTCATATTTGTTCGAATATTTTGCGAAGGAAATTTACATTGTCTTGTCGTGTTAAAGATTTAGCTAGGATATCGTCAACATAATCTTCCAAAATTTTGTGAATGTAATCATGAAAGATTAATGCCATTGCACATTGATAAGTTGCACTGACATTCTTTAAACTGAAGGGCATCAAAACCCAACAAAATGTTCCCCAAATAGTTGTAAAGGTTGTTTTATATTGATCTTAAGGGTTAATAAGGATTTGATTATAGCTAGAAAATCCATCCATGAATGACAAAAAATCATGTCTAGCAGTTGAATCCATGAACATGTCTATATTAGGAAGTGAAAAGTCATCTTTTAAGGAAGATTTATTCAAGTTTGAAAAATTTGTGCATATCCTAATACGATTATCAGGTTTTGCAACTGCGACAATGTTTGAGATCCAAGGAGAATAATCAATAGGGAGAATAAAGCCAATATCAAGGAATTTTTCAAGCTCTTCTTTAACATGCAAGGCTATGTTAGGGTGCATTTTTCATATCTTTTGATGAACGGGCTTAGCATTTTTAGCAAGGACAATGTTATGTGTGACAATTTTTGGCTTAATTCTTGGCATATCAGAATATTTCCAAGCAAAGATTTCAAGAAAATCATGAAGTAAAGTGGTAGTGTCTTCTTGTTCTTCATCTTCAAGGCACTTCCCAATCTTAATAACTTGTCTTTATCATTAATGTCCATTGGGACATCAATTGTATCTCCTAAAGGGAGTGCATTGGATTTAGGAACTTCATATTCATAGGGTGCTTTAGTGATATCACTTTCTTCTTGCTTGGTAAGAATTACAGCATGAGGAATTTGTTTCATGGAAGTAAGTGAGGATGTGTTATCATAAACACCTAACATTTGTTTCAAAGTTTCATCACTATCAACATACTTCCATGATGGTGGCAAGTTCATATCAAGAAATTCAAGATGTTTAATTTTGACTTGGTGGTTTGGTTGACATGTAATAGCGTTAATGTTCAAAGATGGTCGGTGAGCAACTTTTGTCATTTTAGAAAAGGAATATCCCAATCCAATTTTTTTCTCTTGTGTATTAGGTTCAATAGGGACATGAATACCTTGTTCATGTTTTCCACATCCTTTTGCAGTATATCCAAATTGTTTTACAAGTTCATAGCCTTTTCCATAAAGTCTTTCCATTTCTTGCAGATTAGGCGGAGATTGATAATCTATCTCATCAAAATTTGTTGTGTATGTTGCGTTTTCATCCAAATTATAGGAGATAGATGATTGCTCAAAATTTTGCATTGACATGATTGTTGGTTGGTCTTGTTTCTCATCTTTCTTTTGTGTGATTATGTATTTTCCCATAAATGATGGTGTGAATTCTAAGGATCCCCAATCATCGCCAAACAATTTAGATACCGATTCCATATTTTTTTACTCAATTTCAAGAGGGTCTATGTTGGATGTTGGTATTAATGTTTTTAGAGGACTTGTAGCTTCTTTTTCAAGGTGCAAGCAACTTTTAGGCTCGGGGTCAATTTCAACTTGATAAATAAGATTGTTATGGATGTATTTCATGATACGATGGAGGGTCGAAGGCATTGTATTCATCTTATGAATCCATGGTATTCCTAAGAGAAGATTATACGAAATATTGAATAAGGTATGCCATGGATAGGATTTTGCAAGGTAGCCACCACAATTGTAATAGGTAAAATAATTATCCAAATCAGCTGCTTTGTTGTGTTTTCAAATCCTCGAATGGATATGGAATCAGGTATTATCTATGACTTGTCAATGCATAATCGATCAAGGAGATTCACACTACACACATTAAGAGAAAAACCATTATCAGTGAGGGTTTGTTTGATACCTATGCGATTGTATTGAGAAATTATCATAAAGGATTCATTTTATTTACACAACTCTAAAGGAGGGAGCTCATGTTGATGGAAAGTAATGTCAAGATTCATTTTTTGGATTAGAGTTGTCACATCATTCAAAGTGGTACCATAAGGAACTGTGATTTGTTTCAAGGTTGTTTGAAGAATGTTGTGATAATTAGGTGAGTTTTGAAGTAAATCCCAAAGGGAAGAATTGGCAGGAGTATTATTTAATTGTTCAACAAGATCATACTCCTTTATGTGTGGGTTTTAGCAAGGAGTAGTAGGAAAATTGGGTAAAGGTAAAGAGGGTGGTGTTTGTTGTGGTGGTTGCGGGTTGTTACGGGTGTTATATGTATGAGCAACAATAACATTACATGATTTCTGCAACACATTGGTTTTAGGTGGGTAAAGAGTGTATTGAGGTTGGTTAGAGGGATGAATTTTATGTGAGGGTGGATAAAGAATAATTTGAGGTTGAATTGCATTAACATCCTTGGTTTTAGGTTTCTCACAACAAACAATAGTAGATGATTTGGGTGAGATGAAGTCTTGAAGGGACTCATCTAACAAGTGCAAATCATCACAACTAAAAGGTTTGAGGTGTAAAGTATCATTGATTGGTTTAAGGTGTTCAAGAGAAGCATTAGGGGTGTTAATGGTCAAGTTCACCAAAATGAACATTAGATTTTTCACACCACAAGACTCTCTAACTCTTCTAGGGGTTTGCACCTAAAAGGAGAGAGGTAGGCCAAAAATGCTAGCTAGGTTCATTCAAATTATGCGATGTAGGATGTTATTATGTCTAAATGAAATGATCTAAATGCAATTAAGTGATCTATATGACTGATTATGTATGCAAAATCTAAGGGTATGTGCAGGATCATCATGGGAAAAATAGGCCCTTAAGTGGCAAAAAATTTAGAAAAAATAGAGTTAGGCAACTTGACGTAAAAATTTGAATAAGTTATCTATATTATTTCAAAAATATGTAAGAATAGAATTTGTAAAAATGGAATGTAGTTTCTAAACTACTAGGTTTATTTTTATTTTTAAAATCTATTTAGTGAAAATTTGAAATTTCAATGGAGTAGCACTTAAATTTTAGGGAAAAATAAGAAGTAGGTGTCTGTTGACCACCCTAACCACAATAAAATGATAATATTTTTTTATAAGATTTTAGACATAAGTAGAGGACTCATGTTCGGATGTGATACATATTGTTTTGTAATTTTTTTCCAAGTAAATAATTAATTATGAATTTTTATTACCAAGTTTTAAAAATATAAAAACTTGTATGTCTGACCACCTTAACTTGGTCAAAACTTCATGAAATTCAATTTTTCTTTTTTTAATCCTATAGTATGTGAAGCATAGTATGTGATGCATGTTTTGGATTCAAAAAAAGTGATATTGTTTGAAAGCTATAGATTTTTTTCAATCAAACTATCAATCAAGACTTTAGTCGTAATTCAAATAGAAAATGAATAATAATTATTTATTGAATTCAAAGTAAAGCATAATTTATATTGGTGGAAAGCTGAGAATCTCCTTTAAAACCCCTTTTCATTTCATCAATTTTGGGTAAAAAAAAAGTCTCCAACCACATACCCTACAAATACCCATCACATCACCACTTTTTGGCCCATCATGATCCTGCGCATACCCCTAAGATTGATCCTATGTTGGAAAACATAGTGTTGTTTGCAAAAAGCTTAAAAACATGAACAAGAATGCAAATTAAACCAAACAAAAGACTTTTTTTCAGAATGTGTACACCTGGGAAACTAAAAAATATTGGAGAACAATCTGAAAAATTGATGAAGTCTAATTTTAAACTGATTGGGACTCATTCGCCACCCTGGGCGAATCAATCCTAGTTCTGGGTTTTTCTGCACATAAGTTATTTTCTATCAACCAGGAACTAGGATTTCCATCTAACTCAAAACTACGTCTAAGGAGGGACTCACTCACCATGCATGGTGAATCAGTCTACTTTCAAGATTTTACAACTTCAAATATCTATTTTGCACCTTGACAATTGCACAACAATTTCTAATGGATGCCCGACTCCAGATCTCAAAAAATTCCAACAAAAAAATTAAAATTGTTTGTCTAATGAGGGGTTTTCCTTGGTCAAACCCATAGTTGGGTAATTAAACCTTGAACAGAGAAAAATTTGCATAAAATCCTACCCTTAGATGTGTTAAAGACTAGGAAAGTCTAAAATATGACAAAAGCCCTATTTTATTGTGCTAGAATAAGAAATGCAAATATGATTTGTGGAATGTAAGATATCAACCCTAGAAACCTTACAACACATCAAAAATGGAAATAAAATGATATGAAAATTAAAATTAAACAAAATACAAACCTTAATTTGAAGATAGAGTGAAAATGGAAGATGGAATCACTTTGAAACCAAGTCTTTAGGTGTGATTTGATGGCTAGTTTAATCTCCTCAACCTAGATTTCTCCATGATTCACCATAGGAATCCATCATCAACCCTTTGCAATGTTGAAACTTGAACTAAAGAGTGAGCTTCAAGACCTGCAAAAACCCTAGTTTTTTTCCCTAAAACTTCAACTTTAGCTAACGAGACTTGTTGTAGAATACTTGTCTTTAGAAATTACTTGTGTGAAATGACTAGAAGATGTGTAAAATGAATTAAATGAGTAGTTATAAGAAACAACACCTAATTTTCCCATTATTTAGACCTAAGAGGCTGACATTTACTAGAAATTCAAGTTGAATTAATTAAATTCCTACTTAAAATTGAATTTTCCCTCAAAAGGGACTCATTTGCCACCCTTGGCGAATGGGTCCCACTATTGTTTTTTGAAGGTGGGTTTTCGTGGTATGAAAGAATTAAGTGTTGTTTGTCAGGTTTTAGGTGTTTTCTTAGATGAATCCAACCTCTAGATCAAAAATAATGGGTCTTAGGGGCCTATAAATGTTGTTTTGAAGAATAAATGATGTGAGGGTACTCAAAAGTGGGTCTAATTATGTGTGAAATTATCTCTTTTCTCAAAAGGGTCCAATTTTCTATGACACAAAAACAAACAACAAATTTTTGTCTCACATTCATTGGGCCTACAACAAACCAAAACTTGGATTTTGTTGTTTTCTTAGGTAGGCACATTTTAATTTGGGGTAATTAATGAACGATTGTCTACTATGTCTAGTGCACTTGTACACTATTTATAGTAGATTCCATAAGGTGTAGTGAGAGTATCCTCTCCCCTTGTGCTTCATGTGATCTTGGGTGAAGAGAAATCAGTGCATCTTATTTTTATTTCTTAGCTAGGATTGCCTAAGAGACACATCCTAACAAAGAACTCGAAGGTGACCCAAACCGATTTTTCCCTCGGGCTGGTATGTAAAAGTCTTAGGAAAAAGCCAGGGGAAAACTACCATTAGCTATCACTATAGTGAGCCATTTCAAAAGTGAAAGCTACCTACATCATTTACATGAAGCATTTTTAGTAGTAGTAGTAGGATTGGTTAAATACTTAAGTGGCTTGCCTGACGCTTGTGTAGTGGCAAGTACCCAAGTTGTGACTAGACACCATTTTAGTAGCCACCCTTATTGATTGACTTATATTGGCATCACTCTCAGTGTAAGGGTGTATCACCGTACCCTAAAATTTACTCACCATATGGCTCCCTTGAGTTGAGACATGAATTCTCGATGTAGTATAAGTTGTTTTACTTGTAACTTTCTTTGGAGAGGGTGATTTGGGTTATCCTTCCATTCTAGGAGGCCCCCATTCATCCACTATCACAAAGAAAAAGGTGGAAAAAATTATGTCAAAGGAGATTCCAAGTTGTGGTCCTGAGCATCACACCATTGACTTTGACCTTAGGGATAGGTAGTGCTTGATTGTTTTCAATATGTGCTTATACTAGTGGAAATTGGGGTGAATAACCTCCAAAAATACACATGCACATTTCAAAACTGTCACAAGTCAACAACCAAAAAAATATGTTTTTAAAGTGTCTTCAGTTTTTTTAGAACATTTTCAGTCACATTTCAAAAATTTTCCAAAACAAAAACCATTTAAAACTGTCAAATTTTAAATAAGTTCACTGTTAACCGCATTTGATGAAAATAGACCCGCAACTGCAAACTGAGTTGCATTTGTTAACCAGAAAATCACAACTGAGATTCTATATTGCGTTTGATAGAAATAGACCTGTATCTACTACAATTTGCTACATTTGTTAACTAGTAGCCCGCATCTATGAAAAACCACACTTGCAAAATAGTGAATAACAATTTCCTGATTATCAAAATTTTAGAGAATACTTGTCCAATCTTGATCCTAATCATCTTGATAGTGATCTTATCATCTGAACACTAGACTTTCAGAGCTTGATTAGTCCATTTCATCATTTTCATTTGGCATCACATTTAAGTTGCATTTTCCATCCTTGCCTAGCATAATCAATCTTTGGTTTGGCTTAGGTTGCACATATATTTTAGATTTTAGATAGGAAGCTTATCAAGACTTTGGAAAATTCATGTTTACTTAAATTCAGATTGTCATTGACCTTTATTGTTCAACTTGTCAATCAACATCATCATCATTTTCATTTTCAAAATTGGGTCTCAAACTTATGTCTTAGTTTAGACTCACCTTACCAAATTCTCTCAATATTGGTCCTCATAAAGGTCAATGACAGTTTGTTTTGTAATCTTGAATCAACATAGCATGATTAGCCTCCTTTTTCTTAGATATTGAGGTAGATATAATTAGTATCATTTTAAATCCCTTAGTTTCATTTAGCTTTATTTCATACCATATCCTTTGGTCATAAGGTCATCATCATTATTTGCATCTCAAACCTTAATCTTAGGTGCATTGTCATTTGGAAACCTTATATCCTCAAAAATCCAAAAAAAGTAAAAAAAAAACATAGCTTAGTCTCATATCCCACTTTTCATTAATCATCCTTTCATTATCATATTCACCTTGCAAGTCTTACATGGTTTAAACAAGATCACAAGAAAAAAGGACATGATTTACTCAAGTGACCTCTTTTCTAGTCCCCCTCATGGCACAAACCTTAGATCAAATCAATCTTCACCATCACAAGGAGAAAAACCACAAAGAGAATCACCAAACACATTTGATACTCTTGGCTTAACAAAATTCAATAAACTCCTAAGTCTAGAGGAAATTGAAAGAGCCTCCCAAGATCCAAGGATTGTTTGCATTGTTGATGAGCTTGTTAGTGCTAATCCAAATAGATTCTTTTATGAAATAGCTAAGAAAGGGGAAAAAATTCCTTCCAATTATGATGTTTCTAAACTTGTGTAGGGAGCTACACAAACAAAAAACCAAGGTTTCACCCAAAACACATTCACATTAGGAATACCATCCTCACAAAAAAGGTTCACTAGCCTACTGGCCACTTGGGACAACAACACACATGGCAACAAACATACATATTCCTAGTCCACCAAAATTTGGAAATAGGAGAACTTATGCCATAACACAAGGAATTTTTTTTACATTTGGTGCCTCATCATCAAGCTCCATGGGTATGAAATTCATCAATCCTCTATTCCAACACACAAATCAAGGTCCCACACCTCAAAATCAACCCAATAAATCAAGGGGGATTGATATTGTTCCATGTAAAGTTCCAAATCAATTTCAAAACACAAGTGAAGTCCCTACACCTTTAATTTTAAAACAAAAACCAAGTTCCATCATTTCAAAATACAAATCAAGTTCCTACACCTCAGTTTCAAAATGCAAATCAAGGTCCCACACCTCAATCTCAAAATGCAAATCAAGGCCCTAAATTTAAAAACACAAATCAAGGTACAACATTTCAATTCCAAAATTCAAATCAAGGTCCAACACCACAATTTCAAAATGCCACACCAAACACAAATATGACTTTTGGGACAAATCAAAGTACCAATTTTATTCCAAATCAACTGAACACCAATGCAACATTCACACATCAATATAAACAAGGTCCCATGCAACAAAATGTCACTCCAAATCCAACATTTGACACTAATACCATCATGCAAAATTAACCAAGCATAGTAAAATATCTCACATACACCTTTATGCAACAAATATAGGCAATACAACAACAAATGAAAAACATGAAATTGGGGAAAAACAAAAGGACATATTCTATGGAGGAATTATGTCCCTATCCATTTGACATAAATCTATACATGCCACCTTTTCCCCCTCACTTTACTACAACAAAATTTAAAAATTATAAAGGGAAATGGGATCCAGTGGAAAAAATACAATAATTTAACATGACATGTATGGATATCACTTTCGAGCCCACATATATGATGAGACTACTTCCACAAAGTATTACAGGATAGGCTCTAGAGTGGTTTGTGGGCCTTCCTCCTAGGATTCAGACATGGGGTGACTTGGCTGAAAAATTCATTAATCACTTTTCCTATAATATAGAAAGTGACATGACCCTCAGAAAAATGTGCACAACTAAACAAGATGAGGGGGAGTCACTCACATAATTCTACCAATGATGGAAAAGTATGTCTAGCAAGTGTCCTTTCCACATACTTGAGAAACAAATAGTTACCATTTTTGTGGAAAACCTTAACACAGGATTGATGACTCAAACCCCAATCCAATTTTTCCCAACTTTTGAATATATCATTGAAAAAGGCGTCTTTATTGAGAAAGATCTTGTGGCCAAAGGACTATTCAAAGTTTCTAAAGAAACCCCAAAAACTAATAATGACAAAAGTATATTTTGATCCTAAAACAAGAATGTCACTAATGATGGAGTTGTTGATGCAAATGTGGTAAACAAAGGTCACCCTAACATTCACCTTAGAGGTCCCTCCACATCAAACACATCAAACACCCAAACAAAAATTCAAGATCAAACATTGAATGCAGTTCAAAATAACCAACAACATAGAGGACCTCCATGCACTAAGAGAACATACACTAACTTAGGTGAAATTGAATCAGTTCTAAAGAAACTTTTACAATCTAATGGTGTTCAGCTTCCAAACATCAAGAACTATAAACCCGCATTGGTCAAACCTAATTGGTGGAATGAGAATGAATACTATGAATATCACAATGGAAAAGGACATAAAGTATCATCATTTTGGACAGTGAAAAATCTCATTCAGGACCTTATTGAACAAGGAGACATTTCAATGGATAAACCACAACATAAAGCCAATGTTGATCATACCATATTAAAAACTCCATTGCATGACCATGGAAAAGGGAGGGCCTCCAGTTCAGGTAATAATAGTGCTAATTATACCAGTGTTTCATATGACTAGAGTACAACCATTAATCAAATCTGATCCTTTGATAGTCATGTTTCCACCATTACCATTAATAGTAAAAATTTAGAATGTGTTGTTATCACTCGCAGATCCAAGGTAACCCTTCAAGGGGCTACCTATAATCCATAACCTAAAAGTTAATACAATCTCCTTGATCATCTAGGAAAGAAACCTGCACATATATCTATTCTTGAGCTGCTTCACATTTCCCTAGAGAATAGGGACATTCTAAACAAATCCTTGCAAGATACATCCATCCCTTTTGACCAAAATTTCAACCAATTTTAGGCCATGATAGGATCTATAGCCACACCACATCATGTCTCATTTTTCAAACAAGACCTTTCCACACAAAAGTCAAATCAAAATGATCCACTACACCTTGAAGTTTTCATTAATAAACATAAAATCAAATGAGTCTTGGTAGATGATGGAGTGGGTTTGAATATATGTACCTTAAAATTGGTGAAAGCATTTAGATACTCTAAAGCTTACATAGATCGATTTAAGACAATTTTTATCAAGGTTTATGATGATGCTTCAAGTGCTCATCTGAAGGATTAATTACTCTACCTGTAAGGGTTGGGCCCACTATTCAAAATACAATGTTCCATGTCTTGGATCTAGACCTTCTCTATAATCTCCTCCTTGGTCACCCATGGATTCATTCCATGATAATTTTACCTTCCACCTATCACCAATGCCTCAAATTTTCATACGATGACATCGGGATTACCATTCTAGGTGATCCTGATCCTTTCCAGTATCATGCCAACTTAAGAGGAACCACAAAGTATCAAGTACTCATCAATAAAGAGGCTTCATATTCCACTTCATCCCACTACATCAATCCATCTGACCTTTTTAAATCATAGCTTCCATTCACCACACTTTCCGAAACTAAGGTTCAGATCCAAGACAAACGTTGTGGAGAATACAACATGCAAAGTTTATTTTGTGTTGGAAAGTTACCTAAATCATTATAGACTTATGGAAAAACCTGCTTTATTCTAAAGGAGCCTAAAATTATTATCCATAGTCCTCCTACCACCTTTATCAAGTGGGGGGAATTAAGAAAATAACCTATTGATGAAGAAATTTTTACGTGGATTTACAAAGATGAAAAAGTCATTGAGCCTAAACAGTTGTCAGTTGAGTAGTATCTAAAAGTGTTCGAGCTCATGAAGCAAAAGGGATATGATGGAAATAGTGGTCTTGACCTAAACAAGAATGAAATGTTAGAACCTATATTTCCTCCTCACCTACAAAATAATAGAGGGTTAGGGTTTTTACTAGCAAAATTGAGTGTCCTTGGTACTGAGTTTCCTTCGAGTGAGACCATTAATGCTTCAAATGAAATTGAGGCTTCTAAGGACTATTATACCGACACCAATTTCAATAATTTGGAATTGGGTTTAGATAAATCATGCAATGACTATTGTCTATAGGAAAAATTTAGAGAACCTGGTGAGCCTGCCTTTGAGGAAAAGTTCAATAAAATGTTTAACATTTTTCTAGCAAAAAACTTGTCAAATACCAATCAATCGATTCTTATGAAAATGGAAGATTGGATAGAAACCTTTTTGGAACCAAATGAATCTACCTCTATACTCAACATATCTACCTACACATTAAACCTTGACAATACCAATGATGGCTTACCCCTTGTTTACTTGCAACTCATAGAATGGGACCAACAAGGACCACCAATTTTAGACACATTCAAGACAATTGTTGAGTTCATGGGACTTGATAAAGGGATACCAAGTGGGGTTCATAAAGTTGGATTCATCATAGATATTGACATTGTAGCATACTTTGGAGAGATTTCTCTTCCCTCTAGTCACAAAAGTGAGAAAAATGATAAAAATAAAAATAAAAAGATTAGGTCTCTAGGTGAAAACTGAAAGGCACCTTTAGACCATGAAAAAGTAAAAATAAAGGATGTATCCGAAGGTGAAAACCTATCTGAGGTGCCTAAGGAAGGAGGGTTGGATAGTATCCCTATTGACCAAGAGAGATTTCCATTTCTAATAGAAGACTCAGAAGAAGTCAATCTTGGGACCAATGAAAATCCTAGAATCATTCAATTTGCAACGTCTTTGACCATAGAAGAAAAAGTCCATAGAAGAAAAAATAACTAGCTCACTATATTATTTTTGGAATGAAAAGTTAATTTTGCATGGTCATATGGTGATATGCTTGGGTTGGACCTTGAAATAGTTCTACATCATTTTCCATTGCTTTCAAATGCTAAACCAATCAAATAGAAATTGAGGAAAATGCATCCATAGATCACACTCTTGGTAAAGGTTGAGTTTAAGAAACTTTTGTATGTTGGTTTTATTCATCCCACAAATTATGCAGAATGGATATCCAACCTTATTCCTATCACTAAAATAATTGATGCTATTAGAATATGCATGGATTTTAGAGATCTAAACAAGGATTTTCCTAAGGATGATTTCCCACTGCCTAACATTGACATCATAGTAGACCCTACTTCAGGATATGAGATACATTATCACTCATGGATGGATGTCAGGTCCAAAGACCAATAATGATCATGCCAATTACACTCACACTACCTTCGACTATTCTGGTGGATCCATTATTAATCACCTTCGAGTTTTTGATGAATATATCAATATAATTATCATCAAGAAAGCACCTGAGTGTAATGTCACTACCCGTGGTGGAAAATTTACCATAGCTGGTCCTCCTCCCCCTAGAGAGTCGAAGATCATGATACCTATTCCATCCACCAAATAGTCACATCCTAAGGGATAGTTCAATCTCATTGACCAATTAGGAAAAACACCTACTCAAATCTCTATACTTGAACTATTACACATCTCTCCTACGCACAAGGCCATACTTGAAATTTTTTTACAGGATTATTCCATCCCTCATGACATTGATGTCAACCAATCTGAAGCCATGGTGGGATACCTAACCACTCCCCATCACATAACATTTTCAGACCAATACTATTCATCACCAAAACCCTTTCATAATGACGCATTGCATATCAAAGCCTTTATCCATAAACATAAGTTTAGATGAGTTTTAGTAGATGGCGGAGCAGGATTGAACATATGCTCCCTAAAACTTGTTAAAGCTCTAGGCTTCTCTGATGCTTGTGTAGACACTACCAAGAGCATTGTTATAAAGGTGTATGATTATGAGGAACACTCCTCTTGGGGCATTATCACACTTCCTATCCAAGTTGGGCTAGTCATTGTAGATACATGTCAAGTCCTGGATCTTGAGCTACCCTATAACATCTTGCTTGGCCAACCTTGGATGCATGCCTTAAAATTTGTTCCATCCACTTACCACCAATACTTGAAGTTTCCTTTTGACAACACTAAAATTACCATACATGGAGACCCCGATCCTTTCCAGTATTTCACCAATGTAAGGGGTATTTTAGAGTTTCAAGTGCCAATAAACCAAGAAGCTTCAACATCCTCTTCTTCCAAATACATCAATCCATCCACACTCACCAAATAATCCACATCCACGTCCTTCCCTTCCATCACACCATCTCCTTCTACCCCAAAGGCTGATCCTAATATCAAGATCTAGGACCTAGGTTGTGAAGAATATAAATTGAGCACGACCTACTACATCACTAAAATACCCAAGTCTCCAAAGGCTTATGGTTGACCTTGTTTTAGAATGGAGCCTAAAGAAATTTTCAAAGTTCCTCCAACGCACATTTTTTATAAAATGGAGAGACATGAGCAAAGAAGACATTGAAGATTTATCAACATTGATTTATAAGGACCTAGAAGACCCATCCCCATTACTAGTCCAGATATATGGCAAAGGATATGACATGGTGAGGGAAAAATGCTATGACAGAACTAGTGGCCTTGGTAAAAACAAAATTGGAATGCGAGAACCTATAATTCCTTCTCAAAGACCAAAGCTTCTTAGGTTAGGGTTTGGGCTACTCGAAATTGATGATCAACGTACCAATGTATAGGTGAGAGTGTGAATGCTTCTGAAAGTTTTGAGACTATTGAAGATTCCCTACTGAAATTGACTCACATGAATAGGAATTTGGTTCCCAAAGATCCCTGAGTGGCTGTTGCCTTGATGAATTTTTTTTGGAACTTGGTGAAATTTCTTTTGATGAATGATTCAAACAAATGTTCAAGGTTGACCTTCCTAAGGACACTCCCAAAGCCACATTGAAGAGAGAAGGGGTCAGACTCTTTTGCCTCGTGACAATGATAAACCTACATCATCATCTGACATCATCCTACCACACTTATTCAACCATCTAACCTTAATGATTTGGATTCATCTAACTCACCACATGAAACTACCAATCACAATTCCAATCCATTTGTTCCCTATTTTTCCAATGAGTCTGACTTGTATGAATCATGTGAAGAAGAATAATGGATAGAATTCAAATGGGAGTTGGAAGATGATAATTTCATCTTTACCCTTTTTGAATCCTTCTGCATGCTTTCCACATCCTTCCCACCATTTTCCAATACTGACTATGGTATCTCTCTTGTCTACCCATAGCTAATTGATTGGGATCAACAAGGCATGGCAGTCATGGAAATATTTCAAAAATGATGAAGCCATTGCAAAATTCATGGGACTTCACAAGGGAATACCAATTGGGGACCACACGGCTGGATTTGCTATAGACCTAGATTGTGCATCATACTTTGGAGAGACTATGAAATCCTCTAGTCACAAAATAAATAAATAAATAAATAAAACAAAAAGGACACGTCTTTAGGTGAAAACTGAAAGGAACCTTCAAATGATACAAAAGTAAAAATAAAGAATGCATCTGAGGGTGAAAACCTCTTTGAGACACCCAAGGATGGAGGATTGAACTTTCTCTCTGTGACACATGAAAATTCAACAATGCTCATAGAGGAAACCATGGAAGTTAACATAGCCAGAATAGAAGACCCCTAAAATTGTCCTCTTTGTAGCATCTTTGATAGAGGAAGAAAAACCAAAATTTCAAAAAAAAAATTCAGAGTGTAAGATTAACTTTGCATGGTCTTATGCTGATATGCCTAGGTTGGATTCAGAATTAGTCTTACACCATTTCCCTTACTTTTTGAAACCAAGCTAGTAAAACAGAAGCTATGAAAGATGCATCCATGAATTGCCTCGTTAGTCAAAGCGGAGCTCAAGAAATTGCTAGATGCAAGATTCATAAGATCAACAGATTATGTTGAATGGATTTCAAATCTTGCACCTATCACTAAGCCAAATGGTCAAATACACATCTATACAGACTTTCAAGACTTAAACAAATAATTTATGAAGGATACGAAATGCTATCCCTCATGGATGGTTTCTCAGCTTATAATCAGATTCAAATTTCCCCTAAAGACCAGCATAAAATAACATTCACATGTCCTTGGGGTACATACTATTGGAACATCATGCCTTTTGGTCTCAAGAATGAAGGTGTGACATATCAAAGAGCTATGATGACAATTTTTCATGACCTCATGCATACCCTAATGGAAGATTATGTGGATGACCTTTTGGAAAAGTCTTTGACACATAAAGATCACCTTAATGTGCTAGATACAATTTTCAAAAGACTGGAAGAGTACAAGGTCCTTTTGAATCCTAAGAAATGTGTCTTTGGTGTGAGATCAAGAAAAAATTTAGAATATATAGTTTCTCACAGAGGCATTGAAGTGGATCCTGCCAAAGTGAAAGTAATATTAGACATGCCTCTGCCAAAAGGAATAAGTGAGCTAAGGACATTGCAAGGAAGACTACAGTCTATCAGATGCTTCATTGAAAAACTATCAAATAAGTTCTAACCATTTCAATATCTCCTACACAAAGCAATCCCCTTTGTGTGGATTGATAAATTTCAAGAGGGATTCCAACAAATCAAAGACTATTTATTATCACCACCTATCCTAATGCCACCTAGTGAAGGAAAACCTTTGATCCTATATATTTCTACAACTTCAGCACTGGTGGCATTGATTGCACAAAATTATCATGACAACAAGGAAAAGGCCATATACTACATCAGCCACACATTACTTGGATATGAACTCAACTAAACACCTATTGAATGAGCTTGTCTTGTAGCTATCTTTGTTGCCCAAAATTTAAGACATTACATGTTGAATCAAAAGACACAACTTGTAGAAAATATTGATACCTTTAAGTATCTCCTAAGTTGCATAGACAGGTCACTTGGAAAAATGGGTGATGACATTAAGTACGACATATAATATGTGGAACAAAAGGCCATAAAAGGACAAGTAATAGCAGATCAACTTGAAGATGCACCCATACAAGGTGATCATCCACTAGTAGCAGACTTCCCAGATGAGTCAATATTTCATACAAAGCCTAAATCACCTTGGAAACTTTACTTTGATAGGTCTCATACTAGTCATGGCTCAAGAGCAAGTATACTATTTATCACATTGCAAGGAGACTCCATCCCTAAGTCATTCTACATTTCTTTTCCATGTACCAATAATGTTGAAAAATATGAGGCACTTGTCACAAGACTTAGAATGGACATAAAATGGAAAATAAAAAAACTTCCAGTCTTTAGGGATTCTTAGTTGGTTATAAATTAGGTCAACAATGACTACGACACCAAGGACAAAAAGTTAATGCCTTACAAATGAATGGTTGAATTTTTTTTGTAATATTTCCACATGATTGCTTTTGAATAGGTACCTAGGGCACAAAACAAGGCAGCAGACACAATGGCTACAATTGGATCTCTTCTAGACATTCCTAGCAATGTGCCACAATTCAAGTTCTTGGTGGAACAAATTTTGGCTCTTCATATGACATTCCAGAGTCTAAAATTGTTTGTGATCTTGTTGCTCCCAACTGCCCATGGTATCAGGACATATATGACTATCTCCAGTCCTAGACCCTTCCCCTAAACCTATCCAATAACTAATAAAAATCCTTTATCTACAAAGCCACTCAATACACCATCATTAGTGACACCTTATACCATCATAGCTTTGACAATACCCTTGTTTGATGTCTCGACATTGATGAAGCATGACCAACCTTATGTGAGGTACATGAGGGTATATGCAGATCTCATTCGAGTGGCCCTACCTTAGCTAAGAAGGTCATGAGACTTGGGTATTACTAGCTGACAATGGAGAAATATGCACATGAGTTTGTCAGAACATGTCACCAATGTCAAATACATAGTGATTTGATTCTTGTACCAGAATAGGAAACAATCAAGTTGAGGAATCGAATAAGACAATTATCAAAATTCTTAAGAAGACAGTTAATGACGCTAGTTGTGACTCGCACATACAACTTAACCCTACTCTATGGGCTTACCACACCAGCATCTACATACCTACAGGATCAACTTCATTTTCCTTGGTCTTTGGAGCTGAAGCCATCTTGCCCATTGAGGTTGAAATTCCATCTTTACAAGTCTCCCTAAAAGGCTTGATTGATGATGAAGAGTATAGATAATCATGATTGCATGAGCTGGAAATGTTAGAGGAATGTAGAAAAAATGCCTTAAATCATTTACAGGCATATCAAAATCACCTTTAACAAAGTTATAATAAGAGAGTCATGGTCAAAATTTTTGACATTGGCGACTTGGTCCTAATGCAAAATCCTAAGAATCAGTTTGATAGAGAGAAACCCGACAAGTTCAAAACTAATTGGCTGGGTCCTTAGATCATCACAGCCTCATTTAGTTTTGGAGCTTATCAGCTAGTTACCCCAGATGGTGAACAATTGACATAGCCCATCAACAATCTTCATCCCTAAAAATTATATGCAAAACATCAAAAAGCCTGGCTAAAAACCATAAAAATACAAAAAAATAAAAAAATATAGAAAAATCATCACCCTAATGAAAACCTAGAAAACAAGCGTCCAGGTGACACAAAAAAATAAAAAATAAAAAAATAAAAATGACAAAAATAGTAAAGAGAAATAATTCGCCCAAAAGTGACAACTTGGTAAACATGCACTTTGGATAAGTACCATGGTGAAAACCTAACAAATAGGCACCATGAGTAGTTTGCCTTTTCTTGGCCATCTACTTTCACTCTATCTATCTTAGTCCATAATAAATACCCACTTTCTGACACCATCATGACACTTGTCATGAAATTTTACCTTTCTTTTCCATGGCTAACAATGGTTGGCATCGGGTCTTGCATACCATCTGTCAGTCATCCTAAGCACACCCTTTTCACATTCTTTAAACTTGGTTGGTCCTAGATGTGATTGGGGGAAATGCTTTATCACCTGACTATAGTGTGTATCACACATGGACCTGTCAATCGTAAAATTTCTAGAAAAAAGAAAAAAAATCATAAAATGTCCCAAAAAAAGATAAAAAAATTCATCATAAAATGTCCTAAAAAAAGACCTAAAAAAATTAAAAAAATGTCCTGAAGAAATAAAAAAAAGTAAAAATATGGAAAAAATAAAAAAACATCCAAATAACACTTGAAAATCCCAAAAAAAGAGTCATAACTTGTTAAGTTAGTCATGTTAGTCAGTCCATGTCATTGTTGAACTACATTGTCTCTATGCATTTTCTATGTAGGCAAGGCTCATCTTTGGGCCCTTGAGACATTAGGTCAGTCCTTTTAGGTTTCTCAAAATAAAATCATGACTCAATCTTTGATCAATCAAGATAAATTCATTGATCATGTTGAACTATGAGGTCTCTGAGTGTATGGCGTAGGAAAGGCCATCAACCAATGAGCCCCCGAGGCCACACTAGGTCGGTTCATTAGGGTTCAGGACACTACACTGGCACACATGTCAAATGTCATCAAAATTATTCTAAAATAGGAAAATTCATAAAACAAACTTTGGTAATCATTTACTCAACGTTCCAGTCAAAACCAATCAAGCTCAATCAAAACAATTCAAAATGTTAACTCTTGGTTATTCTTCAGATATGTCCTTCTAAAGAACAACCCCTATCATTTATTTATGCCTTAGGATGTGTCCTTCCTAGGAATCATCACTGTCATCTAACATTTTGAGGGATTCTCTTGACATTTGAGGATTGATCCTCTCAACATTGACATCATTCAGGGTGTGTCCTTCCTAAATTTGGCATTACTTTGAATTCATCACTTGGACATCGTCAAACCTGGCATCTTGACATTAAATCACTTGACATTCAGACACACTTGGCAAACACTTGGAAAACACACTCTTGTCATTTTGACCTTTTATTTTTCATCCTGTTACTAGTTCCTCAAGGATGTCCTGACAATAGGATTTAGAGGAGCAACGATGTATCTTGATGATTGTCTTGTCTTCTCTTTTCAAATATTTATGTTGCTAGTTCCTCGAGGATGTCTTGAAATAGGATTTAGAGGAGAAAAAATGTTTCATGGCTTATCCTTCTTGTCTTTCTTGATTTTGTGGTTGGTTGTGACAAAAATATTGGGGAAATTGCGCTCTTGGTATCAATTACAATCATCATTGTTTGTGATTTCTTGTCTCATGTGATGGTACGACCTTACACACCATTGATCTATGTCATATCATGGTGTTTGTTGGCCATTACAATAATATTCCCAATGATGATTAAGAGCAACAATTATTAATTCTTTGATAATATGTTGAAGTCTTTCATCTCTACACTAGCATTCGTCTACTTTTGTCTTGTTGTTTCTCCTCTTCCGTCTCTTGATGATATCCTATGACATACAAAAATATAATTGCATACATGATAATATAGACATTGCATTAGTTCATCACACATTTACATATATCCATTCACTTACTTGCATTATGCATTGAACATTCATTAAGGCATATCTATTTTTACATATTTCCATCACTAGCATTTAAAACTTGCATTTATTTTCATTCACATAACATATAAGTGCATTTAACATTTCCATACATTGCCCATATTAAGTAATGCATACACATCATAACATAAGGCATCGTATTATCCATATATATAATCATACATTGACACATCTATAATTATAAACATGGCATTCATTAGAATCAAAACATTATGCATACATATAGGACATCATAGTCATCATTTAACCATCATACATAACATAATATCAGGGTATGTGTAGGATCATGATGGGCCAAAAAGTGGTGATATGATAGGTATGTGGCTGATAATTTTTTTTTACCCAAAATTGATGAAACAAAAAGGGTTTTTAAAGGAGGTTCTCAGCTTTCCACCAATATAAATTATGCTTTACTTTGAATTTAATAAATAATTATTATTCATTTTCTATTTGAATTATGACTAAAGTCCTGATTGATAAGTTGATTGAAAAACATCTATAGCTTTCAAATGGTATCACATTTTTTGAATCCGAAACATGTGTCACATTCTAAGCTTTGCATACTATAAGATTAAAAAAAATGAATTTCATGAAGTTTTGACCAAGTTAAGGTGGTTAGACATACGAGTTTTTATATTTTTTAAAAGTTGTAATAAAAAAAATAATTAATTATTTACTTGGAAAAAAATTACAAAAAAATATACATCACATTGGGACATGAGTCCTCTACTTATATCTATAATCTTATAAAAAATAATTATCATTTTATTGTGGTTAGGGTGGTCAGACAAACACCTACTTCTTATTTTTCGCTTGAAATTTAAGTTACTACTACATTGAAATTTCAAATTTTCACCAAATAGATTTTCTTTCTTTTTTAAAAATAAACCTAGTAGTTTATAAATTACATTCAATTTGCTACAGATTCTATTCTTACATATTTTTGAAATAATATAGGTGGCTTATTCAAATTTTTACGTCAAGTTTCCTAACTCTTATTTTTCTAAATTTTTCACCACTTAAGGGCCCATTTTTTCGATGATGATCGTACACATACTCATCATCTTGGCATATAATCACAAATAACCATCACAACTGCATACATCACATAACACATAAAATGCATCATCATAATCATTGTCATAAATGCATATATCATAGACATAATCAAATCATAATGCATCATCACATAACATAAAGTGTATAGTCTGCACTGAAAATGCATTGTATATATAATCTCAAAAATGATGTCATAGGATAGAGTCATAAGATATCCCAAAAATAGAGCTCTCAGGATTGATGGTAAAAATATAAATGTCTCAACATATTGTCTCAAACATGACAACAAAATAAATAGTGGCAATGCCCTAGGTTGTTCTCTCCTCATCCCCTCATGGAGAAGAACGGGGTGACTGGTGACCTTTAACAGGAACTGATGGCATCGTGGACATGGTTGGCTATGTCTTTGAGGCTGATGGATCTATATCTGGTGGTTGGCTATGGTCTGACCTGTGCCCTGACATAGATGAACCATGACTGTGGATGGATCTATGGCCAAAGGAATGCCTATGACTGTGACGGGACCGGTGACTTGATGAATGCCCCGAGGAGGTAGAACCACCAACACTGCTCTGACTACAACTACTGTGTGTTCGGCTACTACTCCTTGAACCACACCCTATCTTGCTTTGAGATCTATATAAACTAGGTTGTCATCGCTCGGCTAACATTGCTCTCTCATACAACATCTGATAGCCTCGACTAGCACTAACCCTGGCTAACTCCCTGGCTATGTCCCCAACTGGCCCTATACATAACTATGAAAACTATGAACATTGGCCCTACACCTTCTGCTGTCATATCTCAGCCTGATCCTGCTCTACTTGTGTGACCTTTAGCTCTACCTGCAAGGATCTAATCTGTGCTATAGCCTTGTCTAGTCTCCTTTGCATATCTACCAATCTCTGATCAGCGATAGCATCATGCGACAAAGGTGGTCCTCTGTGTATATCATCCTCTCTATCCACCATGCCCTCTCACAGCTGTCTCTCCACCTCGTCCATGTTATCATCACCACCAATATCCAACTCCTCATCATTTCCTCCCTCCTCACCCCTGATTGCCTCCTCCTCTTTGTCGATATTTAGGGCCATCTCCTCCTGCCTAACCTCGACCTCAGGCTTCTCCTCCTCCCATCTAACACCCTCATCCCTCTCCTCCTTGTTTGCCACCTCAAGAATCACATATAAAGGTACCCTCTCAACATATTGGCGTACTATCCCACCCTACCTCCTTCCATCTCCCCTTGCCCTTGTCCTCTCCCCACCCCCACCATCTCCTCCATCACCTCCACCATCTCCTCCACTCCTCCCCTCATCTCCTCTCCCTCCATCTCCTTATCTTCCATCCTTCCCCCTCCCCCTTTCACCATCTCTGCCTCCTCGGCCTTCTCAGCACACCCATAGTAACACTAATCTCCGGTTCATTGGTGCTAGCCCATCTGGGTCTGTCAATGGGTATGGCATGTGAGCCTGCCACCATGTAGCAAACTCCATTGTTATACCAGGATTCATTGGACCCCCACTCCAGGCCCATTACTATGCCACTAGCCCATCAATATGTTGCTTTGCTAAGGGAACATATATAAATGGTCCCCATATGGTCTCCGGGATGATCTTGCATACTCTGTTGTCCCCACTGGCACATCCTACTACTCGTTGAACTACCATAATACTTGCTAGGGTAGGTACATCTCTATAATGAGCTATGACTACACAGTGTGACCAATGAGATATCAAAATTGTTTACAAATTGCTAAATGATCCCCCTCTTTGGCCCACTATGCAAAATCTTTATAAGGCCTCTAGAAAAATGCAATCAAAGTATCAATCCGATGCCGCTAGTATCCTATCTCCCTAACTTTGTTTTGATGTAGGGCACTAGCATACAAATAAACATATGGAATCTCCTCAACTAGTTGTGGTATGTGAATAAGCATATGAAATAAGGGGATATGCTTCCAAGCCTAAATCATAAGCAGTGTCATCTCATAGGTGATACTGTGCACACCTCTATACACTACCTCATCTAACTGATGATAAAGCATGCCAAGTAGACATGGCCCCTAGGTGAAAACTATCCTATCCTGCTTCATCCTCACAAGCACATCTCCCCATCTGATAGCAAACTCATGTGTGTGGCAGTCTGGTATAAGTACACTAAAAATAAACATGCATAACATCACATCCCATTGAGGATAATGCTCCACAATGAACTCCCACCAAATCTCATAGCCCTCAATTCCTAGTCCCACACCATCATCAAGCTCATAATACTCTGTAATGTCTTGTTGTCCCCGATGTGGATCATAAACAACATGCTCTCCTTGAATTGGAAGGCACAAAATCATGTACACATCCTCGAGTGTCACAGTGGCCTCTCCCATCGGCAAGTGGAATGAACACGTCTCTGAGTGCCATCTCTTGGCCAATGTTGTCAATAGTCCCTATTTTCTCAAATAATGGGCATATAGGTCACATAATATATCCCTAGCCACATCAGCCACCTCCACTCCTTGTCTCGCAACTAATCTCTGAATCCATATGTTTATGGTCTAAACTCACACATGTAAATAGGTGGTAATCATTTTTGCACTAACAAAAATGAGAGTTAGCACATCATTGAACATCATTATTACCATCTATCTAATCAAGAATAAGTAGAAACTAAGCCTAAACAAAATTCAACCATGGTCAAAGTCAAATGTGTTGTGTCAAAGGCAATTGTGTCACACTAAGTGAATTGTATCATTTAGATCTTCACTTGCATCACGACATAGGGTTTGTGTCACACCAACTCGTAAATGCATCATCTTATAACACTTGTGTCGCTTCATTAATCATATGCATCATTGTAATAACACTTGTGTTGAATAGCCTCCAGTTTGCATCGTGGTAGGGTGATTGCATTGCTATGCTTATCATTTGCATTGTAAAGTGGTGAATCCATCACATTGGTCTACAAATGCATGACTTTCAACCTAAACCTAATGAAATCCTTGTGTTTCCATCATGACGCATCAATTGTGTGCAACATGAATGTGAATGCGGCTTTTGTGAATGCATATGCGTCGCAATGCATTCATTTACCTAACTTCAAACCCTAAAAAAACATGAAAAACAATAAAATCATGAAGTGGGTAAGGGGTACTTACTGGTGGATTTGTGCCCTCTAGCCATCTGAAGGTCCATACAATGTATCCGCATTGCTTGATCATTGGAATCACCATCGTCGCGAAGTCTCCTCTCTCTTAGAGCTCTCAAATTTCAAATGGTAAAAGTGAAAATGAATTGACTTTTTACCCATTTTGAACCTATTTATAGGGTAAAAGTGGGATTTTCTTGAAAATTTTATTATTGGAGGCTCTTTTGACCAACTAGTGGGCTGCTTTAAACACATCAAAATCCAAAACTGATCGTACCACTAATTTTCTAGACATCAAATTGACTTGTCGAGACATTTTCCAAATTTTTTTATCGCCGGGCCAAAATTTGAAAATTTTCCCGAGGGGGCATAGATACTCTATACCTTCGCTAGGGAATATTTTCAAATGAATTTTCTTTGTCACAATGCGACAGGTTGCATTATGACAAAGAGGGGAAAAATGTAGACACATAAAATTGACCTAGGCCTACAAACTTTATTTTTTGCCATATTTTTGCTTAGCATAATTCAAATATTTAATTATGTCCTATGGTCCAAATTCAACTTTTAATTAAATAATTCATGTCTTTTTATTCCTTTTAATTATTTAAATAAATAAATTTTATTTATTTATTTAAATTTCATTAACTTCTAAATATCTTCTCATAATTAAATAAGTTCTTTAATTTATTTAATTATTGTCCACCTTGGCATTCTCCTAATATTAAATAAAATTATTTAAAATTGTCCCGCTTTCTAATTTTTCTCTTTAATCAAATAATTTCTAATATTATTTGATTTTCCAGGTCTTTCTTCTTTCATGCCATTCTTATCTCCTTGTCACATGCAATCTTTTCCCTTGATTTAATTTTCTAAAATCAAATCTTGACCATTCATTTCAAATTTTAACCTAATTTTATCCTAACCCTAATTGCTGGTTGTCACATTCAATCTTAACCATTGATCTTAGGGCATTTCTCAATCTTCAATCTTGTCCATTCATCCAAAATTGACTTTTCTATAAAATGGCAATTTTGGTCTCATTTGGACATCTACATCTCTTGGCATTTTGACATCTTGGAATTTCTTGACTTCATGCTTTAGTCATTTTACATTCTTTAGGCTTGCTTCATAGTTACTTTATAGTTGGATTGTGTAGCATTTTGATAGAATCCTTCAACATTTTCTTAGGACATTGACATTATCATAGGTTGCTCATCAAAAATCTGAGGGAAAACATAATATTGCAGCAAATAGAGAAGGTGCAATGGAGGTTAATCATGGAGGTTGAAGGCATTTGGTGAGGTCTTTCCTTGTTTTCATGTTTTTACTCCTTTGTTCTTCATTTCTTTTCTTTGGGTTATTTTGTTTAAGCTCTAATTTTCTAACCTGGTTGTTTCCCTAAGCTATAGGTAAAACCTATCAATTAGTCAAATTGGTCAATTAATCAATAAATCTTATTAATTGGTCAATCCTATCAGTATGATCAATCAAATCTGGTCAAATATTCAATCTTGGTCATTCAATCAATCTGGTCAATCAATCTATTTGGTCAAACAATCGGTCAATCTATCAATCTTATCAGTCAATCAATCTGTTCAATCAGTCAATTTGGTCAACCTATCAGTCAAACTCATCAATCGATCAACCTTATCAATCTTATCATCAAATAAACTCTAGCAATTGTTCTAAATGGCTATTGAATTTTTTGGTCTAGTTGATCTTATCTTTCTTATTGGTCTTTGGTAATGTTACTAGCTACCTATAGGATTTCCCAAAAAGGATTTAGAGGGGAAATGATGGATCATGATCTCTTTTATTTTGATTGATTCTGGTTTTTCTTGACAAAAAGACTAGGGTAATTGGGTCCTTTGTATGATTCATGGAATTCCTTATCTTTTTGACTCTTTGTCTTTTGCAAGTGGTAACATTGCACACATTGGTCTATGTCATACCATGGTGTTTTTGCTCCATTTACTACAATTTTGACACTCGATGATGAAAAACATGCAAGTTGGCATGTAATAAAGCAAGAATGTCCATCCCTTGTCATTTGACTAACTCCATGCTGATATCCATCTTCTCCATGCGAACACTCAACTTCTTCATGATTTCTCCTTTCTTTTCCTCAATCATTCTAATATTGTCTTGTGACACACAAAAATATCTTACATAATCATGTTAGAGGCTTGTAGGCATCATAAAGCATCATATGCATCATCATAAATATGTTAAGCCTGGTGGTACTTGCAAAATCTATGACCATTTTTGAAATTTTGAAGTCTTTTAGGGTTTAGAACTTACATGATAGGGCTTCCAAAACCCTTATGTGCTTAAACCCTAAACCCTTGAACCTGGCATGCACTTTTTTTATAAACTCATGTTGACCTTTTTGCTCCTAGTTAGTCTTAAGTTCTTATTTTGAAATGTTAATGCCTCCATTCTTTGTCTTTCCTCGATGCAATCCCCTTTTATGAACAAAATTTGTGCATGCGCTAAATTTCCATCATTAGGTTGTTGCATCGCTCATCACACATTTATTTTGGTTCATCGATTTCATTTCCATGATGAGCAGTGAGTTCCTTTTACTTTCATTGCATATCATTGATGTTATTTTCCTAAACAACTCATTCTCGTGATGCATGATGGCTTGTTTCCTTGCATCAACAGGTCTCTTCGCATCATTTTTTCACTTTGTCAAGCAATGCATGTTTCTACAATGCATAATGGATGGTGTATAATATAGGGGTAGATGATCTAATTGACACTACATGCATCATTCACATCAAAATAGTGAATGATTCCACCTAAGCATTATCTGTGATAGTCTTGTGTGTTGTGATGGAGCTTAGATTTAAAGATAGATGATCTAACAATTATCATGGATGCTTTGTGTATCACAATTACGTTTCAAAGGGGATTTTTTCTTTCCACAATGGGTGATGAAGGGATGAGATCAAGAAATGAACATTCGATGGTTGAGGTTACATCACACCCTTTCTTCACATCATTCTTGTGAAGCAAGGTGAAAGGGTGGTTCTCCCAATGAGTGATGAACGCAAAATGAAGGTGAAGGTGACATCAAGGGATTGACAGGTGGAAAATTTTTCTGCATCGAATGGACCCAAAAATTTGTCACTCCAATTTGTTGTGGTGTCTCTGATGGGATGTGATGGTGATTGAATGAACCAGATTTAAAGAGGTTTTAATATGACATCCAAGTTTTAAAGTTCAAGGAAATAAGTGATAGGTTTTTGATCCTAGTGCAAAGAGGATGGACCAACAACCATAATTAAAAGATATGATTCTACAATAGCTAGGTGGTGAAAGTAGTAGCATGAATGTAGGAAACAACTATGAATTGACACAAAAGGAAAAATCAATTTCTGCAATAGCCTCAACTACTCACATTGATGACTGACAATGGCTTGGACGATGGAGAGGGGCATGATTTGTCAGAGATCTTTTTCCTATCTAGATTTGGTTGAGGATTTCATGATCTCCTATGCCTGCATTCATGAATACCATCAAGATGGAGTGTGCTCAAGGTGTCAGGGGCCTTTATGGCTAGTTGTTACTCTAATTTGGAGGCAATTTTGTTGATTGTATTCTGATTGGGTTTCTTTTTTGTAAACTTAGTTAGGATTAGGGTTGAGATTTTGAATCCAAATTGTAGTTATGCCTACACTATAAAGACATTTTTTATAGTTTTTGTTTGGGTTCCATTCTCTCAGAGTTTTGTAAGTCTTTTTCCTTAGTCTAAATAGTGTTTTCTTCTTCTACAGCTAAAAAGGAAATATTGTAATGTTTTCTCTATAATAACAATAGATGACCTAAATGTTCATTGCATTTGCGCATAATATTTGTATTAGTTTGATCATTATCTCCACTATTATACTCATTTCCTTTAAATCAATATAATCAAGGATTGTTTTCTTGTGCTTAAATCACATTTGCTAATCTAGAATATTTGATTTGTTAGTTTATGTTCAAGGAGCAGAGTAATCTCTATCAATTCATATGTTAATGTTGTGATGATGTAATAGGGATTTCAAAGATTTTTGATAGCATTGATCTTTTGTTTGTTTCTTGCTACAAGGTAGTAAGTTTATTAGAAGCCTGGGTGGGTCTACTATAGGAGTGTTACTTCAACATGGTATGATGGAGGAATATTCTCTCAAATTTGAATTCAAATCCAAGTGGAATTTGTCCTTCCAACAAGGCATTTAATTCACCTAATAAGTCCTTTTGTCTTGAGCCAAGTGGAATTTAAGGAATTTCATTTCCCTCTTACATGTCATTTCAACATTTTCAAATATCACCTAATGTCATTTATGGGAAAATTCATCAAAATGTCCACATCCTCCATCCATTCACATTTGGACAAGTGACACCTTGGCATTAGTTGAATGTTAGTCCCACATTGCTCCATTTTGGGCATTCTTCCATCTTGTCTTTCTATAAATAAGAGGTCTCTTTCCTCATTTCATCATCCACAATTTGAGCAATGTTATTATACTCAAATCCATAGCTATTCTCATTCATTTTTATCAACTCTTAGCTAGGTTATGCAGATTTTCATCTTGGAGCACACTTCAATCTTCAACAAAGTGGATCACATCTTCATAAAATCATCAAATCTAGCATAGGAGTTAGGAAAGGGACAATTTTCACATCAAATTGGCACCAATTCCTCCATGGGATCAAGAGTTTTCTTGTTTAATTAGGATTCAATATCTTTTTATTGCTTTCTTATTGTGTTCTACATCTCATTTCCTTATTTAAGCTTTGTGAATGGATTTCATGGGGAACTTAGGTTCTAACTTGCATTTCAATCTTCCAATGTGTGTGTTCTTTGTGTTTTGTAGGTACTAAGATCTTGGTTCATACATTGGGCACTAGAAGGAGGGCCTACCAAAAGTTCCAATCACGTTTCTTCACCAAATTTTGTGTTTTTTTGTTGTTTTTGCATCTACAAGGAATTCCACTGCTAGCAGACCAGCGTTGTAGTTCAGAACCACTAGGAATCCAACATTCCTATACTGAATTGCTACAAACTCCAACCTCAGATGCTTTTTGTTTCCCGCCCAGAATTCAAAATCTCAAATGACACTGCTGAGTCATTTTTTGTTGGCTGGAATCTTTCCAACCTTCAAACTCCACTGTTAGCTGAAAGTAGCGACGCCTTCGTGCTCTCTGTGCTTGTTGTAGAGCAATATTGACTAGTAAGCATCACTATATAGAACTGTTAGAGGGCTTCAAATAGTGATGACTTCATAGGTTCCACCGCTGGAAGGTAGTACAAAGTGAAGTTCAATTTTTTATGACATGTGCCTTTTTCATTTCTAATCATTAGGGTTATTACTTGCTTTCTTGACCTCTATTTTGTAGGTTTGACTAGTTTTCTTGTAGGTTGACTTGAGCAAAGGTGAAGGAGAAAAGAGGCATGATAAAATCACCATTTTGTTAATCCAAGTGTTTTTGAACACTTTAGTGTTTGTTTAAAACTCTTAGAGGATTCACATTTTCTCTTAAAAGAAAATTCGTTATCTTTCATACTTAGGACCTACTAAATTTCTTTTGGGCTCTAAAAAGAACATTTCAATTTCTTGTTATAAAAAGGCTTAGAATGAACTTTATGACACAAAATTACAAGAGTTGGTTTTTGGATTTAACAAATTGAACAAGGAAAATTCCGCATTTGATTTGGTGCTTAAAAAAAGAAGTCATTATTGCTTTTGTGGGCTTAAAATGAACATGTGCTACTTTGTTTTGTGATTTCTTACTCAAACTAACACCATTGAAAAGAAGTATGTGCTTCTCTCGTGCCTCATGACAATATTGAGAATCAAAAGGCTTTTTGGTGGTCTTAGGTTGGGATAAAGTAATTTCCTCCACACTTCATTTTGGGATTAAAATTGAACAAAACATCATGCGAGTATGAGTAAACCTATCGCATGTATTCTCTCTTTGTTTCTTAAACAAAGATTGATTGTGTTATGGATATGTTTGCTTGCTATTTTTTATCTTAGAGGGCATGCTTTGGGGAAAAGGTACTCACCCAAGGGAACAACTCAACTGGTAACACTCTAAAGCCAAGAGTATTTCCAACGAGGATATAAAAGTGGGTACTAGAACAAAGTCCATATCACACGGTTGGCTCCGATGAGAAGGGAAACAATGGTCTCTTGCCTCGATGGGTCATCTCCTACGAATGGAAAGTCTGAATTAAAAACCTTGTTGTAGAAAGGCCAAAATCCCTATGTATTTGTTGGTGTAGGAATGATCATTCTGAAGCCACCCCACACTTTTACGGTTTTAGTAGAAATGGAAAGTATGCCATGGGAGTTTCATGGGTACTGATGCTTGGCTACCTTGAGAAGTGAGTGGCATGGAGAGGAGCCAGTGGGGTCAAGCATGTAACCATTCACTAAAAATAAGTGTAGCTAGACTTGTCCAAGTGGGGACTCAACAATTATAGTCTTTCATATCCATAGGATTGTGCTTATTCTTGGTTACAAAACACTTTGCTTGTTTGAAAAAATTTGGAAACAAACATTTAACATTGTCATCAAAACTTCAAACCCTTTAGGAAGCAAATATAATTGACCAAATTCATGTGTTATTGCTTGTCGTTGGTATTTTATTCTTAGATGTTTCTAAACACTTGGATTATATCTCAATTTTCTTACTAAAGTTAACAATAGGTAACCCTTGCCTTGATTTCATCAAAGTTCCAAAAAATATACCTTGTGGAATGAGAATAAGTTGAGACATTGGACATCTAGTTTGAAATGTTAATCAAGAAGTGTTTTTGGTAAAAGAAAGTCATTAAGAAAATACTAAAAACAATTGAATCCCACACATGTGTCTCCAATGATTTCACGCAAGATCAAGATCAAGAAACCAAAGGTAAAAGCTCTTAGTCCAAAAGATCACCAAAAGCATCTCTCAATGCTATACAAATTTAGATGAAGACTAATTTTTAAATTTTACAGAAAAGCTTCAAGAAACAATCTCGGATTGTACTCATTCTATTATTGTCAGAATCCAAATCTTTTTTGTGAATTTGAACACCTTGTCTAGAGAAAAGCGTGTTCTTCAAAACTGAGGTCTAGTAAACAAGTGTCTTTTTAGGGAAACATAGGATCAAAATAAAACCAAAATCATCTCACCATCAAATTTTGAAAATCTTGAAATCATCCTTCATGCTAGGCTTTTTGGCAGAGTTTAAAATTTTGAGCAGTGCAATATAGCACTGCACCTAGAGACCTAGTTTTAAATGCATTAAATGATCACAAAAAAATGAAAAGAAAAGATCAAGTCAAGTTGACTCACCAGTGGTCCAATGTCAGGAAGCCTTTGATACATCTAGACTCAGTCAAAAATGTGCATCGGGAGTTGTTGTTGTGCCATCTCGCTAGGGTGTCAGGGCTCAAAATCGTAGAATCACTAAAGGTTGAATGTGAAAATGAATTGGAAGTGGTCCCCCGAGGCCTATTTAAGCCTAAAAATTAGGGTTCTTTGACCCTATTTACCCATCCAGGAGGGGTCTAGGTCTCCTGGACCCATTTTCACCTGTTTGAGGGTCATTGTGCGCCATTCCTTTATCATTTTTTTGTGTTTTTTTGACTCCCCAGAGACTTTTTGGACCCGTCGGGCACCTTGTCCTCCTTTTTTCGCGAGATCACCCAAAACTCAGAATTTTTGTTTGATCTCTTGAGGGGGAAGTATATCGGCATATTTCCTTTGCCGAGGCAGCATTGGGGAAAATTTTGAAATTGATTTTTTTTTGGCTTTTGATCGAGACATTATATTCTTTGAAACAACGCAACAAGTGCCTTGCTTCAAAAAGGGGAAAAATGTAAACATGGAAAATATACCGACATACTTGATTCCAATTATTAACACCATTTCATCCAAAATAATTCCTTACTCTAACCATTTAATTAAATACCCTTATTTGATTAAATTCATCAATTTTCCTCTCTTAATTAAATAAATCATTTTATCTAATTAAGTCTTTCTCTCGTTAATTAAATCAACCCATCAGATCTAATTAACCCTATATCCATATTTGATTAAATAATTCACTTTATTTGATTAAATCTCTAAAGTCTATCTATTAAATTGAATAAATTAAACCTTATTTAATTAAGCTAACTAATCATCCTCTTTTATTAAATAAATCAAAATATTTATTTAACTAATTCTAAAATCACATTCCTCTCATATTTTATTTAAATAAATCATAGAAAATCTAAGTCAAATTTGTGACATCATCTAATCACCCATTAAATTAATTGACCCTTGATTATTTTAATCCTAATTCATGTCCCATCCTCTAGCTTTTTCCATTTGCACATGAAAATAGATTTAATTCATTTAATAAATCTTTATTTTCTCTCAACATGGCATAATGGAGGAATATTCTCTCAAATTTGAATTCAAATGCAAGTGGAATTTGTCCTTCCAACAAGACATTTACTTCACCTAATAAGTCCTTTTGTCTTGAGCCAAGTGGCATTTAAGGCATTTCATTTCCCTCTTACATGTCATTTCAACATTTTCAAATATCACTTAATGTCATTTATGGGCACATTCATCAAAATGTGCACATCCTCCATCCATTTACATTTGGACAAGTGGCACCTTGCCATTGATTGAATGTTAGTCCCGCATTGCTTCATTTTGGGAATTCTTCCATCTTGTCTTTCTATAAATAAGAGGTCTATTTCCTCATTTCATCATCCACAATTTGAGCAAAGTTATTATACTCAAATCCATAGCAATTCTCATCCATTTTTATCAACTCTTAGCTAGGTTACACAGATTTTCATCTTGGAGCACACTTCAATCTTCAACAAAGTGGATCACATCTTCATCAAATCATCAAATCTTGCATAGGAGTTGGGAAAGGGCCAATTTTCACATCAAATTGGCACCAATTCCTCCATGGGATAAAGAGTTTGCTAGTTTAATTAGGATTCAATCTCTTTTTATTTCTTTCTTATTGTGTTCTACATCTCATTTCCTAATTTAAGCTTTGTGAATGGATTTCATGGGGAACTTAGGTTCTAACTTGCATTTCAATCTTCTAATGTGTGTGTTCTTTGTGTCTTGCAGGTACTACGATCTTGGTTCATACAGTGTCATATGTGAATGATGTTATAGGGATTCCCACCTTGGTTTTGTAGAGCTTAAAGTACAGAGGAGAAGCTTTCCAATCATATCATGTTTGTTTTCCACTAACCTAGGGTCTCTAAGCATAAGGAGTAGCTACCTTTTAGGAGAAACTAGACCATTAGCTAGAAACACAAATAGATTGGTGACTCTACTAGGTATGAAATTTAAAATTTGGTTGCAAACTGTCCTATCACAAAGTCATTAAAATCTCTAACCAAAGATTGAAAATTGTGGAATCTTATTTTCCCATCTGAGTCACCAACAAATTGGCAACTCTGCTAGGGAAGAAAAATCAAGAAGTTCAAAAATATCTCCATGAGCAACTGAAAATATGATCTTCCTCTTTGCAAGCCACATGAAGTGGTGATCCCATTGAGGAAGATATAGATAATATCCATTTGAGAGAGTCAAGAAATTTTTTTATCTGAAGTTTTAGTTTAGATGATTCAAAGGGACCTGCATACTTGAAGAGGGAGATTATTGTAATGTTTCTAGTGTGTTCTTGAAGTCTAGTGCTTTGCTAGTGGAGAGAACTCATAAATACATTGATGTTGGAAGAAGCTTTCTGCTACTTGAAGATCTTTTCCTCTTTCAAAGAGGTGGAAACTCTACAATTTTTTTTACATCATCAGAAGAGTTGGTTACAACAGTGTTCATGTATTTTTTTATGAAGGTTTGCAAAAAAAGATTCTAGTAAATATTTTCCCTTATCTAGTACTCTAAGGTACTAGTAGAAAATGGAAATGAGAAAGTAGGATATTCTGCAAGAAGTAGATGGTTGTTTTGGGGATTAACTCATTTACAAGTATGTATAACCATTTTGGTTCCCCCTCTATGAGCTATGGTATTATGACAAAACAACAATTATTTTTTCAGAGAAGACCTTTCTTTGTTCAAAGAAATAGAGTATTAAATTTTAGTGGCATCCATAACTTCCCAAATCCTATTCCTAATGGGATTAGCAAATTTCTGCTAAAATTTTATGGAAAGAAATCTAAGTCGACAAACAAGCATCTACAAGAGTTTGTGAATCTAATGGAAGATTATGAGGTAAAGGTTAAGGATGTTTTCATGAAGCTCTATGTTCAATCCCTTAAGGAAGATGCTAGGGATTGGTTTCCAAACTTACCATCCTAACCATTTCATCTTGGCAAGAGTTTATGATATAATTCATAGAGCCATTTGTTGAAATAATTAATGTGGGTTCTGTGATTTCAAAATTCATGGACATCCAAAGGGTAGAAGAAGAATTGATTCTAGCCTTTAACTTAAGATTTTCAAAGTCCATTCATGAATGACATTCCTGAGAGTTTCAGACTCAATGATGTAGTGTGCTTTGTTGTATATCTATGTGCATTTGAATAAAAAATGAGCTATCTATTGAGAGACAAGAATCCTGCAACACTTCAACAAGCATATGAATTTTCCATGGATATTGAGAATAATAAAATGTATCAATTCCTAAGGGATATATGGATGCAAGTGTTGATCATCTTAGCCTTTTTTCAAGATGTGAAGTATCTAGATCAAAAAATAACAATGATTGTTTTGTTAATGATAAATTTGTTATTGCAAATAGTCTATCATTACACCCCATGACTCAAGGTGAATTCTAGATAAAATGTGTAAATGCAATGCCTCAAGATGCTAACAATATTTGTCCCATTCTATGGTCTTATCAAAATAATGACATGATGCATATGGATGAAAGGAATGCATTAGAAAATGGGAATGTGTCTTATGCTAATAAGAGTGAGCTTTGTATCTAAGATAATCTAGATGAAATATGTGAAGAAGTAAAAAGAATGTAGGGGTTCATGCCTTCTTATGTTTCAGTTGTTCAAAATAATGAGGGTGTTACTAACCCTAATTATTTTTCTCTTATTCATCATTACATACATAAGATTGATATGGTGGTCTTCACTTCATCTGAAGATGATGTTAATGTGCATATAGGTCAAAGAATGTGTTTTGTCCCCAAGAAAGATATTGTGTGTTGTTATGGTCTACAAGAATGCGAGTTGGAGTTGTTGATGGGTGATGATATAGTTGATGATGAAATTTCTTCTATTTCTTATTTTGCTAATAGGGCTCTAAAATTATAGAATAGGGCTTCCAAAACCCCTATGTTCTTAAGTCTTAAACCCCTAAACCTGGCATGCAATTTTGTTATAAACTCATATTGACATTTTTGCTCCTTGTTAATCTTGCATCCTTAAGTTGAAATATTAATGTCCCCATTCTTTGTTTTTCCTAGGGCTGCCCCCTTTTATGAATAAAATTTGTGCATGTGCTAAATTTCCATCATTAGGTTGTTTCATCACTGATCAAGATTTTCTTTTGCTTCATCTGTTTCAATTTTGTAATGAGCGATGAGCTCCTTTTACTTGATCACGCATTGCTGATTTTTTTTTTTTGAACAACTCATTCCCATGAAGTACGATGGTTTGTTTCCTTGCATCTCTAGGTCTCTTCATGTCATAATTTCACTTTGTCAAGCGATACATATGTCCACAATGCATGATGGATGGTGCATATTTCAGAGGTGGATGATCTAACAGACATTGTGCACATCATTCCCATCACTATTGTGAATGATGCTACCTAAGCATTATCCGAGATAGTCTTGTGTGTTGCGATGGAGAATGGATAAGCACAAAGCATAACAGTAAATAAAATATCATCACCTATCTCTCTGACAGGCTAGGTGAAATCAACCTCATCATATGTAGGGGGCATGGAGGATGTGCTAGCCTCTCTAGGTCTATGAGTGCTGGTTCCTACTGCAACTGTTGCTCATGATCTAAAAACATGAGTGGGAGATGATTCTCCCCACTCATGACCTGCTACATCCTCATCTGCTACCTCACCACTCTCACTCATGGAATGCTCCTCCTCCTCCTCCTCCTTGACCTCCTCTTGATCTACATCCTCCTGGTCATCATAATCAAGAGCTGCAGCTTCATTGTACTCATCATCTATCATGTCTACAAATATGTTTGCAACCCTATATTGGGTCTCCTCAACCTTGTCCTCTACCTCATCTCACTCATTTGGGAGTGGTCCTACATCACCTATCAGCTCCTCTATCAGAAATATGGGAGTTGGTCGTGATACTATCCACCACTCCTAGTAGTCATTTGTGGCATTGACGTCATTAGTGTCAGAGATTGAAGGAATATCATGATTTGAGAAATCAAAGTCACTATAGATAACATCCTCAACAATGAATCATCTACCATCACTATGTATTTAGGCACTCTATATTGATCTCCTAAAGAAGGGTCGTGCCCTAAGTGCTATCTAGAGCTACCCAAATTGTCACATGACACGATCATAGTAGAAAGGTCATACTATGTACTTATGTCTACCAATCAAAAACCTGTCTATATGCAGTCTCCTCATCTATCAAGTGTGATCTAGCCATTGAAGCACAAGCTGATAAGGTCTACAAAGGATCTCATCCTCCTCTAGTTGGTCAAATCACACTCTCCAGAAGTGAAAATCACCATACTGCCAAAACCATCATAGAGGATATTTGAAGGCCCGAGGATACCCCAAGGCTGTCAGTGTACAGTGTACCATGTTGTCCACCTACTAAAAGGAAAATCGTCCAAGATCATAGTACAAGTGTGCTTGGATACTACACCCAAGGCATATATTGTCATGTGCTCTACCATCCCTTGCATTAGGTGTACGAGTCCTCCCTCCAGATGCACTCCCTAGTCATTAGGGATGAGTGCTAGTGCTACTATCAACATCATAATCTGTCTAACCAATGGGGCCTATGAATACAATACCATCATGAGATCTATCTGTGGCCTCACTCTCTCATCATGCACTAGTCCATAAAGGAAATATTGCATGTCATATTTCCTCTCATGGAATGATCACTCCATGTGGAAAAGCACTCACTCACCCCAAATGGGAACTCAGAGTATGTGATGCACGCACTCTAGTGTGATAGTCATCTCTTCGGTAGGCAGATGAAATGTACATGTATTAGTGTCCCAACGCTCAATTAGTGCCATCAACATCAGATCATGGTACCTCATGGGGTGCATGAGGTACACCTAGTATAATCCTATAGTCTATAAAATCTTTTTTTCCCCCACTAAGAGAGTGGGTGATAAATCTCGAAGAAGGCTAATTTGTTGCCACCCAGACAATGTTTCAAAAGGGTGGGAACCTAATAGAAAAGAAAAAATATGTCCTATAAGTAGTCTAAAATCTAAAATATTTACATCAATAATCATAAAAGTGTACTAAAGTTGTTCTACTATTCTTTCCTAGAGGCCCTAGACACTTTAGACCCCTTTAGAGACACTTTGCAAAGAAACAGGACAATTTGCGAAAAAGTGGGACACTTCGTGAACAAAAGGGACACTTAGTGAGTAAAAGGGACACTTTACAAAAAAAGGGGGAACTTTTCAAATTTTCTCCAAGGCCCTATATTAACCTATAAATTCATAAATTTCATAAAATAAATGTGTGAAGACAAAGCTAAAGTAGAAAAATCAGCTCACCTCATGATGGTATTCATCGTGGGCCACCTCATCTCGTAGGATGTCTAGTCTCATAGGCCTGCAGCCTCATCGGCTTGGCATATTTGGCATACTCTTCAATCACTCTCAAGCTACAAAAAAGTAAATAAAAAATAGTAAGAATTCACTTTAATTTTTACTCTTGTATCAGTTAAAATTAGGTTTTTAACTATATTAGGGTGAAAAAGTATATTTTATTCAAACCAACATAACGAGTGCCAGAGAACTCCATTTTTTATGCCGTTTGTTGTGTTGGACTCATGATTCTGCTCCTAAAATTATCAATAGTATATTATTATGTAGTATTGGTGTAGGAGAATCAAACATTTCAAGTCAACCAAAAATATTTTCATTCATGTTTTCTTGCATTTCAGTAGGTAACTATCAGGACCCAGTCTCAATATTTCATACCGCATTATACCATGTTGTAACATCAAATTTCATAGAGTAGGATATATGATCTTCATTGCAACATCTACATGATATCTAGAATTCCAATGTTTTGGAGATCCCAGTATGCAGATATCACTAACAAAATATCAGTTGTAATTGGACAAAGAGCATTCATAGACTAGTCTTGACATTTCAAGTGTGTGGACCTATCCCATGACTTGTAGAGGTTAGGAAACCATTTCATAAGGATGCATATTCATTGAGGAGCCTTCATTCCGATTTTCATCATGTTTTTCCATGGATCAAATGAGAATCATATGTTTTGGCTGATCTTCACACGTTTCATCAACTTTGGGGTTTGAGACCTCTTGAGGCCGACAAAGACTTTTCAGAGCTGGGAATTGATATATATTAGGATTTTGTATTTGCATTAAGTAGTTATGATAGTGATAGAGAGGTGGGAAGATATAGGAGATAAGGGCTTTGACCTGCATTGTATTTCTAGGATTAGTGCCATATCATTCTATAATTTGTAAGTCCGGAGGCAGGGTATGCTACCTATGAATAATTGATCATTATCTATATATTCATGTGGGATTGTTATTCCAATTCTCCAAGTTTCTATTGTGTTTACTCTTGCTGCAAGGTTAGATAGTCCTATTCTCAGCCCCTCCATCCTTGACTACACTAGGTATGGTACTTGGAAATACCCTATGACATGACCTACCCTATTCGATGTGGCTATATTGATACCTTGATTCCACCTCCATAAAGAAAGTAGAATCAAGGGTGGGCATACATCTACCATTGAATGTGATTTCTAGAAAGAAGTTAGGTAAAGAGGATTTTTTTTAGACAACTAATGAATTTGTGTTACAAGATGTGGTTCCCAATATTGTAGTTTTGTAGATGACTACACTAGGGGCTTCATTCTCCTGTATCATGAATGAACTTATATGTGTATCCTTTTATAAAAAAGAGGTTATTATTGGATTCCTTTAGCTTACATATGCATGTAGAGTCATATGGGCACTAAAGTGGGGGCTAAATGTAGTGTAAAAATTTGTAGGCTCTTGAAAGTGAGGTAATTTCATAGTTAATTTGGACCTATTTTGGTACCCTTGCATTAATTACCCTTTAAAATCATCATTTATGAGCTCCTAAGACCCATTATTTTGGATCTTGAGGATCATTTAACCTAAAAATCCCATAAATTTATTCAAAACAATGAAAATCACGAAAACCCATCTCAAAAAGCTAAGGTGGGCCTGATTCGCCACCTTCGGTGAATGAGTCCCCTTAGATAGGACTTGTTGGCACAAATTACCTCCTCACTTTCAAAAGTGCACTAGAAGAATTTGCCTAAGTGACCCACTTTGAGGGGTCATAATTTGATGCCCATTGATTTTCATGGAAAATCCCTTTGTAGAAACACTCATGTGTCCTATGTGAATAGGAATATCAATTTATAGCTTCCCACGATGAGCTTTGTTAGGGTTTCGAAAAGTGAAGCTGGAGGGTTTTGACACTTTTCTACTGTTTGCAAACTTTAAGTTTTACAAAGTAGCCTCCCATTTGAGCTTCCATTTTGCAACTTGATGGCTGTCATGACAAAATGGTTGTTTTTCTACATTCTCCATACCAAGATGATCTCACATGTCAGTTTTCAGGGCCTCATGAGTTGATTTGTTATTTTTAATAGATCAAAACCAAATGGAATTTCTTTAGTTTTGCACTGAAACCTTTTTGAGAGGTCAACTTTGACGTTCAATATCCTTTGATGGGAGATGATCCGAGAAAAGTAATCTTCACACATATTCACTATACCAACATGATCTACTGTGTCCAATGGTAGCTCGCCAAGAGTTGATTTGATATTTTTGGAAAGAGATCTTGAGTTTTAATTGGTTTTGAACAGCTACATTTGTAGAAAAGTTCGAGAGGGAAACTTTGACAATTAATAACTTTCACCTCATGATTCCTTTTTCCAAACCATCTTTTGCATTGCATTCTCTGGACCATTTTCTACATTCCTGCAAGTTTTCATTACTCCAAAAGGTCGTTTCACTAGTTTTCCAGGCCGATTCCAAAGCCAACTTGGCCAATTTTGCACATTTTACAAATGAGTGAGAAATCAGATTTTGATGAAAGCCCATTTCATATTTTAATTCTAGAAACATTAAAAAGGTGATGACATGTTAATTGAGCATGAAAAGTTGTTTGAAAATGATGTTTTTTTTAGCCGGGTCCACATGGGTACCCAACATGCTCTTGGTGGAGGACATTCTGGTTATGCAGGGCATGAACTTCTGAGCATGGTTTCATTGATGGGTTGCCATTTATCTTCACTATAAGCTTCTTCCATTCAACTAGTTGACAGTGGCACTTCATTTGAATTTGAATGGAAAATGTCTCAACATTATTTGATCTTGTCATCAAATGTGAGTTTGTGGCATGAATGCTATGTAAAGAGGTTGATATGTGTGGGAAAGTATTGTTTAGTGTTTCCTAATTATATGGATGCTTAAAAAATCACAAAATCAAAGAAGATTCATAATGAAATGAATATGTAGTTAAGAGGCATAACATAGCATCTTGTCAAGAAGGGTTACAACATCAGAAGAATCAAAACAAAGCTAGTAGTGAAGAATTCTATATATGCATATGATTGCCTTGTGGTGAAGAAACATTTGATGCCACACAAGTTCCATTCATGAAAGAGCTTGTTAATGGGGAAATAGAGTATGGAAACGGGTTGAACGTATTATGAGATTGAGTGTGGGCTATGATTTTATCTGGAAAGTTGTGCATAAAACAACCATTATGTGCAAAAAATTGGAAGCATAGGCAAGGCACTTTTAGCGCTGGTAGCAAATAAAAAAAAGCTCTGTTGGAAATGCTTTAGTATGGATACCCATCAAAGCATAAAGAGGGATGTCCATCAGAGGCATAAGATTATGCACAACAAGGAAGGATTCAAAAAAAACATTGAAGATGCATATGGGAAACCATCTAAGCATACAAGAAGCAGCCATGCCATGAAAAGGGAGGGCACACACTAAGATTGTATGCCCAAAATAAGTGTAAAAACCTTTATAAACTCTAACACAAGCTGAAGGATGGGACGCCACAAATAGATATATTGAAGGACTTTTGAAATTTTGAGTAGAAGCAATCAATAGGGAATGTCATGGGGCATGGTATGCATAATGTGAATTTATTAAAAGGGCTCCAAAAATTTCAAATGCATTGAAAAAAAGCATGGCATACCCACCTAAGCATGAGGAATAAGATGCGAAATCTACATTGAAAAGGGGAGTGCCATCATTGTAGATTATATACAAAGTTGTATATGTGAAATGATCTCAAAAAGTTCAATGAAATACAGATGGAGGAATTTGAAGAATGCCTCTTATAGGAGTACAATATTTTTGTTGAAAATTCCTTAGAAACTTACAAGCAACTGCTTTTTAAGGTATGAATGAAAGGCTAAACCCTGCACCTGAAGCTGGTGAATGGGGGTAAAGATACAAATAATTCAAGAAACAAATAAAATGTATGTTGAAAAGGCATTAAAAATCCCTCAGAGCAGATATATGCAAAATGTGGAAGCATATGCAGGGCATACTTGTTGACTATAGAGTGCCTCTTTTAAAATGTAATCTAATGGAATGTTACACCATGATTACTGCAACAAATACACATAATGATTGTTGAAAAGTCTTTGGAAATTCCCACTCAAATGTAATAGGTAGAGCCATCGCGCCAGTGAAGAGATGAATGAAGACAACCATGCATGGCTGAATGGGATGCCATGTCATGGCTGGGAAAATCCATAAAACACAGAGTACAAAAGAGGAGTTTCTGCCATTGTGTGAATGCAAGGCACAAAGAAATGCATTGTGAAAGCGAGTTGGGGAAAAATTGTGAGTCAATGAGGAAATTGGATGATCAACGAAGGAGATTGAAGACCCAAATCTAGCCAAATCTGGACCCTTCCTCACTAGCTCGCCTAGATAAGTTGCATGTCTTTTAATTCCCATGAGATAGCGGAATTGTGCCATGTGGCAAGTGTGCGCCTGACAGGAGCAAAAGGTGTGTGAATTTTCATTCGCTTTTAACATGGGAAAAAGGAAATTTGTTTTAAATTTAAAACAAAGAGGGCTCATTTCACATTAAAAGAAAATATTTAAACGTAAGATATGCCATGAGTTTTAAATATGGTGAATGGATGTATGAATGGTGGGTCCCAGAAATATTTTTAAAGCTTTCATTTTAATTAGTGAATAAAGTTTTTAAATATGCAATGAAGCTGATAAAGGGCTATGAATAAATGGCCCCAGAGTATTCTATTTAAATCGCTTCACTTTAAATGGAGTATTTTAATGAGTGAAGTAAGAGTGGGGCCTTGAAGGTAAAATCTTTAAATGTTGTCGGGAAAACATTTTCACTAAGGACATGATGAAATGTTTATTGCTGGAATGTAAAATAATGTGCATAGGAATTGTGGGTAAAATATTCTCTTTACTGGAGAATAAAATGTAAGAGATAAAATTTTTTATTGCTGGGAAATAAAATACAAGGTAAATAATATATAGCTATAGGAAAATGATGTTTATCATGGATAGGGAGATGTTTTTCACAAAATAGGTAAATGGCGAGAAATTCTTCACATGGGAATTTTTTCTGTTGCTTGGCAACTTGAGCAAAGGCAGAAATTGGTGGCAAAGTCTGTTGCTGAAGAGAGACGAGAGAGGCTTTGCACAATTTGTGATCAATGAGAAAGATGCTTCTAGATGTCTTCTATATATTTTCTTCTGGAGTTTTTTGTTTCCTTTTATTCTCTTTCTCTTTTCATTGTTCTAATTATGGGGTTCCAATTTTTGTAAACTCTGCAAGGCAGGCAGAAGCTCTAGGTAGATTGTAGTGCTAGGATTATTATAGTTGAGTCACTAATCTGAAAGTTTCTATGTTTATTTTATTTGATAATTGTCTCCATGGCTGAAATGTAATGTTCTTTTGGATTCAATACTAAAATTGTTTGAGTCTTTTCATGCACATTTGTTGCATTTGAGTTACATCTGATTGTTGCCTTCTATTCGATGAATGATGTAAATGCTTTAATGAAGCACAAGCTGCATTTATTATTTCCTATTGTGCATGGGATAGTGTGATTGCTTTAACAAATGTGATAGGAGTGTTGTGTTTCAGGTGGATTTATAAGAATGATTATCAGATAAAGCTTTAGTGATCTAGTTGTCACAATGTGATAACATTTGTAAAGATCTTCAAATCATGTTTAGCATTGTAGGATGAATGCTAGTTATATGACTCCATAGCCCATTTCATGGCACTGGTCCATTATCATTCTTCTACTATTTTTAGTTGGGTCCCAATTCTTTAAATCATAAACCATTTCAATTATATTTTGTGGGTACGTGTATATGCCTTGTTCTCCATGTTGATTGTTGAATTTCATTCAATATCTTGCCAATGTTGATTAATATTTTAGGTTTCTCAACATAGTTCTGTGAGAACATTATTTGTTAAACAATATCCTATTAATTGTGTGTTTGAATATCTAGATGTCGCTAAAGTGTCACCCCCCTAGGCTCACAAAGCTTAAATTGTAGGGGAAATATGTTCTAATTCCATTTCCTATCAGTTGGCCAAATTCCCCACTGAATCTGATCATTGGAAAGTTGCTAGTCTATAGGATTCACTAGTCTGGTGCGATTTGGAGAACCAACAGAATGGCGACTCTGCTGGGGAGAATTTGAGAAAAATCTCATTGAAGAATCTAGAAACAAAGTCATATCATTTACATTGAGTCATATTATTTTCTATTCTGAATCTGTTCAAATATTGAAGGATTTCAAGCCTAGAGAAATAATTGTTGCAGTGAGCTTGATTATTTCATGATCTATGGTGCTTTGTTGGTGAAAGGAACTGAGAAGAAGATTTACATGTGAAATAACTTCATGCTATTCAAAGTCCAGTCCTCTACAAGGAGAGGTGGAAACTCTATCAAGAAGAACCTATTGAAGAGGTGAACAAAGTTCCAAATCTATAATATTTCCAGAAAATTTGTAGCAGCTGCAACATTTCTAGGTATTCTTCATTCTTGGTTTTCAAGAAAATTATGTATGAAAGCCATATTTGAACATCTTAGGAAAAAATTTGGTTCCCTATTGGGTGGTAAGCACTAAGAAAGGGAAAGGTCAGTAGAATTTAGCTTGCATACTTCTGAATTGTAATTTGCAGCCTATGTATTGTTTTGGAGAAGTATGTTTTAAATTTTCCCACTAGAAAGATCTTAGGCTTAGATGCATTTGAGTTATGCATTGTAATATCTTGAGGTCATGATAAAAGATAGAAATAGGGAAAATGAATTTTCAACTATAGAGTTGATATGTGAATTTTGAAAGAGGCATGTTAAGATGCTTGAATATATGCATCCTAGTATGGTTCCAGATGGAACTATTGTTTGTGATTAGTCCCAGCCAGATTGTCAAAGTAGTTTCAGCACGGAAAGGTACAAATCCATCAATTTTAGTGGAATTAGTGGTTACCCAAATGAAACTCTAGCTAAAGTCAGAAATAAGTTTCCAAGATTCATTGTTGATAAGGCTGAATCGGCAAATAAACATCTTCAATAATTCAGTAACATGATGGATTATTATGAGACTATTTATTCAATCCTTGAGAGGAGATGCAAGAGAATGGTTCTCTTATTTACCAACATCCTCCATTCATTCATGGGAAGAGTTCATGACAATTTTCATGGAGAAATTTGGAGAAAGGATTTACCCTACTTTGATAAGGAGAAAATTCATGAACATGGCGAAAGGCAAAGATGAGTTAGTCCCATCTTTTAATCTCAGATTCTCAAAGATCATAAGAGAGATTCCTGAGAACATTAGGCCAAATGATGTTGAATGTTTGGTCGTGTACTTAGGAGTACTTGACAAGAAGATGAGTTATCTGTTGAGGGATAAAGAGCCTACAACCCTGCATCAAGCATATCAAATGGCTATGGATATTGAGCATAATCTGAGATATTCAATGATGAAAGGACATAAGGTTGTGAGTGTTGGTCATCCTAACACACCTCATGGAAATAAATTTCATGGATCAGATAATAGAAGTTCTTGTCAAGATGTTAATGCTGCTGCTCTGATTTCTCCATCATTAGAACTTATAGATCATAGTGAGCTCCAAGTTGAATGTCATCCAAACTTGGGCAATGTTGATCAAACATCTCTTGTTCAAGGATTGTTTAAAATGAAGAGACTTAGAGGGGAATCATTACATGATTTATTTTCAAGGTTCTTGAATGCTTTGTTGAAAGTTCCCATAGATTTTAGACCTAAAGATTCAATGTGCATTGATTTGTTTTGTAAAATTTGCAAGTCTGGGCTGAGTACTTTTCCAAAGTGGTTGAAGCCTCACAACTTAAATCAATTACTTGATTAGATAAAGGTTATTGAGAGAGCCCAACTTAATTATGCACAAAAAATGATGTCTCAAAATGAAGATAGCATCAATCCTATTGAGGAAAATCATAACAAGATACACAAAAATGAGAATATGTGTTGTATCAATGAGAATGTGGACTGTAATCTGCTCAAAATAAGCTCATGTGTAGATCCTTGCAGCAATGATGAGGATGAAGATAATATTGATGTTGATGACATCTCATCACAAATCAGTGATCATTTGTGATCAAGACACTGAGGTGAAATTTCAAGCACTTATTCTATAGAATCTGAACATGATCTATGTGATGATAAGTCTTTTTGTGATGAGGATGATTGGGAAAGTCAAACTGATTGCTCTTCTAATGATTATGAATTCTCTCATAAGGATGATATACAAATACTTTCTGCACCTCAAGAATGTAAAGACATGAATGCCCATGAAGTCACTTGTCCACAAGTGAATGATCCAATTGCACTTGATGTTAACTTGGAATGTAGTTCAAGTTTGACATCAATGGAGAATGTCAATTCAATGATTGATGAAGAATGTGGAGATAATCATGTGTATGTTCAATTTGTTGATCATGAACATAGTGCTAGGAATGGTGAAGAAAGTGATGAACTTGTTTATGCTCTTGTTGCTTATGACTATTTTTGTGAAGCAGAGATGGAAATTTCAGCTCTACATGAGAATAATGATGAAGTACACATTGATGAAGGAAGGAGTGCAACTTTGAATGATCAAGTTGTGCATAGTGATAGTCACATGGATCTAGAATCAACATTATCACTCATAGATAATGTTGAACAATTTGATGGACTCTCAGATTGTGTTGGCATTGCAAGACCTTCTAGTCAATGTGTGGAGCATCCATATGATGCAAATGACAGTGGGTATGATGTCAGTAAATATGAGATGAAATATGGATCTTTCTTTGGTGATCTCTCTCATCTTCAAGGTGTGCAAGTGAATATGTTTGCTTGGAATGAGGAATGCTTTAATGTGCAAGATCATGAAGGTTCTAGCTTCATTGCTACTCAATAGTTTTCAGAAAATGGTGAGTCTTTGGCACATAGGTCAATGTGCCTCTCAGTTGAAAGTGCACATGAAATTTTCTTTGTTGGTCTTGTTACTCCTGAAAAATGATAGCATTGAACATGTTGTGAAGAATCAATGTGAAGATTTTGTCTTAGGGTCAAATTTTGAATTGTCTAAATATTTGTTTGAAACATTCCATATGAACTTGCATAGTGATCTCAAAGAAGAATCTGACATCATGTGTGAAACTAAGATAGAAAGCAGTGTTTATGCATTGGATGCTGACCCTTTTGCTGAGTGTCATGATTTAATGGAGGTGAAAGTACTTTTGGTGCTCATAAATCTGATTTGAAGAATGTTGAAACACATGACAATGTGTTTGGGGTGTGGTGTCTGAATGAAGAAAAAATGACCGATGATGCACTTCAACTCGAGGAGTTACAAATGAATGAGCAATCTTTGCTCAACATACAAGAGGATGGCATATTGTCCTTCAGCCATGATATCTCCTCTAAGCATGATCATTACGAGGGGGTTAGTGAATATGGTCTCAATCACTATCCCCAAATGTTGCCACTTGATATAACATAAAAAAAATGAAGGAATTGATGATGATGTGGCATATGTAATTTGGCTGCCATGTGATGAAAAAGCCAAGCAGAGAGAAAATTTCATCTTGCATCAATGCAACTTGAAACTTGTGTTTGAAGAAGTGCAGTTACCTATGTTGCATGAGATGAAGGAGGTCAGATATTTTATCAGATTGGTGTTTGACAGAGGTAAAAAATTGGATTTCCTTTTCATCTGGTGGCCTAGGGTCACCAGATGAGCTTGAAAATAAAGAATGAATAAAAGAGCAATTTGAGGACACCTAATGGACTCAATATTTGGTCTACTCCCTAGAGATTTGGACTCTTGTTATACCCACAGGGGCATACATCCCCAGTCAGAGCCACTATTGGCACTCTCAAATTTTTGCAAATTTGAGATGCTCATTTCAAAAAATTTCCTCTGCACTTTTAGAAGTGCACTTGAAGAATCTTCCTAAGTGACCCACTTTAAGGGGTCATAATTTGATGCCCATTGATTTTCATTCAAAATACCTTTGTAGACACACTCATGTGTCCTATGTGAGTAGGCATGTCAATTTCCAGCTTCCCACAATGAGCTTTGTTAGGGTTTCAAAGAGTGAAGTTGGAGGGTTTTGACACATTTCTATTGTTTGCAAACTTCCAGTTTTGCAAAGTAGTCTCCCGTTTGAGCTTCCATTTTGCAACCAAATGACTATCATAAAAAAATGGTTTTTGTTCTGCATTCTCCATACCAAGATGATATCACATGTTAGTTTTTAGGGCCTCACAAGTTGATTTTCTAGTTTTAACAGATCAAAACCAAATGGAATTTCTTTAGTTTTGCACTAAAACCTTTTTGAGAGGTCAACTTTGACCTTCAATATCTTTTGATGAGAGATGATTCGAGCAAATTACTCTTACAAACATATTCACTATACCAACATGATCTATTGTGTTTAGTGGAAGCTTTCCAAGAGTTGATTTGATATTTTTGCAATGAGATCTTTTGAGTTTTAATTGGTTTTGAACAACTACATTTACATAAAAGTATGAGAGGGCAACTTTGATAACTAATAACTTTCACCTCGTGATTCTTTTTTCCAAACCATCTTTTTCATTACATTCTCTAGACCAATGTATACATGCCTGCAAGTTTTCATTGCTCCAAAAGGTCATTTGACTAGTTTCTCAGGCTGATTCTAGAGCCAACTTGGCCAGTTTTGCACATTTTACAAATGAGCGAGAAATCAGATTTTTATGAAAGCCTAGTTCATCTTTTCATTCTAGAAACATTCAAAAGGTGATGACATGTTAATTGAGCATGAAAATTTGTTTGAAAAAACAAAAAAAATTAGCTAGGTCCACATGGCTACCCGGCATGCTCTTGGTGGAGGACATTCTGGTGATGAATGGCATGAACTTTTGAGTATGGTTTCATTGATGGGTTGCCATTTATCTTCACTATAAGCTTCTTCCATTCAACTATTTGAAGGTGGCGCTTCATTTGAATTGCAATGGAAAAGGTCACAACATTATTTGACCTTGTCATCAAATGTGAGTTTGTGACATGAATGCTATGTAAAGAGGTAGATTTGTGTGGGAAAGTATTGTTCAATGTTTCCTAATTATATGGATGCTTAAAAAATAACAAAATCAAAGAGGCTTCATAATGAAATGAATTTGCAGTATAGAGGCATAATGTAGCATCTTTTCAAGAAGTGTTACAACACCAGAAGAATTAAAATAAAGCTAGTAGCAAAGAATTCTATAAATGCAGATGATTGGCTTGTGGTGAAGAAACATTTGATGCCACACAAGTTCCATTCATGAAAGAGCTTGTTAATGGAGAAACATAGTATGGAGGAGGCTAGAATGTATTATCAGATTGAGTCTGGGTTGTGATTTTATCTGTACAATTATGCATAAAATAGCCATTATGTGCAAAAAATTGGAAGCATAGGCAAGGTGCTTTTAGCTTTGGTAGCAAACAAACAAAATATGTATTGGAAATGCTTTAGTATGGATACCCATCAAAGCACAAAGAGGGGCATCCATCAGAGGCATAAGATTACACACAACAAGGAGGGATTCAAAGAAAACATTGAAGATGCATATGGACAGCCATCTAATCATACAAGAATTGGCCACACCATGAAAAGGGAGGGCACACACTAAGATTGTATGCCCAAAATAAGTGTAAAAACCTTTAGAAACTCTAACGGAAGATGAAGGATGGGACGCCACCAATAGATATATTGAAGGACTTTTGAAGTTCTAAGCAGAAGCAATCAATAGGGAATATCATGGGGCATGGTACGCATAATGTGAATTTATTAAAAGGGCTCCAAAAATTTCAAATGCATTGAAACAAATCATGGCATACCCACCTAAGCATGAGGAATAAGATGAGAAATCTATGCTAAAAAGGGGAGTGTCATCAGTGGAGATTATATACAAATTTGTATATGTGAAATGGTCTCAGAAACTTCAATCAAATATAGATGGAGGAATTCAAAGAATGCCTCTCATAGGAGTATAGTGTTTGTTTTGAAAATGCCTTAGAAACATACAAGCAACTGCTTTGTAAGGCATGAATTAAAGGCTAAACCCTACGCTTGAAGCTGAAGAATGGGGGCAACGATACAAATAGTTCAAGAAAAAAAAAATGTATGTTGAAAAGGCATTAAAAATCCCTTAGAGCAGATATATGCAAAATGTGGAAGCATACGTAGGGAATACTTGTGGACTCTTGAGTGCCTCTTTTAAAATGTAATCTCATGGAATGTTACACCATGATTACTGTAGCAAATACACATAATGATTGTTGAAAAGTCTTTGGAAATTCCCAATCAAATGTAATAGGTAGAGCCATTGCACCAGTGAAGAGATGAATAAAGACAACCATGCATGGTTGAATGGGATGCCATTTCATGGGTGGGAAAATCCATAAAATGCAAAGTGCAAAAGATGAGTTTCTGCCATTGTGTGAATGCAAGGCATAGAGAAATGCATTGTGAAAGCGTGTTAGGGAAAAATTGTGACTCAATGAGGAAATTGGACTATCAACAGAGGAGATTGAAGACCCAAATCTAGCCAAATCTGGACCCTTCCCCACTAGTTTTCCCAAATAAGTTGCACATCTTTTAATTCCCATGAGACAACAAAATTGTGCCATGTGGCAAGTGTGGGCCCAATAGGAGCAAAAGGTGTGTGAATTTTCATTTGCTTTTACCATGGGCAAAAGGAATTTTGTTTTAAATTTAAAACAAAGAGGGCTCATTTCACATTAAAATAAAATATTTAAATGTAAGATATGCCATGAGTTTTAAATATGGTGAATGGATGTATGAATGGTGGGTCTTGAAAATATTTTTAAAGCTTTTATTTTACTTAGTGAATAAAGCTTTTAAATATGTAATGAAGTTGATAAAGGGGCACAAATAAATGGCCTAGGAGTATTATGTTTAAATCACTTCACTTTAAATGGAGTATTTTAATGAGTGAAGTAAGAGTGTGGCCTTGAAGGTAAAATCTTTAAATGTTGTTGGGAAAACATTTTAACTAAGGAAATGATGAAATGCTTATTGCTGGCATGTAAAATGATGTGTACAGGAATTGTGGGTAAAATATTCTCTCTGTTGGAGAATAAAATGTAAAAGATAAAATGTTTTATTGTTGGGCAATAAAATACAATGTAAATAATGTGCAACTATAGGAAAATAAAGTTTTTCATGGATAGGGAGATGTTACTCACACAGTAGGTAAATGGTGAGAAATTCTTCACATGGGCATTTTTTTGTTGCTTGGCAACTTGAGCAATGGCAGAAATTTGTGGCAAATTCTATTGCTGAAGAGAGATGAGAGAGGCTTTACAAAATTTGTGATCAAAGGGAAAGATACTTCTAGATGTCTTCTACAGATTTTCTTTTGTAGTTTTTTGTTTCCTTTTATTCTCTTTCTCTTCTCATTTTTCTAATTCTAGGGTTCCAATTTTTGAAAGCTCTATAAGGTAGGCAGAAGCTCTGGGTAGATTGTAATGCTAAGATGATTGTAGTTGAGTCACCAATCTAAAAGTGTCTATGTTTTGAATTGTGCTTCTATGTTTATTTTATTTGACAATCGTCTCCATGGATAACATGTAATGTTCTTTTGGATTCAATAATAAAATTGTCTGAGTCTTTTCATGCACATTTGCTGCATTTGAGTTACATTTGATTGTTGTCTTCTATTCTGTGAATGATGTAAATGCTTTAATGAAGTACAAGTTGCATTTATTATTTCCTATTTACCATGGGATAGTGTAATTGCTTCAATAAATGTGAGAGGAGTGTTGTGTTTTAGGTGAATTTATAAGAATGATTATTAGATAAAGCTTCAGTGATCTGGTTTACACAATGTGATAAAATTTGCAAAGATCTTCAAAGCATGTTTAGCACTATAGGATGAGTGTTGGTTATATGACTCCATAGCCCATTTCACGACACTGGTCCATTATCACGCTTATGTTGTTTTCAGTTGGGTCCCAATTCTATAAATCATAAACCATTTCAATTCTATTTTATGGGTACATGTATATGCCTTGTTGTCCATGTTGATTGATGAAATTCATTCAATATCTTGCCAATGTTGAGTGATATTTTAGTTTTCTCAGCATATTTCTATGAGAACATTATCTGTTAAGCAATATCCTATTAATTGTGTGTTTGAATCTCTAGATGTTGCTAAAGGGTCACCCCCTATGTCTCACAGAGCCTAAAGTGTAGGGGAAATGTGTTTTAATTCCATTTCCTGTCAGTTGGCCAAATTCCCCATTGAATCCGATCATTAGAAAGTGGCTATTCTATAGGATTCATTGGTCTGGTGTGATTTGGAGAATCAACATGACCCATTTTCCAAGGGTGGTGAATGAGTCCCATTTGGGGTCTTTTTCAATTTCAAGTGGGAAATTCACCATTTTAATTCAAATTTTTGGTGGATGTTGGCTTTTGAGATCTAAATAACGATCAATTAGGTGATAATTCCTATATAACTAAGTTTCTAAGTCATTGTTATGATCCTAAGCAATTTGAGCAAGCATTTTCAAGAGAAAATCCAAGAATCAAGTGTTGAGAATCTTTCATAAGAGTATTTAAGTTTCAAGAGAAAGTAAAGTTGAAGCATTGGAGCAACATTAAAGTTTTTTTTTTAGGTCTTCAAGATAACTTTCATTCAAGATCTAGCACTGTCAAGGGTTGATCATGGTTTTCTATGGTGAATTGTGATGGATTATAGGTTGGGGTGATGCAACTAGCCATCAAGCCAAGCCTAAGGACTTGGTTCCTAAGTGATTCCATCCTCCATTATCACTCTAAATTCAATGTAAGGAAGGTACAAGCATCATTAGGGTTCATTTAGGGTGATTAGAGATCACCACAAGTGTGTCTTTCATCTCCATATTACCATTCTTACATCATATTATTGCATAAATTAGAATAGGATTACATCTTGTTTTAAAGTTCTTAGCCTTAGACACGCTTAAGGCTAGGGTTTTCATGCACATTTCACTATTACTATCAAGGTTTAATTAAAAAACTAGGGGTTTGACCAAGGAAAACCCCCCATTAGTAAATGATCCAAGTGGATCTCAAAACCTTAAAAATTAAACTATTCCAATTACCCTTGAAGTTAGCACCATGTCAAAGTGCTTAGAAAACTAGACTCAATGCAACTTGAATAGGTGGAAAAGGAGCTCATACATAAAAGTTATGGCTAGTCAAAGTTTGGTCAAAGAAGATACAAGGGGCCAATTAGAAAAGAAAAAAATTGACTAGCTCAGAATCAGTTAGAATCGGGGTCAAATTGAAGAGCTCATCAACATGAACCAAATGTCGCTCATTTTTCCAAAATCTAAGTCCGTATGCCAAATTTATTGCCAGTCAAAGTTGGTAGGCCCTAGGTTTGACTGGGTTGTACAAACAATGATGCCAACATGCTGATGTAGTAGGTCTATACCATACAGACATGAAATGGACTAATCGGCACCTGCCACATGGCATCCATACACATAGTCAACAAGTGAGTTGGTAGCATAGTCAATAGTGATGTGTCAGGACATGTATTAGTGACATGGAGATCTCTGATGTTGACACGTGTCAGTATGGTAGATGATGTGGTAGGATGTAGTCTTATTGATGTATAGACTTATTATGCAGTGACATTTATGTTGACTAAGCATTGACATCAAATGACATTTTTCCATGTGGCATCATTTTATTGGTGCACACGGGCCCCTTATCATGCTTGACAGTCAGTTGGTTTGTTGAGCTGTTTGCTAAAAAACAAGTGGAGGGGAGTCAATCCCCCAACCTCCATTGTTCAGCTGCGCAGTATGCGCTTACCCAATATAGGCCACTATTTTGTTTTGTTATCTAAAACATAGAAATCAATTGATAAAAAAATCGGTCAGCAGGGGGTTGAACCCCTAGCCACCCATCGACCAAAATAAGGTCTTTGAAGCACTAAGCCATGTAGTGCTTCAAAGAAATATGCAGACTATGTTATTTTTAACCATTAGTTAAGCCTGAGCACATTAACTAAAATAACCTTTAATGGTTATTATGGGATAAAACAAAAACAACCTAATGAGTAAAACAAACAACCCAAAACCTAATAATCAAAAAAAATGTTTTAAGGGGGAATAATACAAAACTATTGGTTTTAACCAAATGGGGTAAATTTTGTATATAAAAAGGGGGTTATGTTTTGAGTTAATCATTGAATTCATTCAAATTTTAGAGTATGCTCCTAAGGAAGCATCCAAGGATTCAACATTGAGATCTAGGTATCCAAGTGATAGGATTTTGTAGAGCATCTTGAGAGAAGAATTGTGATTTCAAGACTCTATCAGAAGACTATGGAAATTTCACTTGAAGGAGTATTGTTCGAGATCCAATTTAAAGAATTCTCTCTTTCAAGGTTGGAGATCTAGTGTTAATTAGAAGACCAGATGATGTTGTAAGAAATTTTTAGGTGGCAACATTAATGGAAAATTGATCATGCTTATTGAGTGGATCCAGGAATGTAGCCCTGAGAGGTGAACTTTGTAGTCAAATGTGTCTTTGATCTTTTGGTTTGTTCTTGATGATGTCTTATGTTTAATTCTACAAATAGATTAATCAATGAACTCGGTAAATTGATGGATTGATTTTTCTTATTGGATTCAAACCATTAATTAAAGATCTTGGCACAGATTTGGAATTGAGTAAGGTAAGCAACTGATTTCAAATCTAATAAATGAAGTACTTAGTTGAGTAAGCACACTCTAGATTTTTTTAGATCAAGTGGTATCAAAGCAGTTTCTGAGCTCAAGTTTGGTTAAGTGGCCAGTTTGACAAGTTTGTCAATTAGCTCAATTTGCTCAGTTTTCTTGGTTAAATAGATTACCGATTTCTCCAATTTTGTCATTTTGATCAGTTTGACAGTTTGTTGGATTGCAAGTTTGTAAGCTTAATAGGTAAACACCTAAGATATTTTAGAAAGATGGCATCTAAGCAAGGGGAAGCTTCTAAGGTGATAATGTTTGCATCCATGATGGATGAGTTTTTTTTATGAAAATGATGATTGAAGCATTTCACCAGGCTAAGTCCAAAAGGCCTTAAGAACTTGAGGAAGCCAACCAACGTCTCGAGTTGGAAAATGCTGAGTTGCGAAGTTTCCTTGAAGACTTGGACTTGAAAAAAAAGGGAAATTACACCTAATGTTGTAGAGTGTTGTGGAAGAGCAGATGGGAGAAATTTCTACTATAAAGAGTCCTCCTCAGATTGAAGATCTTAACATTTGTACTTTTTTTTTCATAGTTAGAGGATTCCTCATATGTACTCCTCACACAGCCTAATAGTTTGGAGGCTTCATCTGTAGTAGTTTAGAAGGAGCTATTGGCAAACATCTAGGAAGTTGACCTAGCAATAGAGAATGTAAAAAATGAATTGAGTTCAGTTCCTTCTTTTAACCATGGTTATGCTTTTACAACATTTGAAAAACATACCAAGGGTATTAGTATGAAGCTACTAATGAAGATGGGATACAATGGGAAAGGCCTTGGAATTAATGGCCAAGGTATTGTTAATCTCGTAGAGGTAAGTGAGAGAACTCAATATCAAGGATTGGGATATGGAGAATTTGACACTTTAGACTATAGCAGTGGAAGTGACTGTATTCACCTAAAAATGGTCACATCACAATAGTCTGGTAATTAATTAAATATTTTTAATATTTAATTAAATCTCTGAAGTCGATCTACATTATTCATTCTTTCATCTCGATTAACTAAATAAGTTTATCTAGTCACTTTTCTTATCCATTTCTTAATTAATTAAATAAACATAACGATTTATTTATATTAATTATCATATAATCTTGAATTGAATATTTTATTCAAATTTAGATTTAATATTCTTTTCTTCTAAAAATCCTCAACATTCATTCAAAATACCATTCAAAATTAAATATTTCAAATATTTAATTAACTCCTCTAATTTGATTCCAAATATTCCATATTCTTCTAATATTCATTAACAATTAAATATTCCAAAATATTTAATTAATTATTCTAAAGTCTATTCACAAATTAAATATCCAAAATATTTAATTAAATCTTCTATAGTTCTAAAATAAAAAATTAAACTCACATAAATGAAATTAAATAAATTTATTTATTTAATTTGCATTATCTTCAACAACTGTGAAACAAACTGCCAAAACAAAAAAATTAATTTCTCTATTGCTGTGCAAGCTTGTTCCTGTAGGTTGAAGACAGGCTTCCATTCTTCTCTCCAACCTCTCAACCTCTTCCATCTTCCTCTCAACCTCTCCATATCTCACCATTCAAACTTACCAGACAACCTCACAGCCGTTGATCCTTGCTAGCCATGATTTCGCCTGCAAAAAGCTATAAAAAGGACTGTCGGGTCTTTGAAATTATAGAGAAGCTTTCAATAGAATAACTATAGCCAAATTACAATAGCATAAGCCTTCTAGCATTCACAACATTCTACCATCATAGCATAGCATAGTAGTAGTTTATATCATGGCCAATCATTCTCATTTCATAGCATCCTCAATTTACAACCCCTATGCATAATCCATAGCCCCTGTACATATCCACATCGGTATCTTACCTCCAGCAACATATAAGATAGAGAAGCTCCTTCCTTTGCATACTCATTCTATAGGTTTCCATTCAGAGAAGCCTTGCTTACACAATTTGAGAGCAGCAACTTCAAACAAATCCCTACAGATAGAGGAAGATGGAACAACTTTGAAAGAAGCTCCATTTGTTTATTTAAATTCAAATTACTTGCTTTCCTTCAGTTTAAAGTTCCATTATGTGTGTTTTGTTTATTTCATTTTGATTATACATATTTAACATACACATTTTTGGCGCCCACCGTGGGGCTATTGCCCCAATTCTAACATTTTATTGTAGATTTTCCTGACAGTTTACGGCCAAAAATAGCAGATTAGCGCAATAAACACATTTCAAGAAAATTCATACCTAGTTCAACACCTTTAAATCATCCTACTGTGCCCCTGAAGCATCCTGCAGTGCCTGTGAGCCATCCTGCAGCACTCGTAAGCCATTCTATAGTACCCATGAGCCATCCTACAGCACCTGTGAGCCATTCTGCAGCACCCATGAACCATCCTACAGCGCCCGTGAAGCATTCTGCAGTGCCCATGAGGAATCCTACAGTGCCCATAATGTCTGTTGTAGCACATTTTTGAAAAACCTGCAAACTATAAATTGTAATTTGAATACAGCTTGACTGAATCTAATGCGACCGTAGACAGTAACAAACTTTAAATGGAATTAAGCAATCCTAGGGTAGTCACATAAATGGAATTAAGCAATCCTAGGGTAGTCACATAAATTAAAATCAAGCAATCCTAGGATAGTCACTTCACTTTTAATTTTGGGCTAAAAAGAATTTCATGTTTTTGTGAAGCAACATCTTCACCTAGCATAGCAAATTTTTATTTTGGGCTTAAAACTGAATCTTTGATTGCTTTGCTTTAAATGGTGATAGGCCTATGCTCTCCCCTTAACTGGGTGATCAAAATGCCAAACTCATCTATTTCCCTTTATGCAATTTCCAACTTTATTAAAACCTTTTAGAGAGCCTGCTCTTGTGGGAAAAAGTACTCACCCAAGAGGAACGACTCAAGTGGGTTCAAGCCAAAGCCAGGCTATTCCACCCCACTCTAAAATTTAAAGCAAATTTGGGGAAACCCTCTTTTTACAGTAGTGTGCATTGATAACCATCCCTAAATCCTTTGTTCTAGAGGTAGGGAGGTCTCTCGAGGGAGTCTATCATTTGCCGCACCGAATGGAAACCCTTACTACGAACTTAGTGTAGTATCCAACCGAAGTCAGTTTTCGAACGTCATAATAATCACAGTGCAGGGGAGGGAAGAATCTACACCCAAGATACTCACCATATAACTACCAAGGATTGTTTGCTTAGGGGATCTGGTATCCACTTCTGTCACTCTGAGTACGCACCTGGAAAAGACAAAAACACGGGTGCCCTTTCAGGGGTGACATGGCTGTGTGAGTCGATGTAGTTTTAAGATGTGGGTTGTTGATTACTATGATGACCTACTTGAGAACTAAGAGTGAGTCTGTTGGAAATTCTTATCATGTGTAAAACCTGTTAAAACAATTTTTGAAAAACATTTTGATCATACACTTGATGTTTAGCATAGTATTTAAAACAACTATTCTACAAATTGTTTGATGTGTTTTCAATACATTAATTCAATTAAGATCATCCAACACTCGCGATCAACTTGATTACTCTCATGTTACGAAATTGGAAATCTACAACCTTTGTTAAGAAGTCCGTTCTCAAAAGAATCAAAAAGCTAAAGAAACCCCTTAGATACAATAAACTATTGAAGAAAAGATGATTCTTGTATCAAAGCCGAAAGGTTTTACTTAAACATAGAACCTTTATACATCAATATCATGACTGTGTTAGAGGTTTCACTGATGATTATGCTATAGAACCTTTGTACTCACAAGCTTTTTTTCAAAGAAGAGCCCTTTCTCAAAGGCATAACCATAGTCAACGTATTCATTTTTGTTATATTCCCCAACCTACAATTGAATATTCTACTCATCCAAATCAAATTATGCAATAGAGAACTCAATCACATTGGGCATTCATCACAAAATCCATCCTTTTACAAAGCTATGATCAAAACTTTATAAAGTGCAAAATCATCTTTTTCTTGATCTTTTTCTTAAATTCCCACCAATAGGATTTTCATCCTTTCAATTAGGGAACAACACAAGCTAAAGGTTATAAATCTTTCAAGTCATAGAATTTTCATTCTATCCTGACTTTTATATCCATCACAAGTTGCACTACTTCATTCTTTTGATCGAACGTGAGTAGAATTTGGAAAGAAACTTATGCCTGTCTTCACGAGATCTCAAAAACACATGGAAAAATATGAAGGAGAAACCACTACAAGCAAAATAGGTGACCATATTGAGAAAGAAGAGGATACATTTAATGTTGATGAATTAACAGAAGAAAAGCTTCAAGAAGCCGAACAAGATCCCCAATTCCATACTCTTATGGAAAGGATTTTAGAACAAAACAAAGAAAGATATTTTCTTTCATTAGCTAATCAAGGAGCTAAGTTACCTTACAATTTCAACATAGAAGGGATTAAACAGAATCCTGGAACTCCTCCTAATGACTTTAGTGCCCTTACTCAACAGGTAAAAGAATTACAAGGGAAAATAAAGGAAATGCAAGGGGGTACAACAAAGAAGTATGTTTTGGAAGACATATCTCCTTATCCATTTGATAGGAGTCTTCAAATGATCCCTTTTCCAAAACATTGTGAAATCCCTAAATTTGATAGGTACAATGGAAAAACTGATCCGATTGAACATGTGAGGGATTTCTGAAATATGATTCTAGAATTTGCCTATGATGATACCTACTTAATGTGTTTGTTTCCACAAAGTCTAGGTGCACAATCCATGGAGTGGCTTTCCAAGATCACTTCCCCCATCAAAACCTTTGAGGAGTTAATAAATCATTTTATATCACAATACTCCTACAACATCCAACACCAGATAACAATGCTTGGTCCTTGTAAAGTGAAACAAAAAGTAGGAGAATCCTTCACTACGTTCTTGCAAAAGTGGAGAAGGTTATTTGCACGATATTCCCGTCCTATTCCTAAAAAGGAAAAGATGGATATCTTCATCAATAGCCTAGATCAAGAATTAATCTATAGGCTTAACCTTCATTGTCCTCATAACTTTGAAAAATTGATTGAAAACACAATCACAATTGAAGGGGCCTTGGTTAAACGAGGAGTGATAAAACTTGATAATCCAAGTACATCCAACCAAAACAACAATGATAAAACAAGGTTTTGGAACAGAAATAAAAATGTTGTCAATGATGGTATAGTAGATGCAAATAATCTACGAACAAGACCATCTATCTTTAATCTATCAAGTACTCCATGAACCAATCAACAAGCAAATATCAACCAAAAAGGAAACAACAATCAACAAGAACAAAACTCCAAGCAAGAAAGCATGACCAATCAAAACATCAAGGATAATCATGGTAATTTTAATAACAATCTCGGCAATACCCAAACATCAAACCCGTCCAGACCTCCATTCTTTTCAAATTGATGAAATTTTACCACTTTGGGTCAATCTCTTGAGTCTTCTCTCAAGGAGCTTCTTGATAATAAGGTTATCACCTTACCACCACAAAGAGATTATGAGCCATGAGCCAAACCACCATCATGGAATGACTCGTATTATTGCAATTATCATCAATGTAAAGGTCATAGAATGAATAATTGTCAAGCTTTGTGAAATCTAGTACAAGATTTAATTGACAATGGTACCATTACAACTGAAGGAAATCATACCAATGACGATCATCAAGCATTTAAAGATCCTTTACCGAACTATCAAAAGGGGGAAACATCAGATGCAAAAGCCAAAAGCATACATAATGTTGAAGACAATATAATCTGTCACATCTATGTTGATGATCAACGGGTTAATGTTATCAAAATCAAGGGAAAACAAGAATATCAACAAGTTAATGTGACTATGAGAGGACAAGAAAAAGTTGTCCTAAAAGGAAGTTCATCTAAGGCAACTATTTCTCCTCCAAGTCATTATAATCTAGTTGATCAATTGAGAAAAACATCAGCTCAAATCTCCATCCTTGAACTTCTCAAAATATCCCCCATACACAAAAATAGTTTAGAAGAAGCTCTTGTAAACACAACTGTCGACACTGATCTGGATGTAAACAAATTTCAAGCTATGGTGGGAAATTTGTCTTCCCCCACTTGTCTTTCATTTTCTGAAAAAGATGATGCTTCCATGTCACATCCACATAATTCATTTCTCTATCTTGAAGTCATGATCCATAAACACCAAATTAGATGTGTCTTAATAGATGGAGGAGCTGGTTTAAACATTTGTACCTTAAAGCTAATAAATTCCTTGGGAATATCAGAAAATTCTATTGATCCACGAAGGAAAATAACAATCAAGGCATATGATGATGAAGAAAGAGCTTCTAAAGGACTAATAATGCTACCTATCAGAGTGGGACCTGTTGTGAAAAACACATTTTGTCAGGTTCTAGATCGGGATCTTTCCTATAACATACTTTTGGGTCATCCATGGATTCATGATATGCAAGCAGTACCATCAACGTACCATCAATGCCTCAAGTTTCCATACGAGGGACAAGAAATAACTATACAAGCTAATTACAATAGCACACAAACTTGTTCAAATCTCCGAGCAACTCAAGACACCTTTGTGCCACATAATAGGGAGGCTCTTGTTGTTTCTTCTTCTATTCTACAAGGCCAATTGCAAGAGCTAACAAAGAATCTTGACACTAAACTAAATTTTAAAGACAAAGGAGTAGGTGAATATTCGCTATCTCTTTCTAGTTTACCTCCTTCTTCGAGGTCACATGGTTAGCCAACCTTATCAAATCAAAAGATTGCAACAACCTATACATCTCAAGCTTCTGTGCCAATCACAAAGTTTGATGGAAAATTCATTAAAGCTAGCACAACTAAGGAAGAAGTTGAAGATAGGGACATCTTAAATTGGCTATACAAAGATGAAGATGAATCTCTTTTCCACATTAAGTTACCTACATAACAATATGGTAAAGGGTACACTATCATGCAAAAAATGGGCTATGAAGGAAATGGTCCTATAGGAAAGAGAAGAGAAGGAATCGTGGAACCAATTCAACCTATTTCAATACATCCAAATGATAAAACAGGACTTGGATATGGTAAAAATATAGAAGACTCTACTTCACAGAAAGCACAACCAACTCATGAAGGAGGATCAATTTCAGATAAACCCCATGAATCAGTTTTCCAATTGCAGAATAGTTTAGATACTAATTCTAATGATTATGAATGGGACACCATTTATAATGATGAATTTTGGAGAGACAAGCAAGTTGATACCATACACAAATATGCACTTGTTCTCATACAAGGAGAAGGTTCAAGGCCTCCACTTGATTATGTTTTACAAAGCGATCATGACTCAAGTGAGGACGAATCAGATTCTAACGAGATTGACAATCAATAGGAGAATACCATCATAGGCCTTGTCTACTATGAAGATGACAACCACATCATGACTTTGATAGTTCAATATCTTACCCAACCTAATGATCCCATGCCTTTAGTTTATTCGGAGCTTATTGATTGGGACAATGATGCGCCTATCCACATCCCTACATTTAATGATGATGAGGACATTATAAATTTCCTTTGTTCCTCTAATGAGGAAAGCAATTGTTTCATCCAAGAGTTTCATACTCACGATTTTGATAAGGAGGATGTCAAATCTCTTAGCTACAAAATAAATGAAATAGAAGATGGATCTATTGGTGAAAACTGAAAAATGGCAGTGGTAGATCACAACAAGAGAAAAATAAAGAGTGAATCCGATAGTGAAAACATTTTTGAGGCATTGAAGGATGAGAAACTTGACACTCTTCCCAAGCATTATCATGAAAGATCTTCTATTTTGATTGAACCAACAGAATCAATCAACATAAGTACAACAAAGCAGCCAAATATCTTGCAACTTGCAGTGTCATTAACAGTCAAGGAAGTATTGAAATTCATGGAGTTCTTGAAGGAGAATCAAATCAACTTTGCTTGGTCATATGGTGATATGCCAGGGTTAGATCCTAATCTAATAATGCATCATTTATCTATAAATGCAGGGGCAAAACCTGTGAAGCAAAAACTCAAAAAAATGCATCCACATGTTGCATTATTGGTCAAAGAAGAATTAAAAAAGCTTTTAGATGTTGGATTCATTCGGACTATTGATTATGCAGAATGGATTTCCAATATTGTACCTATTTCAAAGCCAGATGGAAGGATTAGAGTTTGTACAGATTTCAGAGATTTGAACAAAGCTTGTCCCAAAGATGACTTTCCTTTGCCAAAGATAGATATGATTGTTGATTTAACTACTGGCCATGCAATGTATTCATTAATGGATGGATTTTCAGGATACAACCAGATAAAGATTGCACAAGAGGATCAAGATAAAACAACGTTCACATGCCCTTGGGGTACCTATTGTTGGAACGTAATGCCATTTGGGTTAAAGAACACCGGAGCTACTTATCAAAGAGCAATGGAAACTATTTTTCATGACATGATGCATACATTCATTTAAGATTACATTGATTATTTACTTGCCAAATCTCACACATGAGAAGCAAATCTAGAAATCTTGTCAAAAATCTTTACCAGAATGGAGAAGTTCAATGTTCGACTCAATCCAAAGAAATGTGTCTTCAGCGTTACATCTGGTAAACTCCTAGGATACATTGTTTCAAAAAAGGATATAGAGGTTGATCCAAAAAAAGTACAAGCTATAATGGACATGCTGCCACCACAAAATATCAGTCAGCTTCAATCATTGCAAGGATGACTACAGTCCATTAGAAGGTTTATAGCTCAACTGGTAGAAAAAAGCTTACCATTTACACATTTATTGCATAAAAATGTTCCATTCAAATGGGAAGACAAATGTGAAGCAGCATTCAATCAAATCAAGCAATATCTTATGAACCCACCAGTTTTAATTCCACCCATTCCAGGAAAGCCACTCATACTCTATATTTCAGCAACAAAAGTATCCTTAGGAGCATTACTAGCACAAGAGGATTCTACAGGTAAAGAAAGGGCCATATACTATATCAGTAGAACTTTAACAAGTCATGAATTAAACTACACTTTCATAGAAAAAGATTTCCTCGTAGTGGTGTTTGCTTCTCAAAAGTTGCAACACTATATGTTGGCTCATATAGTTAAGATAATAACCAAGATTGATCCACAAAAATACCTATTAAGCAGAGATACTTTAACAGGGAGACATGCAAAATGGGTAATTATCTTAAGTGAGTTGGACATTCACTATGTAGATCAAAAAGCTATTAAAGGACAGGTCATTGCAGATTAGTTGGTTGAAGCACCTTTACAAGAAGAAAATCCAATGCACATTGAGTTTCCTGATGCAGATGTCTTCATAGCAACAATTCAGAAATCATGGACATTGTACTTTGATGGATTCTATATGCAACAAGACTCAGGGGCAGGAATTCTTTTTGTCACACCTAAAGGAGATAACATACCAAAATCATATTGATTGATGTTTCCTTGCACAAATAACATAGCCGAATATAAGGCATTGCTTATAGGGATAAAAATAGCCTTGGAATGGCGGATTGTAGAGCTGCAAGTTTATGGTGATTCACAACTTGTCATTAATCAAATCAATAATGATTATCAGACTAAAGATGATAAGTTGTTACCTTACAAGAACATGGTGGATGATTTCAAAAAGTATATTGTGTTAATCAAGTTTTCACAAATCTCAAGGATTGATAATAAAGCTGCAGATGCAATGGCTACAATTGCTTCCTTGTTACAATTGTCAGAAGATCAAAAATGGTATGAATTCTTGGTGGAACAATTGTTTTCTCCCACCTATGATAATCCTGAGACCCAAGTCATATATCATTTAACCGGTTCTGATTCCCCTTTATATGGCAAGACTTATACCTACCTAAAAGATAACATTTTACCTCTGGACTTATCTTGAAACCAAAAAAGGAATTTCATACGCCAATCATCTCGTTATACCTTGATCGTCGACATCCTTTATTGACGTGGTCTTGATGGTACACTCCTTCGATGTCTTGAACATGATGAATTTGAAAAACCCTTACAAGAGGTTCATGGTGGTATTTGTGGAACTCATTCAAGTGGTTTAACCTTAGCCAAGAAACTTGTTAGAATGGGATATTATTGGCCTACCATGGATAAAGATTCTTTTACTTTTTTCAAGAAGTGTTCTAAATGTCAGATCCATGGGAATCTTATTCATGCACCTGCATAGGAATTGCAACCTTTCACTCTGACATGGCCTTTTTCTTAGTGGGGACTAGATCTTGTTAGCAAAATTCATCCTTCATCATCAAATGGGCATAAATTCATTATCACAGCTACAGAGTATTTTACAAAATGGATTGAAACTATTCCTTTGACGACCATGACCAGAAAACAAATCTCTTCATTCATCCTAAATTACATCATTTGTAGATATGGAATTCCTAATTCTATCATTACTAATAATGGGAGGCCTTTCAAGAATCAGGATGTTGACCAACTTTGTGAAAGATTTCACATCCAACACTGGTTCTCTATGCCTTACTATCCACAAGGTAATGGTCAAGCGGAAGCTTCAAACAAAACAATCTTGAAGATCTTGAAGAAGATAGTAAATGATGTTGGTCATGATTGGCATGTCCAATTAAATCTAGCTTTGTGGGCATACAAAACCAACATTCATACACCAATAGGAGCTACACCATATGCCTTGGTCTATGGAGCAGAAGAAATCTTACCACTAGAGGTTGAAATACCTTCGCTTAGGGTCTCACTCAAGGGACTGATAAATGATGAGGACTACAAAGTATCTCATCTACAAGAGTTAGAACTGTTAGATGAAAGATGTCAACATGCAGCTGACCATTTGAAGGGTTATCAACAAGTTATGTATCATAGTTATAATCATAGAGTTAAACCTCAGACATTTCAAGTAGGTGACTTAGTCTTAAGAGAAAATCCACGTAATCAGCAAGACATAGAAAAGAAAGGAAAATCTGAACCAAACTAGCTTGGTCCATTTGTCATCATTGCAGCATATGGTTCTGGTGCATATCAGTTATCTACGTCAGAAGGGGACCTATTTGAAGAGCTGATCAATAGCATTCATTTGAAGAAATTCTATGTTTAAAAATCATAAAAAGTCCTAAAAAAATCCCAAAAAAAAAAATCATAAAAAATTCCTAAACAAATCCAAAAAAATCATAAAAAGTCCTGAAAAAATCCAAAAAATTGTAAAAAGTCTTGAAAAAGTCAAAACATCAAAAAAATCTTGAAAAAGTGCAATAAAAACAAGTGGTGAAAACCTGGTAAATAGGCGCTACTTGTGATCAAAATAGGCTCCTCCATCCATTAGCTTATGTCTTGCATTCACTTTCGACATCCTCCATTCATATTTATCATCTGTACATATCCACATCATATGATGGGAATCTTTATGTTTCATCATGGCTTGATGAAATTTGTACATATCCTTAATCTTTAGGTTGTGTTTACACTGGGGGAAACAATATAGACTGAATAAGCAAGAGGCAACAAGCATTTTCGAACATCACAAATAGACACAAGACGGTTTTCCAAAATGCAACAAACACGGCTGCATCAAATCAATCACGACATGCTTATTCAATGCCAATTGAAATAAAAACAACATGATCCAAACAAACATCGAAACAAGAACATCAATGATGATAACCAAATTGGATGATCTTAATCTGAATAATGTTTGAAATATTTTAGGCAAGATTTGAATGGTTGTTTGATTTTCTATCATATCTCTGGAGTAATTCAATGATGTACTGAACTAGAAAAGCAAGGAAGGAGTATGATTTTTCTTTGTCTGCTGTTTGTGAGGAAATCATTAGTACTATGCAAATTGGTCACAAGACATGCTCTACTAAGTATCATTGATGACATTTCATAAATTTGCATGGGAAAAGGGTTAACTCTTGTCTATTTATGCAAGCAATACTCAGGTCATCTTGGTTCAATTATACCTAGATGCTTGTATTATCTTGCTATATCAAAGGGGATGTTAGCACCAGTGATGACCTGAGTATTGCTTTCATGAATTTTTGATGCTCTATGATGATACAAAAAGCACAAATAAGCTCTCCAAATGGCAATATTGTATGAATATCCTGCATGGTTAGTATACATTGCATTCATGTTAGGATCTACATTTTGCATTTATAGATTTCCCAAATTTTTTCGGTAAAGTATCAAATGTTTCATATCTTTTCGACTACATGATTGAGTATATTTTGATATTCACAAAAACATCATTTCATACATTTTTCATACATATTTGTATCAGAAAATCATAAAAACAAAGTGTACATCATAATCAAAACATTTATAAGCATTCATAGATTATATCATCCATCATATTCATATAATCATTCATCAATAGATTTCACTCATGCATATATATACATCATAAGCATAAAAAATGAGAAACTATCATATCATAGCACATCATGCATATATAGAAAATCCATCCATTCATCATAAATCATCACTGCATTTTATATATCTTAAAAATGAATGTCAAAATGTACAAAGATGTCAATCATATATGATATAACATCATCAAAAATAAGATCATCTCAGGGTGTATACAAATGTCTAAACAAAGTATCACAAAAACATCATGTAAACTGCACTAGGCATTGCTATCCTCTGATGGTGTTGGTCTGGGACCTGTCCCACCTGCTCCTGATGGACCTATCCCACCTGCACCTGATGGACCTGCTCCACCTATCCCTGATGGCCCTCCTAGAGGTAATGGTTGTGTCACACCCCTGCTAGTAGTCCAAGAGCGACTATGAGTAGACTGCGACTGTGTATAAGTCTCTCTCCGCTCACGTGGCACCGCATCATGATATCTAGTCCTATAGAACTCAACCTCCTGGGTGGCTCTGGTCACCTCTCTCATCATATCACCAGGCAAGGTACTCCCTGTTACTCTTTGTAGACTATCAACCAAAGCAATGGCCTGCTCACCCTGCTGTCTAGCTATATCTCTCTTAGCAGCAACTGAGGTCACCTATCCCTGAAGCTGTGTAATCAAGGTCTGTACCTGTGCTAGCTGACTTTATAAGCTCTGCACTATACTCTATAAAGAGGATGTTTGACCTGACACCACTAGATCTACTGAAGGTGATGGATCTGTATGTCTCATCCGTGGTCCACCTCTACCACCTCTCTTACCACCTCTCCTACCACCTCTCCTACCACCTCTATCACCTCTCACACCATCATCATCTCCTCCACTCTCCTCCTCATCATCATCTCCCTTTGAATCATCATCACTACCTCCACTCTCCTCATCATCATCATCTCCCTCTAAATCATCACCCTCTGAATTTTCCTCTCTCTGTCATCCTTGACCGCCTCTCTGTGGTCTTTGTACAACAACTGGAGCTATAGGCTCATCATGATCAAACATACATGGTGTAGGATGCTCTAACATATACTGACTATACTCTGGCGTTGTCCCTGCATCAAGGACATCAACTCGGTAATCCCACATCACCACTCCTAAACTGGTGAACTCTACCACCGTTGCCTCATAAGAAATCAGTGGACCCCATACTACAATCTCTGGCTGTCATCGTGCATAAATGGAGGAACCCATAGGCATACCCTGAATTCAACTGTACTGCTGACATACTCGTCCAGCAAGAAATCTCTCAATAATCCACAGAGTATGGCCAATAAGGTATCTAGACGTATAGACATAAGGCATCTCCCTCGCATCCTCTGGCCATGCCTCACAATCTACATATGGCCACCAACATACTATATCAAGACCATCTAAGAGACGTTGCCAATGATCCAGTTCGCCCAATCTCGACTAAGCAATAATATTGGCATATCCCCATCTGTACGATCGACTGACAGGTTGTCATCCATGAGTCAATGGTTGCATAATGGATAAATGATCCCATGCCCATATCTATAATAACGAGCAACCAACAGCGAAACTCGGGCCTCTACCATATACAATATGATGTAACTCATCATACAAGTGAGCAAGCATTCATGACCTCCACGCATACCGTGTACCCTGCATAACCATACTCTCCAGCACATGACCCCACATGACTGCGAACCCCTTCGACCTATGGTTTGGGCACAAAACACCTCCAATGAAACCTGCAAGTACAGACAGTAAGGGTGGATATGAATCTATCATCTCGCCCCATGGGATGAAATATCCAACAATCTGATCATCTCTGAAAATCCTCCTCAAAGCATCAGTATCTCCAACCTCTCAGCTATCAAAGACAACAATCTCGCCCATCACTAGGATCCTCAGGATATGGTACACATCCTCTGACATCACTGTAATCTCTTCGGTTGGTAAATGAAATTTGTTGGTATCACTATGCCACCACTCTGCAAGTGCTGTCAATAAAGCTCTGTTGAGGTGCACCTTAGGCATATCAAGCAATGAATTCAATCCACATGCCTCGATCACATCCCGATCTAACTATAATAGCTATGGAATCAATGCCCATGTACTCGGGAATGTCTCTCGTAACTGCAAAACGCCTAATCTCTCTTGTTGCAACATCATCATGACAAAGCAAAATCAATATCAAATCATCACGACTCATCAATCAAAATCTAAATATCAATCAAACTATTTGTTTTTCATTTTCATGGAACACAAATAATCACAATCATGTTTGTTTTTAACAATCTTAGAAGCAAACATATCAATCAAACTATTTGTTTTTCATCATCATGGAATTCAAATAATCACAATCATGTTTTGTTTTTAACAACCTTAAAAGCAAACATATCAATCAATTGTTTGTTTTTCATTTTCCTGAAAGCAAATAATCAAAATCCTGTTTGTTTTTAACAACTTTAGAAGCAAACTTATCAATCCTATTTGTTTTTAACAACTTTAAAAGAAAATCTATCAGTTATTATTTGTTTTCCAACAACTTTGGGAACACATTTTTCACTCACAACATCTAATCATAGGCACTACATAATTCATCAAAGGCGCTACAGAATCAAAGGCGCTATAGAAAACATTAAGGGCACTACAAAATTTATCATAGGCACTACAGAATCATATGATCTATGGAAATTATCATGAGCGCAACAAAAACTTTTAAGGGCGCTAAAACACACAATTTCATACTCAAAACATTGATAAACGTGCTCCGAAAGGAAAATTTTCAAAAACAAAAGTTTCACGGGGTACATACCATAGGTCCATAGTGTGCTGGCTGTTGATGTCGTCAGATGCACTTGAAACAGTGCTGATGAATCAGAAGTGCCATCTTTCTAAATCTAGAGCTAAAAATTTACAATTTTTACTAGGTTAAAATGAGAAAATGACATGGAAAATGACATTTTTAACCTATTTAAAAGAAAAATTGGTGGATTTTAACACATTTTATCACACCAGGGGAAATTTTAGTCATCAATTTTTTAATTTTCACCTCTTTCCACGTAAATTTCTTCATATCATAATTTTCAAATGATGAATTGACATCTTCAAAATCATAAAAATAAAAAATTTCACAAAAAATTCCAAAAAATCATAAAAATTCAACAATTTCACAAAAATCAAAATCTTATCAATTCATCGTTCAAGGGGGCATATACCTATCAACATTTGACAGTCAACATCTAGGGAAAATTTCAAAATTCTTTGAAGCAATGTGTAAAACACATCACTTCAAAGAGGGGCAAAATGTATACACCTAAAAATGGTCACATCACAATAGTCTGGTAATTAATTAAATATTTTTAATATTTAATTAAATCTCTAAACTCGATCTACATTATTCATTCTTTCATCTCGATTAAATAAATAAGTTTATCTAGTCACTTTTCTTATCCATATCTTAATTAATTAAATAAACATTACAATTTATTTATATTAATTATCATATAATCTCGACTTGAATATTTTATTCAAATTTAGATCATATATTATTTTCTTCTAAAAATCCTCAACATTCATTCAAAATACCATTCACAATTAAATATTTCAAATATTTAATTAACTCCTCTAATTTGATTCCAAATATTTCATATTCTTCTAATATTCATTCACAATTAAATATTCCAAAATATTTAATTAAATCTTCTATAGTCCTAAAATCAAAAATTAAACTCACATAAATGAAATTAAATAAATTTATTTATTTAATTTGCATTATCTTCAACAACCGTGAAACAAACTGCCAAAACAGAAAATTAATTTCTCTATTCCTATGCAAGCTTGTTCCCGTGGGTTGAAGACAGGATTCCATTCTTCTCTCCAACCTCTCAACCTCTCCATCTCTCACCATTCAAACTTACCAGACAACCTCACAGCCGTTGATCTTTGCTAGGCAGGATTTTTCCTACAAAAAGCTATAAAAAGGACTGCCGGGTCTTTGAAATTATAGAGAAGCTTTCAATAGAATAACTATAGCCAAATTGCAATAGCATAAGCCTTCTAGCATTCACAACATTCTAGCATCATAGCATAGCATATTAGTACTTTATATCATGGCCAATCATTCTCATTTCATAGCATCCTCAATTTATAGCCCCTGTGCATAATCCATAGCCCCTGTGCATATCCACATCAGTGTCTTACCTCCACCAGCATATAGGATAGAGAAGCTCCTTCCTTTACATACTCATTCTACAGGTTGCCATTCGAAGAAGCCTTGCTTACACAATCTAAGAGCAATAGCTTCAAACAAATCCCTGCAGATAGAGGAAGATGGAATGGCTCTGAAAGAAGCTCCATTTGTTTATTTAAATTCAAATTACTTTCTTTCCTTCAGTTTAAAGTTCCATTATGTGCATTTTGTTTATTTCATTTTGATTATACATATTTAACATACATAGTGACTACAAACCATCTCCAAAAAAAGATGAACATGATGGAGGGAAATCCAAAGGTGATGAACAATTAATGATTTTGAAAGTAGTAATTCATTTGTGAATACTCTATGGAATATGCTACCATGCACATATTTTCAAGCACCTAGCCACTATGTAGCAAGGTGTAGCATGAAGCAAAGGCTTTGTAGAAAGTTAGTGATGCAAGCTAAGGAGACAACGAGGCATGCAACACACCTTTAGTGTTACTCTCCAAAGAAGGGAACTACAATGTAGGACAAAGCCCAAAATTACTGCACTCATTGCACAATAAGTGGGAATTGGGTTGATAAATGCTAGAAGTTGCACCTAGAGCTTCAACATTTACCGAGGTCTATGAAAGAACCCAGTAAATAAGAGGTTGTAGAAGTAAAGGAATGCTACCTGTGGTTAGCATCCTTGAGGTAGTACATGAAGAACCTCAGTAGAAACAAGATCAATTGGAAGAGGAAAGATCCTTTGTTCAACTCTTTAAGAGATGGGAAAACATGTTGACTAAATAGTTGTATCAACTTTGTTTTATGTTAAATTTTCAATTGTAGTGATTAGTTAGTTGATATAAAACTAGTGTGGTTTTGAGTGAAAGACACTAAATGATTTTTTTTTGCAAGTATTTGTATGAAGTGGTATTACTCTAAGATTGAGATTTTGTAAGGCTTTTGAAGCCATATCTCTTGTAATTCAAAGGAGAATACTTGAAGACTTCATTATGCAAGTTAAAGACTTGCTTGGAAATTTCTTGAGAACTCAAGAACTTAAGAGGACTCAAGTGGCTGACACAAATTCTCAAGGAAAGAGTGTATCACTATGCTTCTAGTGAAGAAGAAGAAGAGCATTTTGTAAAAGATGGATAGACCATATACACATTAGGACTTAGACTAAGTCTTGAAGCTTAGTTTGATCCCAGTCAGATGATGATTCAAAAGGCCTACAAGGGGTGGCACTTTTCAATGACCTTGTTACTATGATAGACATGGAAAAATCTGAATGGTGAAGCCTTGAATCAATTATTCTGAAGTACAAAGGTGAAGGAATGTATCAAGCTGAAGCAAGGTTTCCATTGCTCAAGTATTTTGTGAGCAAGGAGGAGCATCAATGTTATGCTAGAGAATCTTCCTTGGTATTGATGATTTTCATAATATAGAGAGTAGGGTATGTTTCAAAGGAACAATACACTTTTGGAGACCAAAATTTTTCAATAGGAGGATTGATCCAGGTGGATCTCAAAGCCCTAAAAATTCAACTATTCTAGTTTCCCTTGAAGTTAGCACCATGTCAAAGTGCTCAGAAAATTGGAATCAATTCAACTTGAATGGGTGGAAAATGAGCTTTTACGTCAAAGTTATGGCCAGTAAAAGTTTGGTCAAACTAGGTACAAAGGGCAAGCCAATGTCACTCGTTTTGTCAAAATCTGAGTCTGTATGTGATAGTTATCATGAGTCAAAGTTGGCAAGCCCTAGGGTTGACTGGGCCATACAAACGATGAAGTTAGTACAACATTATCATGTTGATGCAGTAGGTATGTTCTGTATAGACATGATGTGGACCAATTGACACCTACCACATGGCATCTATGTGCATAATGAACAAGTATGTTGGTAGCATAGTCAGTAGTGATGTGGTAGGATAGGTGTTAGTGACATGGTATCTTCTGATGTGGACATGTGTTAGTATGACAGATGATGTGGTAGGATGTCGTGTCATTGATGTGGCAGGCTAATTGTGCAGTGATGTGTTTGCTGAATGAGCATCGAAATTGAATCATGTTTTGCCACATGGCACCATTTCATTGGTGCAAGTGGGCCCCTTATCATCCTCAACAATCGATTGGTTTGTTGAACTATTTGCTAAAAAAAAAGGGGAGGGGATTCAATCCCCCAACCTCCACCATTCGAGCATGCATTATGTGCTTACCTAATATAGGTTGTTGGTTTGTTTTGTTATCTAAAATGTAGAAATCAGTTGCTAAAATAATGGTCAGTGGGGGGGTTGAACCCCTATCCACCCTCCGACTAAAATACCTTTCAATCGCTATGCCACATAGTGCTTCAAAGATATATGTGGGATGGGTTATTTTTAACCATAAGTTAATCTAGAGACATTAACTAAAATAACCTTTAATGGTTATTAGCGGATAAAAAAAAACAACCTAATAAGTAAAAAAAACAACCCAAAACCTAATAAAGCTGGAAATGAAAGAAAGAAGGGCTTAAAAACCAAAAAAATGTTTTAAGGGGGAATAATACAAAATTATTGGTTTTAACCAAATGGGGTAAATTTCCTATATAAAAAGGGGGAATGTTTTGAGTTAATCATCAAATTCATTTAGAGTTCAGAGTATGCTCTTGAGGAAGCATCCAAGGATTCAACATTGAGATCCAGGCATCCAAGTGATAAGATATTGTAGATAGTCCTGAGGGAAGAATTGTGATTTCAAAACTCTGTGTAGATACATCGAAAGACTGTGGAATTTGCACTTGAAGGAGTATTGTTTGAGATCCAATTTAAAGACTTCTCTCTTGCAAGGTTGGAGATCCATCATCAGTCAGAAGACCAGATGATGTTGTAAGCAATTTTTAGGTGGCAACATTAATGGAAAATTGATCACGCTTATTGAGCGGATCTAGAATCATAGCCCTGAGAGGTGAAATCCACAATCAAATTTGTGTCTTATCTTTTGGTTTGTTCTTGATGATGGCTTATGTTTTAGTTCTGAAAAATAGATTAATCAATGAGCTCAGTAAATTGATGAATTGAGTTTGCATATTGGATTCAAACCATTAATTAAAGATCTTGGCACATATTTGGAATTAAGTTAAGTAACTAATTTCAAATCTGATAAATGAAGAACTTAGTTGAGTAAGCACACTCTAGAGTTTTTCATATCAGTAAATCATGTTATGTTCTATTTTATAGGTGTTTTTCACAAAATCAAATCCAAAACTCAGGTTGGAAGGAAAGAGCAGGTGTTGAAGTGTAGATCAAGGCTTTTAATTCCTTAAAAAGAAAAACATGACTGATTCAACAAAAGTAGCGAATGAGTCCCACTGTAGCTATTTGCCAAAACTATTTGCAGATTTCGATACCATTTTTCCTAAAACTAACTTCTAGACAAAAACCCAAATCTGGGACTGATTCATCTAGGTTGGTGAATGAGTCCCAGTTGGTCAAAAAGTTAGAGTCTTTAGTGTTTCAAAGTTGTTTCCAATCACTCTGAGGTTTCTAGGTACACATCAGTCATTTGATTATTGTTCCTTTTTGTTTTGTTTACATTTCTATGAAATTTTCTAGGTCATTACATTAAACTAGGGTTTGGCATTTCTTCTTGTATCTCATTATCTTTTCCAAGTCTCAACTTGGTGGTGAACCCATCATAGATCATTCAACCCCTAGGAAAACCCTCTTGCAAGATCTCTTTCTCTTTTTCATTGAGATCTCAAGAGTTTATTCTTGATGAAAGTTAGTGAAAATTTCCCCTTTTAGGTACATAAACCCCTAAAGGTGGGTGAGATCTAATTTCCCACCATTCAACAGTAGTTAAGTCTACAATGATGTGAGTGTTTAGAAATGGAAAGTCAGACATGATTTCTGTAAATCCATGAAGTTAGTACATATTCTGATTCTCCCAGTGGGTTTAGAGACTGAAACCAGGTTTGAAATCCACTCAGGATAGTCTATCGGTTGGATAAATCCACCATCAAGGAGTTTCTGCAATTCTAGTTTAACCAATAATGCTATCTAGGGGTGCATCTTTCTCAGTTTTTGCTTTACTGGTTTAGCTTTAGGATAAACTGCTAAATGGTGTACAACCACTTTAGGATCAAGTCGAGGAATATTTGTATAGGACCATGCAATGTTTTCCTTTTGCTCTTTTATGAAAACTGCTATGTTTGTTTGTTCTTCATCTAGTAGTGACTTTATATAAAAGGTGATTTGTGGTATCTCCTCTGTCTCTACATTCATTGGATTGGATTTTTCTACAAGTATTGCTGACTTCTCTAGTTGCATTGCACTAAGAGGAAGATTGAATCCATCATCCTTTGACTCGAAGAGGCTTTCACCATTAGATGCATCCTTTTTTTTTTACTATTTTATGATTAGAATGTTCCACATTGTGGTTTTCACTTAAAGATTGACATGTTATTGTCATATTATTTATTTTCCACTAAGAGACTCAATCATTTCCCCATAGTAATCCTACATGTCTATTTCTATTTCAAATTTTTCTTTGTGATCCCCATATGGAAAGTTGTCACAGAGTCCCATACACACAGATATCACTTCATCATTTTCTCATGAATCCAAAATTGGTAGTCCTTGTTGGTTCTAGTTAATGAGTTGAGGGTATACTAGTCCTAGTTTAGTGATTTGGTTGTTTGGAGAAAAGGATGTAGTAGTGATCATGAATATGGAAGTATCCTCAAAAAAGTTAGTGATGTCAAGGGGAAAGTCATCAAGGGTATTATCACGTGATGTAGGTAACCAAGAGGAATGCTTGAATTATTTATTAGGAGCACCTTTTCCAAGAATGATCACTTTGCTAGTGGTACATCCTAGACCAAGGTTCTTTGGTCATTTCTTAGGAGCAAGGGGTTCTAGCAAACCATTTTCATTCTACCCTAACTTCTCATTCTTGTTATACCCCCACCCCATCATTAGCTACAATAATTTGTTATCATCTTCCATTAGAAGAACATGAATGGTTCAATTATCCATATATAACAATTTGGATATATCCTCCTGATTGATGACTTCTTTATTCAAATCTTCCCACTTGGTGAAAGTGGTAGATGCTACCTTGATTATCTCATATACCTTTTTGATAAGTTGAGGCTTCTCGCAATATTTAGGAGAAAGAGGTAACTCTCCAAGCACAAAGAATCCTTCTTCAAATTATAATCCCCACATCCATTATCCTTGATCACTACTTTGATGTCCTATATGATCTATATGATGGGTGTTTTGGATTCAGAGGTAGATTCTAGGGAAGAAAGGTTAATGAATGAGGAGGATTTTGGTCGTTCATCATTTTTAGGCACTTGAGGGATCTTGTATTTTTATTCAAGGTTCTTATAGTAATAGAATGGCTCAAGATCACCATGGATTGTAACTTCTTTTTCCTCATAAGGAAATTTGACACATTGATGCTATGTGGAAGCTATGGCTTGCATGACATGGATCCATAGATGACCCAGAATAATTTTATATGGAAGGTCAAGATTGAGCACTTGAATTTTTTTTTTTGGAAATGGTGGGTCCTACTTTGATAGGGAGCTTGATGGCGCCTTAAGAAACCTGTTCTTGGTCATCATATGCTCTTATACTGACACATTTTTCCTTTTCAATGGCAACTTCAGAGAAACCCAAGTTCTTAATTAGCTGAAGGGTGAACATATTTAGACTAGTACCTCCATCCACCAAGACTCTTTTGACTTTGTTCTTGTGAATGAAAACCTCAAGGTTCAATGTGTGATTGTGTGATGGCTACATTGGGAGGTTTTACTTAGAAAAGGTAAGGAGATGAGGTGTGATGATGTGTCTTATCATAGCTTGGAATTGATTAGTATCAAGATTCCTGGGTATGGAAGAAGTAGACAAACATTTTTCTAATACATCCCTAGTGTAGGGGATAGTTTAAGTAAGTCCAAGATGGATTTCTAGGCAAGGGTCTTCTTCAATTGGTTTAGGAGACTATAATCACAAGGGTTCGACTTCAAAAGTGTGGGTTGTTCCCTAGGTTGTGATGATGCTCCTTGAATTTTAACCTTTCCTCGATGTTTGGTGACACCACACTCTACACTAGGTCCTTTGATGGTGATAACTAATATGAAATTATCACAAGATACAATGATATTGTTGTACACATGACCTACATTGGAGTAATTTTTCCCTTTTCCATTGTTCATTTCCCTTGTGATCCGACATCATATTTTTGTATATTTTGAGGTCTTGGTTTCCTAATTGGTGATCGAAAGTCATGTCTCCATTGTTGATTAGATCTTGGATAATGTTTTTAGTCTCATGTATCCCACTTTCTTATATCCCTTGATCTTATGGAAAGAAAAAATATCCTTCTTATTATACCATGGTGGTTTAACTTGAGGTTCTTGGTAATTTTGATAGTTGGGGAGCATGAGTAGATTGGTTTGCATGATTTCTTCAATAGGTTCCCCCAATGGTGTGTATTTATGGTTCTGAGGGTAGTTTTTTTCTAGGGGGTGGTCCTCGTTGTGTGTTGGTATTGTTGACTTGGTTGGTTTGTGACTGCACATTTGTTTGTTGTACATTTTGTTGCATGTTCGTTGGTTGATTTTTTGTTTATTTGGGAGCACTTAGGACTAATTTTGCATCAACAACATCATTGTTAGTGTGGTAACAAAAAAATTATACCTCTATATTTGTGTACTTGCTTGGGACCTCACTATTAAATTGAATGTAATGTTTCCTTTATTTAGTGTTGTAATGTGTTTAACACATTCACATTAGGTCTTGGGCCCTTGTAAACTAAATGGAATTAGTTGTTCCTTATTTAAGGTGTTCTAAAGTGCATCCTAATAATTTCACACTAATCTAGGGTTTTCATTATTAGTTGGGCTTCTTTGTGCCTTATTTCACATCCACAAGCCTTAATCAATGCATCTTTCCAAGATTAATCCTGACATAAACCAACATCAAATCATAATTATAGGTTCTTTTAGATTGTATGGCCTAGATTTCATGATCTAGGATCATATGCCACCCTGGGTGTATAGGTCCCACCTAAGTTTTTGGGCCTTGATATGGATTTCACATGAATCTAAGCATTTATTGAAAAATGTGTCCCGAGCTTACCCTAATGGGCATCATATACCACTTCTGGCATATGAGTCCTACTTAGATTAGACCTAAATGAAATTGAAATTCTTGGTAATATTTTATTCTCCTAGACTAATGTTGGCTTGTAGTGTTGTAATTTTAGGAAATTTGACATAAACAAGTATAAATATAAGGTTATTTCAGATATTTTCTCCTAGAAATTTTTATGAGCAAGTGTGACCTAAGCATTCAATAATTCAAGAATTCTAGCACTTACAAAAGCACTCAAGAGTTGATCATCAAGTTTTTTGGAGCATTTTTAAAGTATCAAGTATCATTTCAAAGTCATCATGCATCATTTTTGTTTTTGAGCTAACATTTCTGATTAGGGTTTCATGATTCAAGTAAGCATTCAATTCAAGATCCATATCATTTGAGCAAGAGTCAAGATACACATTCAAGTTAGCCATCTCATACATGTTTGAAGCACTTTTTTTGTAGGGTTTGGTGAGTTGAAACATATCATTTTTTTCATTCATCATTCCTCCTTCATATTTCATTTAATTTCATGGTTTGATTACCTAAATAGGGTTTTAAGGAAAACCTATTTCTACTAACAAAACAACATTTTTACCTCTCTTTAGTGTGTGATTTGTAGGTCTAGGTTGAAGGAACATTGAAGAACAAGATTGGAAAGAAGTTTTCAAGTGTGCAAAGTTTTCACTTTGTTTACAAGATCACTAAAGGACATCTATAAAGTAGAATTCAACGTTTTAGGCTCATAAATTAGGTTGAGAAGATAGAGCAGAGATTGAAGACCAGATTTAGAACTTGAATCTCCGAAAAAGACTCATATTGATACACCACTTCTGGTGTATGAGTCCCATTATAGTTAAATTTCTAGATTTCAGAAGTTCCAGACTTGTCACTGCTAGATTTTTTTTCTTTCCCAAAAACCCTAATCTAGGGATAAATTGGATAGCCTGGTATATGAGTTGTAGTGTGCATTAAATCTAGTATTTCCAACACTTTAGGTCTTCATTTAATCTACTGCAATTTTCTAGGTGCACCTCTCTAACTTCTCAATTTGTTCTTTTTTGCATTCATTTTCTAGGTCATTTATTGAAGTCTTGCATATCATTAAGTTTCATAATTAGATCTTGAATGTTACTAGTCTTTCCAAGCCCTAGCTTGCTGGTGGACCCCTTTTTAGTCTCTAAACATACCCTAGGACAACCTTTAGTATATCTCTTTCCCTCATTCCATCCTTGGATTGAGATCTCTAGGGTTTCCTTGAATGAAACAACAGTGAAATAGGAACCATATCCTTGTGATCCATCTCATAACAATTGGGGCACCCTATTTCCATTGTTTCATTTTGGCAAACCAGAATTTAAAACATCTTAATTTTGATTTTGAGTGCATCATAATCCTAGATATAGCTTGCATTAATATTGCATTAGTTAATTGGCATCTAGGGTTTCTAAATATTGTATTAGTGAAAGTGCATATAAGTTGCATTTTTGAATCTTGTGTCACTAAAATTTACTTAAAATCTACATTTGCACTCAGTATATATGTCATACAAACTAGAAAACATGACATTTACACAAAATTTGTTGAGAATAGTGCTAAAACCCTAATCTGGGACTCATACACCCCTTTCGGTGATTTAGTCCCAGTACAAGTGGTTTTGCCTAATTTCTAGCTATTTTGTGGCAACTATTATTCACTGTTCAAACACATAAAAAAGCTTGTTTGGGACTCATATGCCCCATTGGGGAATTTAGTCACATTTTAGGTTTTTAACTACATTTTCCAACATTCAAAACTCAGTTTCTTATTTTTTGTTTGCTACTATTAGTTATTTGTTTTAGTTTGCAGATATTTTTTTCTTCCTTTCATTGCATCTAACTTAAATCGATTGATTTTGTGCATTGCATCATTTCAAACTTACACTTACACATTTTACTCTAAATTATTTCATTTCATAATGGATATGTGCTTTGGAAAGCTTTGGATGTCCTTGAAATAATTAGTGGATGTGTCAAGTTGTTCTTTTGGAAATGACCCTAATGAAATTGAACTTACACATGCTCACTCGACTTCTAATACATGTCCTCCTCATGGTTCTAACATTATTGAAGAAGATGATGCCAACATGAATATTTTTTTAAATGATTTCCTTAACAACCTTGAGACTAATGCATCCTTTTATCCATCTATGAAACAACCAACACCCCTTACCATCCCATCACTCGAGCTATTTGGCCTTTTACATCCTGAAATTGAGACACAAGCTGAGCCTAAGTTCCTTGTAATAGACAAACCTAGTTCCTCTAATCATGCAAACATTCAACCATTCTACGTGAAAAAAGTAATCAACACTCCCATCAATTTCAAAGAGACATATGGAAAATAATTCATAATCTTAAGTAAGCAAGGATGTGATAGAACAAGTAAACATTAAATTCATTAATTCTTAGAGAAAACACCAATTAAAGACACTAAAGGGTTAGGATATCAAGATCCGCCCCTCGATATAAGTGTAATCCTTCCTCAAGAACAACCAATGCTTTGTAACAATGATAAGGATTATAGGATTGTATTAGATCCTCCTCCTCAACATTCAACTTGAGAAGTTGGTGAATCTAGCAAGCAACGAAGGCCTTACAAACTAAAGAAAATAAAATTCATTTTTCCACCAACTTCCATTGAAATAACTTTACAAATAATTTTAAAAAAAAGACTAATTACATTACCACTGATAAGAGAAGATTGATCTCCAAATCCTAAGAATACAAAAACATCACATTGTCGATATCATAGAGTTCTTGGACATAGTATTGATGAGTGCCATGCTTTAAAAGAGATATTTAAAAAGTTTGATATCATATGAATAGTCCCTTAAAGAATGTATGTCCACTCCTTTCCATGTAATGGTTGTAGGGTCATAACATTTCACTATTACATGCTTTACATTTATTACAAATCTGTTCAAAATGCAAGAAGCTCTTTCTCGTCACCTACCTTAGCTCATTCTTGTCTTGCACATAGTGGGTGCAAGAACTTGATATCCTTGTGCTAGTACCACACATGCTATTGTCCCTTTGGCTAGTTTTCCACCCTCTGTATATGATGAATAGGATTGGGATATAGATGAGTTTCTAATAGGTTGAATCACATGTTCCTTACTAGTCTTTTTCATTATTTTTCTATTTCTTTTATGTGACTGCATGTGTGTAATGTGATCCCTCATGTTCTTTTTTATTTCTATCTCTCTCTCTTTGTGACATTCCTCTATTTGTACCTACATTCTTCTCTATGTTGTAAACATTTTAGCTTTTTTGTGTCTTGTATTTTCCTTTTGGGGATGACACAAGGTGTCAAGACATTCATGTCTCTTCCATGATGACCCAAAATCTTTTCCTTTATCTTTACCTTTTTCATTTGTCTTATGTTTTCCTTTTGGGAATGATGCAAGCCGTCGAGACCTTTAGGTCTCTTCCATGTTGACCTGAAAGATTTTTTTTTTTTTTTTCACAAGCTCTTTGTGTCATTATTCCCATTCCATGAGTATTTGGGGAATGATGACATTTTTGAGCTCTCTAAAAACATTGTAGCAAGAACATACTAACCACAAATCCATGGATCCCTTATGTGTTTTGTGATTTGATTTTGGGGGCAACCCTTTTCATAATGTAGCTTTATTTGTAAACATATGAATTGGCATAGGGATTCCCAAATAGGCTCTCATGTCCTCTTTATTGTTAGCAATTATCATTTTCTACTTTAAATTAATTGCTCACAACATGGTGTTTAGTAATTTCTTTAAAGTAGGGTTATACATTATCATTATTCTTTGTATTTATCGTGTTTCATTATGTAGTCTTCTTACTTCATGTGATATATCTTTCACTTTGTGGTTAAAATTGGGTATGACGTCCTCCAAGAACATGATCTCTCTTGGAATATTATATTCCTCTTAGTGGCATGATGCAACATACTACATCCCCTAAGTTGTGAATCTTCTACTCATTGATTGGTCCACTCTTGGAGACATTAGGCACAATGTTCCCTAAGTTAAGACCTTACATGAACTAAGAAAAACTCATTTGAACATTCCTAACACTACTTTTGCATTTACATTATCTATTATATGGCCACCTTGCATAATACACTTTGCTTGCCTATGTAGCCATCTTGTTTTTTGATGAGTTTCAAGCATATGAATCTATGCTTGCCTCATGAAGCTTGAAGTTCATTTTTGTGTGGTGCCTTATCAAAGTTATCAGGAGGTATAGCTTTGGTCTAGTTGAATGGGAAGCCAAACTTAGGCATAACTTTCCCATAGCCACTTTCTTGTTTGTGTAAGCACATATCGACCACATTTGTATGTGTCTCACCTTTTTGGATACTCACTTAGTGGAAAGCCTAAAGTTATTTTGCATCAGAGTGAGCATGCATGTTTGGACAAATAGTTTAGATCTGATCCACAAAATGTAGGAAAAAGGTCGAAGCTTGATCCATCCCCTTTTTGTTTTTTTTTGTTTTGTTTTTCTTTTTCCTTTTCTCTTTATCTTTAGTAGTGTATTCTTGTGCATTGTTGTTGATCCTTATATCATTTTTTCATGTGTGTTCTTTTGTGCCTATGTTGGTTTGTCATAGGATCTTGATCTTGGGGGATTGATCATCCCTCTTTATTGTTGGCATCCTATCTTACTAGCATTGGAATATTTCAACCCCTCTTGATGAGAGTTTGTCTACTTTAGTGTCAGTTTGAAGCAAGTTATTCCTCTCACTAAAGTGGAAGCTAAATATGGTAACAAAAAAAGTATAACTCTACATTTTTGTACTTTTTGGGCCCTCCTTATTAAATTGAACTTAATGTTACCTTGATTCAGTTTTGTAACGTGTTTAACATATTCACATTAGGTATTGGGCCCTTGTAAACTAAATGGACTTATTTATGACCTATTTAAGGTGTTGTAAAGTGTATCCTAACAATTTCACACTAGTCTAGGGTTTTCATTATTAATTGGGGTTCTTTATGCCTTGTTTGGCCTTATTTTACATCCACAAGCCTTAATTAATTCATCTTTCTAAGATTAATTCCAACATAAACCAACATACAATCATGATTCAGGTGTTTTAGGATTGTATATCCCAAATTTAGTGATCTCAGACTCCACCATCTTAGGCGTATGGGTTCCACCTAAGTTTTGGGGCCTTAATTTGGATTTCACATGAATCTAAGCATTTCTTGAAAAATGTGTCCCAAGCTTAGCATAATGGGACTCATACACCACTTTTGGTGTATGAGTCTTGATTAGCTTAGACCTAAATTAAATTCAAATTCTTGGTAGGATTTTATTCTCCTAGATCTGATGTTGGCTTGTAGTGTTGTAATTTTGGGAAATTTGACATAAACAAGTATAAATACAAGGTTATTTCACATATTTTCTCCTAGCAATTTTCATGAGCAAGTGTTACCTAAGCGTTCAAACATTCAAGCATTATAGCATTGAAAAGAGAATTCTAGAGCATTCTAGAGCTGATATCAAGTGTTTTAGGGCATTATTCAAGTATCAAGCATCATGTCAAAGTCTTCATGCATCATGTTTGTTTTTGATCTAACATTTGTGTTGGAGGGCTTCATGACTCAAGCAAGCATTCAATTCAAGATCCATATCATTCGAGAAAGAGTCAAGATTCACATTAAAGTTATCCACCTCATACATATTTGCAACACTTTGTTTCTAGGGTTTGGTGAGTTGCAACAAACCATTTTGTTCAGTCATCATTCCTCCTTCTTATTTCATTTTATTTTAGGGTTTGATTGCCTAAATGGGGTTTGACCAAGGAAAACCCCTTTCTACTAACAAGACAACATTTTTTCCCTTTTTTTAGTTCACAATTTGCAAGTCTAGATTGAAGGCACATTGAAGAACAATATTGGAAAGAAGTTGTCAAGTGTGCAAAGTTGTGACCTTGTTTACAAGATCACTAAAAGACATCTATATAGTAGAATTTAGCATTTCAGACCTAAAAATTAGGTTGTGAAGATAGAGCAGAGATTCAAGAGCATGTTTAATCTTGATCCTCCAAAAAATCCAAGTAGGATTGATATGTGACTTATGGTGTATGAGTCCTAGTATAGTTAAATTTCTAGATTTCAAGAGTTTCAAACTTGTCACTGCCAAATTTTTGTTCCTACCCAAAAACCCTAATCTAAGACTAAATCACCCAGCCTACCATATGAATCCTAGTCCCCATTAAATCTAGTATTTACAACATTTTACATCTTCATTCAAGCTGCTACAAGTTTCTAGGTATAGCTCTTTGACTTCTCAGTTTGCTGTTATGTTTTGTATTCATTTCTAGGTTATTTATTGAAGTCATGCATATCATTAAGTTTCATAATTAGATCTTACATGTTACTAGTCTTTCCAAGCCCTAGCTTGCTGGTGAACACCTTTTTAGTCTCTAAACATACCCTAGGATAACCTTTAGTAGATCTCTTTCCCTCATTCTATCCTTGGATTTAGATCTCTAGGGTTTACTTGAATGAAACAATAGTGAAATAGGAACCCTATCCTTGTGCTCCATGTCCCAAAAGGTGGGGAAACCTATTTCCATTATTTCATTTTTGTGAACTTGCATTTAGAACCTCTTAATTTTTATTTTGAGTGCATCATAATCCTAAATTTAGCTTGCATTAACATTGCATTAGGGTTTGCATTAGTTAATTGGCATCTAGGGTTTCTAAATATTGCATTAGTGAAAGTGCATATAAGTTTCATTTTTAATCTTTCACCACTGAATTTGACTTAAAATCTACATATGTACTTATTCTAGACATAATACAAACCACAAAACATAACATTTACACAAAATTTACTGAAAAATGGTGCAAAAATCCTAATCTAAGAATCATATGCCCCTCTGGGAAATTTAGTCCCAATATAGGTGGTTTTGCCTAGTTTCTAGGTATTCTGTGGTGACTTTTATTCATAGTTCAAACCACTAAAAAACCATGTTTGGGTCTCATACGCCCCTCTAGGTGATTTATTCTTATTTCAAATTTTAAACTACATTTTCCAACATTCAAAACTCTATTTTTGTGTTTCTGCTTGCTACTGTTAGTTATTTGTTTCAGTTTGCATAGACTCTATTCTCTTCATTTCATTGCATCTAGCTTAAATCAATTCATTTTGTGCATTTACTCATTTCAAACTTGCACTTACACATTTTTTTCTAGGTTATTGCTTTTCATAATGGATATGTGCTTTGGTAAGCTTTGGATGTCCTTGAAATCATTAGTGCATGTGTAAAGTTGTGCTTTTGGAAATGACCCTAATGAAATTGAACTTACACATGCTCACTTGACTCATGTGTATCCTCGTCATGGTTCTAACATCATTGGAGAAGATGATGACAGCTTGAACAAATTTTCAAATGATTGCCTTAACAACCTTGCGACTAATGCATCCTTTTATCCATATATGAAGCAACCAACACTTCCTACCATCCCATCACTCGAGATATTTGGCCTTTTGCATCCGGAAATTAAGACACAAGCTGAGCCTAAGTTCCTTGTAATATAAAAACCTAGTTCCTCTAATCAAATACATTCAACCATTCTACGTGAACAAAGTAACCAACACTCCCATCAATTTTGAAGAGACATATGGAAAATAATTCACAATCTTAAGTAAGAAAGGATGTGATAGAACAAGTAAAGATTAAATTCATTAATTCTTAGAGAAAACACCAATTAAAGACACTAAAGGGTTAGGATATCAAGATGCCCCCCTCAACATAAATGTAATCCTTACTCAAGAACAACCAATGCTTTGTAACGATGATAAGGATTATAGGATTGTCTTATATCCTCCTCCTCAACATTCAACTTGAGAAGTTGGTGAATCTAGCAAGCGACAAAGGCCTTACAAATTAAAGAAACTAAAATTCCCTTGTCCACCAATTTCCACTGAAAGAACTTTACAAATAATTTCAAAATAAAGACTGATTACATTACCAGTGATAAGAGAAGATTGATCTACAAATCCTAAGAATACAAAAACATCACATTGTCGATACCATAGAGTTCTTGGACACAATATTGATGAGTGCCATGCTTTAAAAGAGATATTTAAAAAGTTTGATGTTATATAAATAGTCCCTTAAAGCATGTCTCTCCACTCCTTTCCATGTAATGGTTGTAGGGTCGTAACATTCTCACTATTACATGCTTTACATTTGTTACAAATCCGTTCAAAATGTAGGGAGCTCTTTCTCGTCACCTACCTTAGCTCATTCTTGTCTTTCACATAGTGGGTGCAAGAAATTGATAGCCTTGTCCTAGTACCACACATGCTATTGCCCCTTTGGCTTGTTTTCCACCCTCTGTATGCGATGAATAGGATTGGGATGTAGATGACTTGCTAATAGGTTGAATAACATGTGCCTTACTAGTCTTTTTCATTATTTTTCTATTTCTTTTATGTGACTGCATGTGTGTAATGTGATCCCTCATGTTGTTCTGTTTGATTTCTATCTCTCTCACTTTGTGACATTCCTCTATTTGTACCTACATTCTTCTCTATGTCGTAAACATTTTAGCATTTTTGTGTCTTGTGTTTCCTTTTGGGGATGACACAAGGCGTCAAGACATTCATGTCTCTTCCATGATGACCCAAAATATTTTCCTTTATCTTTACCTTTTTCATTTGTCTTATGTTTTCCTTTTGGGGATGATGCAAGCCATCGAGACGTTTAGGTGTCTTCCATGTTGACCTGAAAGATTTTTTATTTTTTCCACTCTCTTTGTGTCATTCTTCCTATTCCATGAGTATTTGGGGAATGATGAAAGTTTTGATCTCTCTTTAAAACATTGTAGCAAGAACATACTAACCCCAAATCCATGGATCCCTTATGTGTTTTGGGATTTCATTTTGGGGGCAACCCTTTTCATGATGTAGCTTTATTTGGGAACATATGACTTGGCATATGGATTTCTAAAAAGGCTCGCATTTCCTCTTTATTGTTATCAATTATCATTTTCTACTTTAAAGTAGTTTCTCATGGCATGGTGTTTAGAATTTCCTTAAATTGGGGGTATACATTGTCATTATTCTTTTGCATTTCTCCTGTTTCATTGTGTAGTCTTCTTACTTCATGCAATGCGTCTTTCACTTTTTGGTCGACATTGGGTGTGATTTCCTCTAGAAGCATGATCTATCTTAGCATATTATATTCCTCTTAGTGGCTTGATGCAACACATTGCATCCCTTAAGTTGTGAATCTTATACTCTTTGATTTCTCCACTCTTGGAGACATTAGGCACAATGTTCCCTAAATTAAGACCTTACATGAACTAAGAAAAAATCCATTAAACATTCCTTACACTAATTTTTCATTTATATTTTCTCTCATATGGCCACCTTGCATATTAATACACTTTGCTTGCCTATGGAGCCATCTTGTTTGTTCATAAGTTTCAAGCATACAAAGCTTTGCTTGCCTCATTAAGCTCAAAGTTCATTTTTGTGTGGCATCTTATCAAATTTATCAGGAGGTATAGCTTTGTTATGGTTGAATGAGAATCTAAACTTAGGCATAACTTTCCCATAGCCACTTGCTTGTCTGTGTGAGTGCATACCATCCACGTGTGTATGTGTCTCACCTTTTTGGATACTCACCCAACGGAAAGCCTAAATTTCTATTGCCTCAGAGTGACCGTGCATTTTTGGACAAATAGCTTAGATCTGATCCACAACATGTAGGACAAATGGTCAAAGCTTGATCCACCCCCCTTTTGTTTTGTTTTATTTTTTTCTTCTCTTTTCTCTTTGTCTTTGGCAGTATATGCTTGTTCCTTATTGTTTCTCCTTATATCATTTTTCATGTGTGTTCTATTGTGCCTATGTTGGTTTGTCATAGGATCATGATCTTGGGGGCTTCATCATCCTTCTAGATCATTTCCATCCTTTATTACCAACATTGGTACATTTGAACCTCTCTTGATGTGAGTTTCTCTACTTTAGTGTGAATTTGAAGCAAGTTCCTCATCTTACTAAAGTGGGGGATAAATGTGGTAATAAAAAAAAGTATCCCTCTACATTTTTGCACTTGCTTGGGCCCTACGTTTTAAATTGAACTTAATGTTAGCTTGATTTAATGATGTAATGTGTTAAACACATTTACATTAGGTCTTGGGCCATTTTAAACTAAATGGACTTAGTTGTGCCTTATTTAAGGTGTTGTAAAGTGTATTGTAACACTTTCACACTAATCTAGGGTTTTCATTATTAATTGGGCTTCTTTGAGCCTTATTTTTCCTTATTTTACATCTAAAAGCCTTAATTAATCCAGCTTTCTGAGATTAATCCTAACATAAACCACCATCCAATTATAATTTATGTGTTTTTAAATTGTATAACCTAGATTTAGTGATTTGGGACTCATACTCCACCTTGGGTGCATAGGTCCCACATAACTTTTGGGGCCTTGATCTGGATTTCACATGAATCTAAGCATTTCTTGAAAAATATGTCCCAACCTTAGCCTAATGGGACTCATATGCCACTTTTGGTGTATGAGTCCTGATTAGCTTAGACCAAAATTAAATTTGAATTCTTGGTAGGATTTTATTCTCCTAGATCTGATGTTGGCTTGTAGTGTTGTAATTTTGGGGAATTTGACATAAAAAAGTATAAATACAAGGTTAATTCACATATTTAATCCTAAAATTTTTCATGAGTAAGTGCTACCTAATAATTCAATAATTCAAGCATTCGAGCACTTACAAGAGAATTAAAGAGAATTCAAGAGCATTCAAGAGCTGATTATCAAGTGTTTTGGAGCATTATTCAAGTATCAAGCATCATGTCAAATTCATCATGCATCATGCTTGTTTTTAAGCTAACATTTGTGATGTAGGGTTTCATGATTCAAGCAAGCATTCAATTCAAGATCCATACTATTTGAGCAAGATTCAAGATCAAAACTCAAGTTAGCCATCTCATACATGTTTGTAGCACTTTGTTTCTAGGGTTTGGTGACTTGCAACACATCATTTTATTCATTCATCATTCCTCCTTATTTCATTTCATTTCAAGGTTTGATTAGCTAAAAGGGGTTTGACCAAGGCAAACCCCTTTCTACTAAGAAAAGAACATTTTTTCCGTCTATTTATTGTATGATTTGTAGGTCCAAGTTGAAGGCACATTGAAGAACAATATTGGAAAGGCATTGTCAAGTGTGCAAAGTTGTCACCTTGTTTACAAGATCACTAAAAGACATCTATAGAGCATAATTCAACATTTCAGACTCAAAAATTAGGTTGAGAAGATAGAGAAGAGATTGAAGAGCATATTCAGATCTTGGTCCTCCAAGAAATCCAAGTAGGATTGATAGGCTACTTTTGGTGTATGAGTCCTAGTACAGTCAAATTTCTAAATTTCAGGAGTTCTAGGCTTGTAATTGCCAGCTTTTTATTCCTACCTAGAAACCCTAATTTGGGACTAAATCACCCAACATGGCATATGAGTCCCAATATGCATTAAATTTAGTATTTCTAACATTTTAGGTCTTCATTCAAGCTACTACAGGCTTCCAAGTGTACATCTCTGACTTCTCAGTTTGTTCTATTTTGCATTCATTTCTAGGTCATTTAGTGAAGTCTTGCATATCATTAAGTGTCATAATTAGATCTTTCATGTTACTAGTTTTTACAAACCCTAGCTTGGTGGTGAACCCCTTTTTAGTCTCTAAACATACCCTAGGACAACCTTTAGTAGATCTCTTTCCCTCATTCCATCCTTGGATTGAGATCTCTAGTGTTTCTTTGAATGAGATAATAGCGAAATAGGAACCATATCCTCGTGCTCCATCTCTTAAAATGTGGGGCACCCTATGTTCATTGTTTCAGTTAGCTACATTCTTGTTCTTGGCCCATGCATGGGGATATTTTTATTGGAACTAATAGATGGGAAGTTGTCTTTGTATGCTTATGTGTTTCCTTTTGCAATAAGGGATCTTTCGATGTTAAGGGCCCTAGAGATAAGCTCGTCATATAATGTGACACATTGCATTTTAAATTAAAAGGATAGATATGTGTCCACATTGGTAATGATGATCCCTACTTGTTTCTCTTTGGAAATAGGCCATTTTCTTCTGCTAGCTCTCTCCCTCCATCATTGTAATAAATTCATGAATGATTCACCCTTGTTTTGCTTTAGTGTGTACAACTCTTCCAAGCTTACATCCATGTCTAGGTTGTAGGATAAATGATCCACAAACTGATTGATTATGTCTTAGAAGGTTTGAATTCCTGGAGGTAAAAGAGGGAACCAATCTATTGCTAGGCCTCCCAAACTATGTGGGAAAAGGAACATTAAATAGGAATCATTATAAGAAACTTCCATACATGTTACATAAAACTCTTTGATATGATCCATTTGATTCCCCTGCCCTTTATATTTTTCAAATTTTGGGACTTTGAATTTTGGTGGGGAAGGTATCATTGCAATATTTGTATCAAAGTTGTATGGCAACAATTCTCATTGCACATGTAATTTATTTGTTTTCCCCATTTGGATGTCTTATATTTTTTGTGTGATCACCTTAATTTGTGAGGAAAAATCATCTTGAGGCTTTGGTGGTGGAGCATATGTGGTATGATGTGGAAGGTGGATGAATTAAATGCAAGATTTTGATATGAAGGTGTGTTATATGGAGTAGATGGTGGATTTTGATATTGTGTATGTAATGGAGGTGTGGTGTATTCTCCTTGAATGTTTTGGTTGAAGATGTTTTGTTGCATGCTACCATATGATTGTTGAGGGTTGTAGTAAAAGCCTTGTTATTGTTGCATAAGAACTTTTTGTTGTTGAGCGTATTGTTATGCTTCCAATTGTTGGGCTTATAACTATGCTTGTTTCTTCTCTTGTAGTTGAGCTTGACGTTGTGATTGGAGTTGAGATTATTAATGCACTTGTATTTGAGCTTTCAATTTTTCTTTTTGTTGTGCTTGGATTTGACATTGTTTTTTTTGGGCTTGTAATTGAGTCTATTATTGTTGCACTAGCAATTGTGCTTGTTGTTGTTGCACTAGCAAGTGAGATTCTTGTTGTTGTGCTAGAAATTGCACTTGTTGTTGTTGATTCATGATAGTTTGTTGATAAGATGATATATTTGTCCTTTGGATTGTCAAATGATGTTTTGGTTTTGGACAATTTGACTTGTTTCCATGTATTGGCTTATGATATTCTGATTTTGTGGAATGTGTGGTGGATTTTGAGGGACCATGGTATGAGTGATTTGTGGGTTGTTTTTATTGTGGGGTGGTTGATGTGTGATGAGATTTTAAGGGTTGGAAATTAGATTTTGATTTGGTACATTTTTTCCTTGAATTTTGTGTTATTATTCCTTGTAAAATCTAAGATTAGGGTGTAGGAATGTAGGTTTGGTGTCCCATTTGATTTTAAATTTCTTGAGGGACCAAAGGTTGAGATGGTGCCACTTGGTGTTGTGATATTAGTGGCATGATTTGGCTTTGGATCAATTGATTGGAAGGGTTCCCTTGATTTTTTTGATGATGAGGTACCAATGTATTGGATGCATTTCCTTGCTTTGTTTTATTTGGGACTAATGAGTTTCCTTGGTTAATGGGATTTGTGACCAAGGGGTTTCCTTGATTGATGGGATTTGTGACCAATGGGTTTGATGTCCTTTGTGGGTTAGTTTGAGTGGCTTGTGGAACCATTTTTTTTATTTTTCAATTTGGTGGTTTGATGTTTGAGCTTGTTAAGGGTTTACCTTTTATGATGGTGTTCACTTTCCCTTGTTGTTCCACTTGGGGTGCTTGGATTGGATGACTTTGACTAACATAAGGAATACTTTGGGTATTTTTGGTGGTGGAAAAATATTGTTGGGAACTAAATGTTGGTGTTAAATTTGTGTTTTGGGTGTGCCTTGTGTACCAAAAAATTAGGTGTGAGATAAAGGTTGACCAGTACCTAGTCAAGTTGCAAGACTAGAAGTTAATGGTTGACTTGGTGTGAGTGATGAAGTTGGTCAAATTATAGATTGATTCAAATCTTGTTCCAAGGGTTGTGTGATGGAAGCTTGAGGAACAGAAGCCACATTTCCCAAGGGTTGTTCACTATTTTTGTTCAAATTGAATGTTGAAGGGAGTTTAGCCCCTTCATTTGCTAAGGCTAGCATGTATTGTGTGGGGTTCATCTTCATCAAAGTGTTGATAATATGGTGAATTTTGGGATCTTGTTGTGCTTCAAATATTTCCTCCATAGTGAGCTCATGTGGGTTATTTGTGACATCTTATACTTATACCCCATTTCTAGTGAAGTTTGTCATACATTTTATGATGGGTTGGAGTAGCCTCTAAGATCAAATACTTGTTGGTTAGGATCACTTGTGGTAGATGTATTTTTGTTTTGCTCCATGTTTTTCTTGTGTTGTGATCTTGTTGTTACCATAAATTTTGGATCAACTATGGGAGAAAAGTGTTGGGATTTGCACTATTGGAATTCTCTAGTTGATTCAAATTTTGGTAAAAGTGACCCTCTAAGGTGCTTAGGACCAATGATGTAAATGGATGATGAAAGGGGTGAGTGATATGGGTGATGAATTTGTAAAATTTGGACAACACTAGACTAAATTTTGATGTTTGATGTTTAGGATAGACTTGTTCAAAAGTATGATGGCTAACTTAACTGAATGTATGAAAAAGGATTCATTCACACATATATAGTTGAACTAGGGGATTGATTGATGATAACCTAAGTCTAGAGGGTTGTTATGTCCAAATTTTAGCATTGTTTGTGTGGTGAGATGTCAAATTTTTTGATATGGATGGGATGATTAATCCTAATGTTTTGAACATAAGAGGGACTTTGTTTGCATGATCAAGGAATTTAAAGTCATGCTTTACCCTTTGATTGATGAACCTAAGAAATCAATGTTTGTTGTATAGTAGAACTTGGATACAATGTTTTGGTATGCATTTCCATGTTTTCTATTTGTTGCTTTGGAAGTCTAGATGTTTGAAAATGAAACCAAGGTGTACATGCTTTGTGGGTTAAATTGAGTTAAAATTTGATTAATTAAATTATTTTTAATACATCAAATGTATTGATTAAGTTTAGATAAAGAATGCCTATGACAAGGTAAAATGTTTAACACAAAAGCTTGAAATAGTGGAAATCAAAGAGCTAAGCCAAAGGTACCTAGGTTAACTATGATATATGTGAGTAGAGATATGGTCAAATATATTGGGAAACCACTAATATATTGTTTAAAAAAAAGATATAGTAAGAGGTATGCAATAATATATTATCCTAGAAGTGCATTGACAAATAAACAAAGGGTTTGAAAATTTTGACCATTTTGATGTTTGTTTGAGTTTTTTGAAACCAAGTAATGTGTATAACTAACTCAATAGGTATGTGAGATATTTTTCAAGTATTCTTCCACAATACTTGCTAGTTTGGCTCAACAAAATCAATCACTTTACAATCTAAAGGAATAAAGATATGACACTTCTTAGTAGGCTTATCTCACCCACAAAGGAATGATTTTAAATCCAAAATTATAGAGGGGTCAAATAGGCCATGTCAAGGAAATGTACTATCTTGAAACACCTAACTTTGTACAATAGAATTAGATCTTAATATTTATTCATCAATTATAAATAGGATGTAGTAAATAACTTCTGGGAGTGGTGCACCTCCCATGCACTACTTCAAAGGATGTTACAGAAAACTTAGTTGGCCTCTAGACAATGGTGTTTAAAGGAAACCATGACCATAGGGGGTATAGAACCTATGTAATCCACTAAAGGATTTAGTCATTCCTTCCCAACTCATTATGTTTATATGAGTATTAGGAACTATCATGCTACGACACCCTCAATTTAAGCTAGTTTATTTTGATTTTGCAAACTTTATATAGCTGGTCATTAAATGTGCTTTTAGGGTCAGTCATGAGTTCTCCATTATGTGATGTATCTCATATGTAGGCTCTTGTATAATAAAGACAATAAAATTCTATTTCTATTCACCCAAGATCACACGAAGTGCAAGGGGAGTGGATACATAGTAAATCCTTGGGGTGACTCAAAAAAGTTTGTAAGCTTAGAGTGTTTCTCTTCGCCCAAGATCGCATGAAGCACAAGGGGAGTGGATACACACTAAAAGTATACACAAGAATGGAAAGCATGGAATACAATGATTCATTTTAAAGAACCAAAATAGATGTTATGTTCATTTTAGTTGCACCAAAATGAAGTGTAAGTTTATGTTGTTCAATTTTAAACCATCATTGTAATGTGAGGATGCTTGGGTTCAATTTTAGTCAACTTTGAAAATAATAAAATCATTGTAATTTTTAAAACCCAAATTGAAATCTAGTTATCCTAAAGCATGAAATAAATTAGAAAGATGGCTTATATCATCCCATGAGTGTTTAAAAACACTTTTACAATAAAAGATCAAACACTGCCATAACAAGTGTTAGTAAAAAACTAAATTTTCTCCTTCCTTCAATATTTCATACTCCTCTCAAAATCTACAAAATTAGTTAGCCTTTCACATAAAAATTAAAGTTAGTAAATGATCAGAAATTAAACTATATTGAAAATTAAAAAGCAAATGTAAAAATTTCACTCTATTTTACCTTGTAATACTGCTGCTCTATTAGATAGAAATAGTGTTGTAATATTTCAATAGTAGAATTTTTTTTCAATAGCACCACTATTGTTGTATGAAAATTGCATGGTGATTTCTCAATGGCACCACAATGCTCCACAACAATATCCCTTCTCTATTGAACCTACGAAAAAATCTAGAATGATCAATAGTGTTGTAATATCAATAACGTGCCTCTATCAGAAAAGCAAAAGCACCACAAAAAAGTAATATCACCACAATGCATCAATAGTGTTGCAATGGAACAAAATCCTTGCTCTGGAATATTTTGATAGCACCGCTTTTCCTCAAAACCTAGAAATCATAGAAAACTCAAGAAAATTTCATCAAATTTGGTTAGTTCTTCCCTCCTAATGCCAAAATGTGAGCATGATCATAACATAAGCTAAACCCACTAGATCCTTACTAAATAAAATAGGATTTAGTTAGTTAAGTCAAACTCCTAATGAAATAATTGAAATCATTAAACAAAGAAGCCATTAAACATAAAAAATAAGAAATGCATAATGGAAAGTAATCTAATGTCTCAAACCACATCCCATTGGGGGATTGGTACTGCATTGATGTGAAATGTCATCCCTTTCCCAACCCCTCAGTCGAAGCAAGCTTTAAACAAATTCCATTGATGAATATTGATGAAAATGGATGAAATGTAAGCTAAAATGGATACAAAGCTAAGATAAAATGGATATTGAATGCTAGGATGCTAAATTCTAGGATGCTAATAGAGAGGGATCTAAAATTTAGTATATTCTAGTTTCTATAAATGGAAGTGGATCTATTTCTCATAGAAATGAGGAGTATTTATAGGAGAAATGGTTGAATAAATTATCAGAATTGATTTGATCAATCAATGGATGATAAGCAATTAGAGGTGAAGGTATGGATCAAAGATTCTCATCAATGGATGAGAATGCATGTTGAAAAAGATCAAGGATTTAATCAATGGCTCTCATTGATTCAAAGAAGCACACTTCCTAAAAATTAGGAAGTTGTTAGGAATTTTGTTAGAAGAATATTCCATTTTGGAGGAGTTCAAATGGAGGAAATTAGGATTATCATTAAATAATTAACTTATTTAATGAAAGGGGGGGTTTAATGACATTTAACTAAAAAATAAATATTATTTAATTAAATGAGAAGACAAGAAATTTAATTAAATAATTTGCATTAATTAAATAAGATGAAAATCTTCATGAAAGATGATGAATTAGCCAAATAATATTGATCATTTGATTAATAGGAGAAAATGATAAATTTAGTTAAATAATGAAGATTATTTAATTAAAAGGTTGAAAAGAGGTAATTTAGGATGAAATGTTGTTAGTAATCAAATTCAAATGTGTAATATTAGTTAAGACAATTTTAAGTGTCTACATGACCTAGATTAGACTAGATAGGAAAAATACCTATTTGCACCAACAATATAGGCCTCCATACATAAGATTTTATAGATTTTAGAAACTTCTAGCATATGATAGGAACATGGGAGATGTAGGGGGCCAACACTTAAGAAAAATTGTCAAATGGAGACTAGAGAAATATTTCACAAATCAATTGTATCTGATGAGAAAAATAAAGCCTAAATACACAAAGGAGATGTGACTTAAAAAATTAGACATTGCAAAGTTAAGCACCAATATAAATGATTTTGAATTGTTAAGTTTCTGATTAAAGAAAAAACAAGTTTTGAAGGGACCCAAAACCCTTTACAAAAGAGACATTGCCACAAATAAAAAAAATCAACTAATAGCCAACCATCATCAAACCATCAAAAAGAAAGACAACAAAGAAAAATAGAACAACCTACTATAATTCCTCAAGAATCTTGGATGCTTCTAAGTCCTACTTTTAAAAATAATTGTGAAGCTCAAACACCTCTAGTATCTCTTTCTTTTGATTATCCAAGTGTTTGTTGAGTGGTTGCAAGTACGAGTACTCGAACCCACTCCAACAGTTTGAGAACCTTGTTTTCCTTTAACCATACCCTCATCAATAACATCAAAGTCCTTGAACAGCCCCACTAAGTCCTCATCCTTCAAATTTTTAACCTTCTCATTTAGGATGTGAATTCCTTGAGCACTATTCTAGAGAGAAATTTGACTAGCCTTCACCACCTTCTCAAGGTTTTGATGGATTTTATGATTTTTCTCCTCGAACACCATGATATAGGTCTCAAAATCATTCTTCATCAGACCAACATCCTTTGCCACCTCTTCAAGGATAACAAGCATTTTTTTGTTCTTGACCCTATTTTTAGACACATTCTCATTACCATCCTTCCTCTCAACCTTGTTATGCAGAGATAGAACCTTCACATTAATTTGATTTGTTTCCATGAAAAACCACTTAGACATTTTAAAATAGTTCATATCACCCTCCTTTGCAAATCCTACAACATTTTAAATCTCCTACCTATTGCAATTAAAAATATTAAGGTCTTTAGATAAATCATATAGAGGGGTGCCTTGTTCCTCTTTTTTCAGGTCATCACCTCTAATATCTTTACCTTTGGATTTTTCCTAGAATTTACCATTGTCTTCGATCAATTTAATTTTATGATTGTCTTTCTACTTGAATCCTATAGGAGATGAATTCATTTTCCCCCTATCCACACTAGGTTTTTTCACCACCAAATTACCCTTGAAAAACTTCTTTTTATGTTTATATTTCTTTCTTTTAGCAACAAAAGAGGGAACATTAGTACCCATTTCATCATCCCCATAAATCGAACCAATAGACCATAAGAATTAAGGCTTCTCACATTTAATAGAGACCTTCTTGGTTCTGGAAACATCATTTGAGTGAGGGTTAGAATATATCTCCATAGAATCTCTATCTTCTTCCTCAACCACTGACTCATTGTCCTTGATGTCATCTTTCGTATCACATAAATTTGAGAGGTGCTCATTATGAGGGTGTTTATCCAAGAGGGGTTTAGAAGACTTATTAGGCTCAACTAGGATAGATAAGGTCTTAACATGCTCCATTATTAATAATATCAAGCCTTCATGAAAAATAAGAAACTTGGGGTTTTCTTATAGTCTCTACTACCACACTCTAGAGAGGCCAACAAATAATACACAAAGGAAATTTTTTGATAATGCCTAAAATTATTAAGAAGAATAAAATAGTAGCCAAAAAGAGTAGAAAAATTTCCATCCAAAGTGAAATAATGCATTATTACCTTCAGAGTATTAGCCAAAATAGGTTTGATGGTGCTCCTATCATACCCCCAGAAGAAACTTTAGCCAATTTATCCCACTCATCTCTCTTGAAAACTAGACTCATGGCCACATCAAATGCCTTTTTGTCTAAAAGTATCTTTCTACTATCTATAGAAAAACATAAAATTTTCCCTATAAATCCTCTGAAATCTCAACCTCAATGCCACTCACAATGAGAATACGATCCTTCCAACTACGAACAAAGACTTTGGACACCTCTAGATCAAAACCAAGAATTTTTTCATTGTAAGGTGTCACTCCACCTTCCGCCAAAATCTTCTAGACCTGAGCATTACTTTTGGTCCCTTCACATGAAATTGACTCCACCCAACTCCTATGACCACCCATCTCTAGCGAAGTAGAACACAATGAAGCTAAACAATGCTGAGAAAACCCAACCATAGAGAAAGAGGGCCCAAGAAATTTACCAAGGCCCACCCCATAAAAATAAGAAAAGGGCTCAACAATTTCCTAGAATATGTGTGAGAGTCATAATGAAGTAACTTCTCAAAATCATTACCATTAAAGATGGATCCACTTTAAATATATTGTAGGGTATGTGCAGGATCATCATGGAAAAAACAAGCCCTTAAGTGGCAAAAAATTCAGAAAAATTGGAGTTAGACAACTTGACATAAAAAATTCAATAAGTTATCTATATTATTTCAAAAATATGTAAGAATATAATTTGTAGAAAATTTAATGAAGTTTCTAAACTACCAGGTTATTTAAAAAAAAAAAATCTATTTGGTGAAATTTTGAAATTTCAATGTAGTGGTACTTAAATTTTAGGGAAAAAATAAGAAGTAGGTGTCTATTTGACCACCCTAACCATAATAAAATGATATTTTTTTATAATATTTTAGATATAAGTAGAGGACTCATGGCCCAATGTGATGCATATTTTTTTGTAATTTTTTTCCAAGTAAATAATTAATTGTGATTTTTTTATTACAAATTTTTAAAAATATAAAAACTCATATGTCTGACTGCCTTAACTTGGTCAAAAATTCATGAAATTCAGTTTTTCTTTTTTTAATCCTATAGTATGTGAAGCATAGAATGTGAAAAAAAGTTTTGGATTCAAAAAATGTGATACTGTTTGAAAGCTATAGATTTTTTTCAATCAACCTATCAATCAAGACTTTAGTCGTAATTCGAATAGAAAATGAATAATAATTACTTATTAAATTAAAAGTAAAGAATTATTTATATTGGTGGAAAGCTGAGAATCTCCGTTAAAAACCATTTTTGTTTCATCAATTTTGGGTAAAAAAAAGTCGTCAGCCACGTACCCATCATATTGCCACTTTTTGGCCCATCATGATCCTGCACATACCCTGTATTTCATGGTTAATAATGGTCTTGGCATTAAGGGGGAGGGGGTCATCAGAGTCTCCCATTGTATAATGATTAAATTCAAAAAACCTAGGTTAGCAAAATAATCGACATGCTTATTTCCCTCTCAATAAATGTGGGAAATATGGCAATCATCGAAGGACTTGATAATAGAGATAAAGTCCCTAATTAGATTTTCAATTGAACAACTAGGAAATTGAGTCTCTTTAAGGAAATTTATAATATTCAAAGAGTCACCATCTAGCCACACCTTCATGGACCCTTTTGAATTGTTAAGTTGCTACCCGAGTGAGGGGATCTATTATTTCAATCATGAAAGGGGCATTCCCTAAGTTATCTAGAAGGGGCTTAAGGTGATCAAGCTCAAGAACATTTTTTTTTGAATGAATTTGAATATGAAAGAGAAAATTAAAAAGCATTGGTGGTTTGGAGTGAATAAAAAAAATGGGAATCAACAAAAATTTAAAAACTATACAAGCATTTCTATCTTTCCATATTAAAAAAGAAATCTATAGTTTGAAAGTATATCATAGTTGGGAGAATTTGGTCAAATATTTGGGTAGGTGCATGAATTTGGGTGCACTTTTTGGAAAAAAAGTGAAAGCATTTTTTTTCTTGAAAAATAAAACTTTTTCATAGTTGAACTAAAAATTTGAAGCACTTACACATAGAATCTTTAAAAATTCTAAAAATATAAAATGTAGGATTTTGAGTCTGTTGCAAGTATGAGTAGATTAGTGTTGTCATTGACATCAAGAAGTTTGTGTTGGCATTGGTGTCAACTGTATCAAAAGAATTTTTTTTTAGGAGTATATGTTGTTACATTGATGATGTTTTGATTAGCGGAATTATGTTGTCATTAATAAGCTACTGGTGTCAACATCTAGTGTTTCTTTGATAAGCTTTTGTCTATGGTTGATGAAGTGATGAAGGTGATGAGGATATGTCTCCGATTCTTGGTTTCCAAGTGCTTTTGAGAAAATTTGATAAAAAGAGGAAATAATGTGTTGTGTTGTTTTGGGTGTAGAGTAAAATTCTTGTGTTGCTCCACATTTCTTCTAGGTTGAAGAATTACCTATGAATTTTAGGTATGTTGATAACAGGTGATCAGACCTATGTTGTATTTAGAATTTGGTTTGTTGGATCATTGCACAAAAGAAGTTACGTTCACCAGTCTGTGAGCAGTGTATTGTAGAGGTGTCCTAGAGAAATGTTTTTGCTCTGTATTTCTCCACAATTTGGTGTCAGGTCTTGTGGATCAGAAGGTGTGTTGATGGTGTTGATATCTTTCTTCAGTTGATTTTTTTTGAGATTTGGTGCTTCAAAAATCATTTTCTTAAGTTACAATGTATGAAAAAATTGTTTGAGTGTACTAGGTGTGTACATTCTTTAGGTGAAAGTTGTTGTGAAGGAGATTGTTGGATTTTAGGGAATTTTTGGAATATTCTAGATTGTGTTCATGTGACATTTCTTGTCCATGAGTTGTTGTTGGATTAAAGGAATTTTAATGGTGTTTACATGGGTAACAACTAACCTTGGTGTTTATATGGGTAATGGCTAACTTGGTTTTTACACTAATTATTATGGATTTTTATCATTTATAGAAGCATGTGATAGCATGGTGTTATAGATTTAGGTCCCAGATAAGGAATGGTGTGGTCCACCTTCACTTTTATCCACAAAAGAAGTGTTTTGGTGCCAAACTAATTTGAATTTGCATAGTTGAGGTATGTAGCCAACCTTGGAGAATGTTTACAATGTTGAAGATTATATAAATATGAGTTGAGTTTTTGAGGGATATGAGTATAGATAATGAAGATGCAAATGATGCAAAGTGCAAAGTATTAAAGTGTGAATTTGATAAGTGTAGTGTGAGATTTCATGTGCTAGATTTCTAGATGTAGTGAGCAGAAGGTGTCTACAATTCTTCGATTATGCTGTGAAGATGTTGGTGATATTGTGGTGGATTTCTTTGTTTCATTGAGATAGATTTCCCTATGTAACATTCTTCTCTATCTTATTTATATTTTGGTAGTGAACATTTTTTCTTTGGGAAGTGAGCCTTTTGACAGTGAGCCCTATTGTATTTGGTGTTGATATTACTTATATTGTGAGCTAATCCTCACCATGGTTTTTCCCATATTGGGTTTTCAATGTAAATATGGTGTTCTCTTGTGCATGGTATTGTTTTGATTCATTTTTTTTTATTTTTCTTTCATGGTAAATTATCATAAAAAATTAAGGGCTAATTAAGAATGTGGATTTGAATGTGTATAAGGGTTTACAAGGTTTAAGGTACTACTTCACCCCCAATCTCAATTGTCTTGTGCATTCAAAAATTGGTATCAAATCAAGGTTTCTTGGAAGAAAGCTTAATTGGTTGAGGTAGATCTAGGATGGGGCACAATAAAGAGACCCATATGTTTGATGGAACATATTATACATTGTGGAAGACAAGGATAGAAGATTATCTAGTTTATATTGGATATGATGTCTAGAAGTCTATTAAGAATGGATATAATAAACATACAAATGGTTCAAGCACTAATGATGAGATCAGAGCCTATGGAAGCAATGGTAAATAAATGTATGCTCTCTTAAGTAGTATTACAAATTATAAATTAGTGAAAGTGATGGGTCTGAAAATTGCTAAAGCAATTTAGGAAAACTTAGAATTTATGAAGGAGATGATAAGGTCAAAGAGGCTAAGATGTAGAATTTGTGGATTTCTAAAGAAGAAAGTGTTACAAGATATATGTAGAGGGTAGATGAAGTTTTCAGCTCCATCAAAGGTCCTGGTGGTGAACTCAAAGAACCAAAAGTGGTAAAGAAAATTCTCAGAAATCTTCCTAAATTCTATAGTCATAAAGTTTTTTCTATTGAGGAATTTACAAATTTGAATCAATATACCTAATGTTAGTTGTATGGCTCTTTAACTACCTATAAAATGAGAGAATTTGGAACAAATAATGGTACAAAAGTATCAGAGGAGATCAAGGAATCAGATCAAGAGGATCTTGATGATATAGAAGCTAACTTTTTAAGGAGAATGAATAAGAGTAATGTTAATTACAATGGTAAGATGCCTTTTAAATTTTTTAGTTATGGATAGATATGTCACTATGCTTTGAGATGTCCAAATAGAGCTTTGAATAACAAAAATAAGGAGAACAAAGGTAGGATTATTAAAAAAACCTATTCTATTAGAGATGATGAATCTAATTATGGAGACGAAGATGATGAATGATTGTTCATGGCTTTAAAATATGAATATGTTTCTGCTAACTTTGAGAGATGTATGAAGGAAATCCCTCTAGAGACAAAGGATAAGAATAAAGGTACTTTAGTATTTTATTTTCATGCTAGACATGAGAAGAACTACTGGATCATTGATAGTGGATGCTCTAATCATTTGACTAGTGACAAGAGTAAGTTTTTTAAAATTGAAAAATATGATGAAGGACATGTTAGATTTGGTGATGATACATCTTCTCAGATATGTGGAAATGGTTCTATCATTTTTGATTGTGAGCATAATATTGATGATGTTTACTATATTAAGGTTTTAAGGCATAACCTCTTGAGTGTTGGACAAATGTGTAGCAAAGGATACAGTATTATGTTTTAGGATGATGGATGTGAGATCATAAAAGGATCTAGAAGTATGGTTGTAGCTATAAGAAGAAAAAATGTAAATGTTTATTAGATTAAGGGTGCTAATGGTCATTGCTTTAAGACTCAAATTAATGAAAGATAGTTATGGCACAAGAGGATGTGTCACATTAACTTTGATAAATTAATGAGAGTTAGTTCAATTCAAGCTATAAGAGATCTTCCAAATATTACAAAGCATATCAATGTTGTCTATAAAGAATGTAAAATTAGAAAGAAAGCACAAATAGGGCTCAAAGTCAAAGAACAATCTACAACCAGAATTTTGGAATTGGTGCATGAAGATCTGTGTGGTCCTACAAGAGTAAGAAGTCTTCAAGGTGACATGTATTTCATGCTATTAATTTATAATTATTCTATAATGGCATGGGTTTCTTTTATCAAAGAAAAATAAAAAGCTCTAGACAAGTTTAAAGCATTCAACATTATGGCTGAGAATGAAATGGATATGAAAATCAAATGTTTGATGTCTGACAAAGGTGGAGATTTCACCTCCAATGATTTTAACATTTTTTATGAGAATCATGGCATAAAGAGGCACTTCTCTACCCCTAGGAATTCTCAACAAAATGGAGTAGTTGAAAGAAAAAATAGGATTATTCAAGAAGTTGCAAGAACAATGATGAAAGAGGAAAATCTACCAAAAGTCTAATGGAGAGAAGCAATTCATAATGTTGTTTATATACTTAACAAAGTTCAAGCAACAGTAAACAATGAAATTACTCCCTATGAGCTATGGTATGTAAGGATCCCTATTGTCAAGTACTTTAGAGTGTTTGGAAGAAAATGTTGTAATAGAAGAGGTGAAGATAACTTAAGAAAGTTTGATGCAAGGTCTAATGAAGGTATCTTCCTTGGATATCCCACTAGAAGTAAATCCTATCAATGCTACAACAAGATATTGAGAAATATTTCTAAGAGTGCAAGTGTCAAGGTTGATGAAGATTTATAGAATAATTCAATGATGATAGATGGATATGAATCAGATCAGTCTTCTTGAAGAGAAGAAGAAAAAGAAAGAGAAGTGAATATCAAAAAGGAAGAAGCTCTAGAAAATACTCCTAAAACCCCTAAGTATGTGCAAAATAATCATTCTAAAGATCACATCATTGGATATAAGAATAAAGGTACACTGACAAGAAGGAGAGTTGTTGAAGAATAGGTAACTCTATGTTTAATTTTTGAAGTTAAACCTAAAACAGTGGTTGAGGCAAGCAAGGATGAATACTAGATCAAGGATACAGAAGAACTATTGAAAATTGATAAGAATTTATAATTGGGAACTTGTCCAAGACCAAACAATAAAAATGTGATTAGAACTAAGTGGGTATTCATAAAAAAACTAAATGAGAATGGAGAATCGGTAAGGAAAAAGGAAAGGAAAGTGTGTAAAGGCTACTCACAATTTAAAGGAATAGATTTTGAGGAGACATTTGCTTTGGTGGAAAGAATGGAAGCTATTGCGATGTTTTTGGCTTTTGCAGCACATAAGGATTTAAAATTTTATCAGATGGATGTGAAGTCTTCTTTCTTGAATGGAAAATTGGAAGAAGAGGTATACATAGAACAATTGGAAGGATTTGAATTATCAAAAAATTGGATATGGTCTATCAATTGAAGAAGACATTATATGGATTGAAGTAATCTCCTAGAGCTTGGTATGCAAGGTTGGATAAGTATTTGATACAACAAGGATTCAATAAAGGTATCCCAAATAGAAATATTTATTTCAAAGTTGAAAAATATCAAATCTTGATTGTGGTTGTATATGTTGGTGACATAATATTTGCAAGAAATGAAGCTATGTGTAAGAAGTTTGTAGAGGAAATATAGAAAAAGTTTCAAATGTCTATGTTTGGGGAGATAAATTTATTTCTTGGATTGCAAATAAATCAGACATACTAAGGTATTTTCGCTTCACAATAAAATTATGTCAAAGAAATATTGAAGAAGTTTGTAATGGAAGATTCTAAATCGATGTGTACTCCTATGGTTACTGGTTGCAAGTTGACCAAGAATGATGAATATCCTAAGGCTAATTAGAGAAATTATAGATCAATAAATTTTGGTGGACTGCTATATCTAACTACTACTTGACCAAATATAATTCGTGTAGGTTGTCTTGTGGCTATATTTCAAGAAGATCTAGGAGAGTCACATGTTGTAGCAGTAAAGAGGATATTTAAATACTTGAAGGGCACTCCAAATCATGGGTTGTGGTATCCAAAGGATACTGATTTTAATTTGAGTACTTACACAAATACAAATTAGGGTGGTTGTGTGGATGAAAAGAAAAGTACAAGTGGTGGTGCATTCTTTCTTGGATGCAGATTGGTGTCATGGCTAAGCAAGAAACAATATTCAATATCTTTATCTATTACAAAGGAAAAATACATTGCAACATATTAATGCATAGAAGTGTTGTAGATGTGGAAAAAATTGAAGGACATTAGGCTGGTATATGATGAACCAATTTCTATCTTATGTGATAATACAAGTACTATCAATATTTCAAAGAATCTAGTATTGCATTCAAGGAAAAAATATATCTCAATCCATTATCACTTTTTGAGAGAGAAGGTTGTAGAGAATGAGATTAAGATTGAATATGCACCTACAAAGGATCAAGTTGCTGATATATTCACTAAGGATATTCCTAAGGATACATTTGAGTATTGCTAGGAGAAGTTAGGGGTTATTGCCCCTTCTTTGAACTAGATGCATAAGGAGATGCGTCGATTTAGTGGATTTCAAGATTCATTCCTTGCTCTAGAGCGATGTTGGTGGCTACCTCTCAGGGGGAGTAGGTAGTGACATTTTTGGTTGTTGCGGTCAGTAGGAGTATGTACTTTTAGTAAGCAATGGTTTTTGATTTATATAGTATGGTGTGTTCTCCTAAGGGGAGTATACTGAGTAGTAAAGAAATAGAAGTTGTAGAGTAGTTGTTAAAAGGTTGATTTATGTCAAAGGAGAAAATCAAGTGAGATAAAGTAAGGTAATCTTTTTTCTTTTACCATTGATTTCAAAGGAGGAGAGAGTCATGTGAAAAAGAAGATAGTTAAGTGGGAGAGAGAGAATCATGTGAAAAATGTCCATTTTTCAAAGGGGAAGAGAATAGTATAGCAAGAGGGAGCATGAGTAATGAGAAAAGAGAAAATTAAATAGTTATGGACTAGAGCTATTGTGACTTTGATGGTTTTTCACATCATGTGTTTCCATCAATGAAAAAGGGGGAGACTGTTGCAAGTATGAGTAGATTGGTGTTTTCATTGATGTCGACAAGCCTATATTAGTATTGGAGTCAACTATATGAGAAGAAGATTGTTGTAGAAGTATATGTTGTTGCATTGATGATGCTTTGATTAGTTAAATTATTTTGTCATTAGTAAGCCACTAGTGTCAACCTCTAGTGTTGATCTGATAAGCTTCTATCTATGATTGAGGAAGTGATGAAGGTGATGATGATGTGTCTTTGTTGCTTGGTTTCCAAGTTATTTTGAGAAAATTTGATCAAATGAGGAGACAATGTGTTGTAGTGTTGTTCTGGGTTGTAGAGTAACATTTTGGTGTTGCTCCACATTTCTTCTAGGTTGAATATTTTCCTATGAATTTTAGATATGTTGATCAAAGGTGTTTATAGGTATTGTATTCAAAATTTGGTGTGTTGTATCATTGTGCAAAAGAAGTTGTGTTCACCAGTGTGTGGACAATGTATTGCAAAGGTGTCCAAGATAAAAAAAATTTCTCCACATTTCTCTGCAATTTGGTTTAAGGTCTTGTGGATTTGAAGGTGTGTTGATAGTGTTGATATATTTATTCAGTTGAATTTCTTTGAGGTTTGGTGCTTCAAAAGTTAGTTTCTTAAGTTTCACTGCATTGTAGAATTGTCTGAGTGTACAGGGTGTAAACATTCCTTAGGTGAAATTTGTTGCAAAGGATTTTGTTGGATTTTAGGGTTTTTTTGAATATTCTAGATTGTGTTCAAGTGACATTTGTTGTCTGCAAGTTGTTGTTGGATCAAAGGAAGCGTGTATTTAAAATTTTAATGGTGTTTACATGGGTAATAACCTACCTTAGTGTTTACACTAATTATAGTGGATATTTATTATTTATAGAAGCATGTGGTAGCATGGTGTTATAGATTTGGGTCATAGATAAGGATTGGTGTTGTCCACCCTCACTTCTATCTACCAAAAAAGTGTTTTGGTTCTAACCTAATTTGAATTTGCATGGTTGAGGTGCATAGCCAACCTTGGAGAATGTATTAAATGTTGAAGATGATATAAATATGAGTTGAGTTTTCAAGGGATATGAAGATAGATAAGAAAGATGCAAATGATGCGAAGTATAGAGTAATAGAGTGCAAATATGAGAAGTGCAGTGAGAGATTTCATATGTTAGATTGCTAGATGTAGTGAGAAAAAGGTGTCTACAATTCTTAAGTTATGATACAAAGGTATTGGTAATATTATGGCCTATTTCTCTTTTGCATTGAAATATGTTTCTTTCTATAACATTCTTCTCTATCTTTTTTTTTTCTGGTAGTGAGCCCTCTGGTAGTGAGCCCTATTATATTCAATGTTGATATTAATTTATATTGTGAGCTAATCATCACCATGGTTTTTCCCATCTTGGGTTTTCCATGTAAATTTGGTGTTCTCTTGTGCCTGGTGTTGGTTTGATTTAGTTTTGTTATTTTCCTTTCATGCTAAATCTTCATAATAGATTAAGGGTTAATTAAGTTAATGTGGATTTGAATGCATATGAGGGTTTTGAAGGTTTAAGGTACAAATTATTCACCCCCCTCTTAGTTGTCTTGTGCATTCAACATAGTCTATTTTTCAACTATGTAATTTCTTCTAATACCTAGATTATACAAATTATTTTTTTAGGCTTGTACAAAAACCACCTTTTAAAAGTCATTTTTTAGGACTATACCATGCACATTTTTGAAAAGCATAATTTGAACTAAATACAAGTATTTTTCTAATTGCTTTTGTGAAAATATGTGTATTATACTAAATATTGAGGAGGATATTTTGATATATATTTTTTCCAAGTATTTTTGTTGGCCCCTAATTGCTATTTTTGAGAACCTCTTATGTTTAACAAGCATAATTTGAGTTAACTAATGTAAGAGAGGGGGACCAACCATGTTCAAGGCCCTAGGTCATGGAGGGCGAAGAGCGGAAGGTTTCCCTAACTTACCTCAGCTTAAAGAGGTGTTTTGAAATGAGGGACAAGAATGATCTGAAGACTATAAGGTCCTTCAATCACTCTACAGACCTAAAACTAGGAATGGGGCTAGGCGAGCTGGTTTTTGGGTTCCACACGGTGCCTTAGGAAGCTCTCTTTCTGAGGATGAAAGCACAGTTATGGGATGACAACATGGCGTGCTGGCGTCTCTCAACTATGTTGGCGTCCATATGACCAGAGGATCAAAAAGACAATGTGAACTACTAGAAAATAGGTTGACACCCTAGCTAGTCACTTCCAAAGGGATAAAATAGAGCTATAAAGTATGACAATTATGAATGAATATGATAAAACAAGTGAGAGTTAAGGTGACAAGAATGATCTCACAAATCTACTCATTTTCCAATTAGTTCCAAGTACACTTCCACCTATACACAAGAAAGAGGAAACTTTTTGGGGGGTTGTATAGGGGTTTACCTCAGTCAGACCCCCTATTTTGGTGTTTCCACCTCCACAGACAACCAAGATAGCGATAATGGAGAAAAAGTATGATAAAGAAAGAATGAAAGTAAAACACAATAACACTAAAAATTAGTATTATGCTACTCAACCAAATCATAGAAGAGAGGAATGAAAATCTTACCACGTCCACCAAGAGCTCACTAGCTAATGGAGGAGAAAGTGAGAGGACTCAAGCCCCTACTATAATGGTGTTGTTCCACACTTGCTCTATAGAGTTGATGGAGTGTTTTTGTTGCTGCTATGGAGTGAAAAGTGTTGCTTGAAAGTTGAGAGTGCAAGAAGTGAATGCTAGAATGCTGAAGGAGATTACATGAGCTTGTGAAGAATATCACTAGAGGATGATAAGAATATGAAATGGAGGAATGAAGAGTGAATTTGAAGGGAGAATGAGAAAAATGGCTATATTTGGGTTAGTTGGTCAAAGAGGAGAATTAAAAATTGATCCCAATGGGAATTGTAATGATTCTGCAAGCTTCAGATGGAGGAATCCGTCAGGGATGTAAGTGCGCTACACAGACATCTGCGCACTGTGTAGGCATCGCCGAAAAATATTCTTCTACCGACACATAAAAAAAATCCAAGTGGAATGAATGTAGTGGGCTGATGTGGATTTTAGCCTTCGAATTTGGTTTTCTAAGGTGAGGGAACATGAAAGGGGAATTTTTGTAAGGGGTGCAAATTCACTCCTATGCAACTAATATTTTTTTTAATTTTTTTCATTGTTAAAATAATTTTGTGCAAGTTGATGAAACACACACACACACACATATGATGAAAGACACACACACACACACATATTAAAAAGAAACTTAAAAAACTAAAAGTTATTACAAAAATATGAACACCTAATAGTTCAAGTTTATTGACAAGTTTTCTCAAAAATAAATTAAAAAATAGAAAATCAAAACCAATCATAAAAAATACATATTTGAAAACTAGACATTTTCATCTATAATGGGTTTTAATTTCATAAAAAATTCCAAAAAAAGTCATCAACTATATTGCTAGAGTGAAATTTTCTCTTGTTGTTAACATGGCCTTACACTTGTAGGTATAAGGTTAAGTATTGGGTTTCCATCATTTTTATGAGCCTAAAACAAAATTTAAAATATGGAATGTGAGTTTCAAACTGTTTAGAATGTATACCCACTTTAAAATGGGTACCTATTCTTAAAAAAGTGGGTACCTAATTAAAAGCTGAAAAATACATTTCCCTAAAAGTAGACCTAACTTCGTGCACTTACCCATTTGGCCACATTGGCTTAAAAATGTGCCAAGTAAAAAGCTTTAGCTAAAGTAGTTGGAAAATTATGAGTCCACAAGAAAGCCATTTGTACATAATTTCAAAACCAAAATAAATGTAAAAGTTCTTTAGATTACCCACAAATTGTGCATCTAGGATTATTAACACCAAGATATGTTAGATGGTTACCAAAAGGAAGGTACCATAGTGAAGAAAACACTAGGTAAAATGAAAATTCTTGGTGTCCATAATTTCTTTCCAAATTTTTTTGATTAGTGAAGTAAACATTAGGTAAAATGAACATTCTTGGAGTCCACAATTGCTTTCTAGATTGTTTGGAAGTGTTTGTACCAAATAAAAGATGGATACTAGAAATAACATCTAAAACTCAATTTTTGTATCATAGGTAGATAGGAAAAAATTCATAGATATCCTTTTCTTAGGGTATAGTTGTAGAAATGAATATGCACATACCACTTCCAATTCTTTCTCCAAGTCTTAATAGACTATACATGAATTTTGTGCAAGTGATGGAAAGGGACAACCTTAATTATCATTTTGAGGGTTTCTTTGTTCACAAGGTTTAGATTGGTCTTAAATTTTATTTATAACCAAAAGAGTTGTTTGGAATCAACATTAAAATATAAATATTGAAGATGGATAACTCCTCTTTTGAAATGGTCATGTGAAAAGTGTCTAAATATGCATCTAGTTATGTTTTATCTAGTTCTTACACCTAGTAGTCCTATTCACATTGGCTTAAGTTCACTTTATGGTTTAGTTTTCTTACCTCATAGACAATTGACACATGTATTCACACTTTTCCAAGTGTTCTACACATGTCACATCACTTGGAGGGTTCGTTAGTCTTTTTATTTCCCCTTCCTACCTCCTTGTTCTATATAAACAAGGAGTGATCATTGTATCTACACACATTCTATGATATTTATTTGGGTTTTTCATTGTGCTTGATTCATTTCTTGGTAGTTTGAATATTGCATTCATTATTTGTTGCTTCAACATGGTATTAGAGCATTCAATTATAAGTTTTTTCTTTATTTTTTGGTTTATCAAGTTTCCAAGCCTATCAACGAAGCATTGTGGAGCCAAATGGATACAACCATTGTGTTCAAAAGGCTTGAGAAATGAACAAATACCCTTCATTTTATTAAATTTGGTAATTTATTTTTTGCAAATTTTGGTCTATTGCATGAAAAAAAAAAATTAGCAGAGGGCCAATCAACTCTCTGCTAATCTGCCATCGGGTGGAAAATTGTAATTTGTAGGAATTTTTGACCTATTTGTAAAATTTGTGAAATTTATGATGTTGTGGCCTATATGGTAAAAATTATTATGTATCTAGTGTTGTAGGTTTTATTTCACGGTTAACATTTCATTACTTGGTCAAAAGATTATTCCCTATGCAACTATATTTTAACAAGAATACAACTTTCTTTTTGTTATTTTTTAGCGACTTATTTTTTGGTTACAAGTTTTTGGGTAAAATTCATTGCAAGGTATTTAGAATAAGAGAACATGTGCATCCACATTTCCCTCTATCTTTTGTGCAAATTTTTTTTTCTCATCTATGCTCAAGCTTTTTATGCAATATTTCTATACACCTATCAAGCACAAGGTGATGTATTTTGTTGTAGTGTTTACTATATTTTTTCATATCCATAATCTAGTCACTCCCCTCACACCATCACATGCAACACCTCTCCTGTTCTTGAATTAGGAGCAAATAAAATTAGATCTTCTGCAAATTCAAAGGTGTTTCTAGTTTGACTAGAGATATGATTGTTTAAGGTTTTGGATTTGATGGATTCATGGTCCAAATGTCCATTTTTAGCAAACTAATTTAAAGGTTCCTGCATTATCATTCACCCTCAAAGATTCCTTGTGTGGCTTTAATTTTTTTTCATAGCTTGGTTTGAAGGTTTTGAAATATTTTTTGGCCTCTAATGATCCTATATTCACCTAGTTGGATGTTGATTGTGTGTAGAGAATATTTTGAATTTAGTTTATGTTATTTTTTTGGTGGTTTGATTGATAGCATGTTCAATTCCTTTTCTATTTTAAAATCAACTTCTAATCAACTGGCATATTGTGCTTCTCTTTAGCACTTGGTTTTTTGAAGGATTTCCAAACTCTCTCATAGATTTAGTAGCTCCAATCCTTCATCCTCATAAGGCATTGGCTTCAAGTTCCCAATATTGCAACAACTAGCAATGGTTTATACATGCCTATAACCAAGCCCTTTTGACTCAACTTAACCTCCATTTAGCACTTTCATTCCCCATGTCTCATTCCTCCAACACTGCCACACACATTTGTAACAAAAATACCTCCACATGACCATCACAAATCAATGTAATCTTTTGATTGGTCATGCTCTCCATTTAGCAAGTTTGTATAACAAAATGAGTTTTCTTCCTTTTAATAGCCCTATTCTTGGGCTTAATCCCCTTACATGCATTATTTGACTTGGGCATTACTTGTATTTCCTTTTTATCTTATTCACATTGACATTCAATTTTCTTATCATAATCACAATAATCATTAGTGTTTTTTTTTAAAGTTAGCTTTGTTTTGCTACTAGACATTGTAAATTGTCAAATACTTGTAATGGGGGGAGTTGTTTTCTTTTTTGCATAACTTACAAACAAGATTTTTTTTTCAAGTGGAAATAGTGTTTAGAAAGCTAGTTCCATAATTTATGTTTTAGCTACAAGTTGTTTTCAAAGTTTTAAATATTCAACCTATGAAAATAAGTGCAATTTATGCAATTTTTGACAGGGCATAACCTTCAAACCATTTATCAAAAAATCACAATGTTTTTTAAAATTCATCAAAATTTTGCAAGGGTTCTAGATTTTTAATTAAATCTCAATTTAGAAAATCCCATTTTCACTCATTTTAAAAATCTCTATAAGTTATAAATAGATGATTTGGTTCCCAAACTTGACACAAGCTTGTAATTCTTGTTTTGTATCTTTCTAGGGGGTCTACATTTAGGTATAATATAATTCAATGGGTTTGATAAGGTACAATTTAAGTACCTTTTTGTGTGTGCATCATGGATCCTAAAATCCACTTTTTTAACTCCACATGATTTCCACACATGGAAAGTCAAAGTACAACAGTTACTTCAAATCAAAGGATTATGGAAAATGGTTAGTGGGAAACAAATTTAATTTACTAGGGAGTTTAAGTAGTTTAATTATCGAGAAAAGTTAGATGAAGCTATGGGAATAATAGGTCTTCTTGTTTCTAATAATTTGTGATTTCACATTTCTAGTTCTATAACTCATAAATATGGCAAATTTGAAGATCTCTTTGGTAAAGTTGATGAATTCAAGATTCTACAGTTGGATGTTGAATTAACAACATTGTATCTTAATGCATTCTCTTATATTAAATATTTCTTGGTTCAATTTAAGTCTTTTCTTTCTAGAATTCAAGGTTGTAAAATAAAATAGACAAAGATTGTGTCTTCATGATTTTATCAAATTAAAGAGGTCCTTAGAAAATATTTTCTTCTTCCTTCTACTCTACTATAGATGCTCTTAGAACAACATATGTAGTGTCATATTTTTAATAGTTTTGTGATAGACTCACAAGAGAACAATCTAAATTAATCTCTATGGATTCTATCACCTCTTAAAAAATTTAGGTACTTGTTGTCCAATCATCTAAGGGAAAATTAAAGAAGCCTTCTAATAAACCTAATGAAGAATCAACTTCTAAAAAGGAGCTATCATCTAATAAAAAAATCTAGTTGACACAAAAGCCACATCATCTACATATTCAAGAAAGAATACTTACAAATCTAAAAGGAAACTTCATTCTAATTTAGGTGGATTGTATAATCATGATATCAAAGTATGTCATAAGAGGATTCCAACTATAGATGAGGCCATTGAGAGGCACTACATTGATATTCCCAAACCTACTAAGGGGCATTCCCTTATAGCTAGACGTTTAGATTCATCCAAGGATAGTTGGATAGTTGAATCGGGAGCCTTACATCACATGAATCACTCACATAATCATCTAGCATATATTTTTGACAATACTACTTCTTAGATTTCAGTGGGAAACTCTTCACATATTCTAGTTATGGGGCCAGGTATAATACAATCGATATAGGGTAGCATTGAGGATATTCTCTATTTTCCTAATATTTTAGCTAATCTCCTTTCAGTTTACCAGATTTATCATATTGATGATGGAAAGGTAGTTGAGTTTTTAGTACATGATGTAGTTATTTAAAATCTATACCATCCAGAGAGGACTATTGCTTCAAGAATAAAAGATCATGGGTCTCAATTGTATAAGTTCCATGGTTTTGAGTAATCTTGTGGAACATCACATATTGCACATTTTGAATCTTTGAGAAAAATTTGGCATGGGAGGTTTGGATACCTCAATTACAGGTATCTTTAATAATTAAGTACAAATAATATGGTACTTGAACTCCTGAAGATGTCTTGCATAGAGGGTATTTGTTGAGGTTGTGTACTTGGAAAACATCATCATGAACCATTTCTAAAGGATAATTCTGATTGTGCTACTGCCTTTCTTGAGTTGGTTCATAGTGACTGAATGTCATTTGCAACTTCTTCATTTTTAGGAGCCAAGTATGTACTCAGTTTCATTGATGATTACTCTTGTTGCACTTGGGTGTACTTTTTGAAGTCCAAAAGTGATGTCTTTAAAATTTTCAAGTCCTTCAAGGTGTCCATGGAGAAGCAATCAGGTTCTTCTCTTAAACAAATCCACACAAATGATGGGAGGGAGGAATATGCGAACTAGGCCTTTATGGAGTTTTTTTTTTTAGCATGGTATTCACATTAGTATTTGATTCACTATACTCCTTAGTAGAATGGTGTTGTTAAAAGAAAGCAAATATGAGTAAAGGAGATGGAAAATTGTATGCTTCAGTCTAGGTCTATGGCCCCATCATTTTGGGTTGAAACTATCAATTGTTCCAATTATATTCAGAACTACACTCCCCATAAGGTAGTTCAAAATCTCACTCTAAAGGAGGTTTAGTCTAGAATCAAGATTTATGTTTCCTTCTTTAGAGTATTTAGTAGTGAAGCTTGGGAATTCATAGCAAATGGTCAATATAAGGTAATGTAGAGGAAGAGTCAATAGTACATTTTTGTTGTTCATTGTGAGGATGTGAAATCTTATAGGTTATTTGATCCTATCACTAAGAATATCCACTTTCATAGATATGTCCAATTTGATGAGCCTTTCACAAAAAAATATCCTCCATCATCTTCTTCTTCCTCACTACCTACTTCGCTTTCTTCATCTCATGATGATATCTTAGTCCTTTAGGATACTTCAAATGATGGTCCTAATCCACCACCACCACCACCTCCTATCACTCATGTTGAGGAGGCTGTTTCTTTAGTTGGTGATCCTATATCCTTTATATGAAATCATTCAAAGACTTCCAACATTAGTCTTTTGAGTCAGGCTATATCTCCATATTTGTAGAGTTTTAAAGAGATTTCAGTATTCTAGATTGGTACAATGCTATGGTAGAGGAGTATTCTTCATTCATGAATAATAATACAGGTATTTATTTAATGTTCATAAGGGAAGAAAGTTGGTTCGGTGCAAGTGGGTGTTCTACACCAAATATGTAGCTGATAGTTCCATTGAAAGATACAAGACACATCTTTTGGCTAAGGTCTTTTCATAGGTTGAGGGTATTGACTACTCTAAAACATTTTCCTATGTAGCCAAGATGGATTGAATTGTCCTTGTTATTTCTATTGTTGCATCACATAGATAGCTAGTTTATCAAATGGATGTGAAGAGTAACTTTCTACATGGTGATCTTCATGAGGAAATATTTATGGAGCATCCTCTAGGTTTTTTCTATAAATCTTCACTTGTTTGCAAGTTATGAATATATTTATATGGTCTCAAGCAAGCCCCACCAGCTTGGTATGAGGATATTGATTTTTTTTTCTTGCATCTAGTTTCACTCATTAACACTTGGATCACACAATTTACATTCAGGGACATGAAAATGAAATTTTGATACTAGTCTTATATATTGATCACTTAATCCCTACTAGTAGTTCCTCATGCATGCTTCCATATATTCAATATAGTTTGATGGTACACTCTGACATGATAGATCTTGGGCTTCTAAATTTTTTCCTTGGTCTTTAGATTCTTCAATCTACTAAGGGGATTTCAATATACCAACAAAATTATGCCATTGAATTTCTTAATCTATTTTATGTGAGTGATTGTAAGCATGCACCTACACCATTCTAGTCTATTGCCAATAAATGACTACTACTTGCATCACACCTATTATTTATGCTACTCTGTATAGATAGTTAGTTGGTAGTCTTTTGTATTTGACACACACACATCCATATATTACCTACATTATTGGAATTGTTTCCCATTTTTTATATGACCCTCATGAAATTCATTGGAAGGTAGTCGAGCATACTTTGATGTATATTGGCATATCTCTCAAACTTTGAGTCGAGGATATTCTCACTAGGCTACCAAAATTTATGTGAAAAATCCTTCTATTCCATAGCCAAATTTCATTAATTTGAGTCATAAAATACTTACCATTAGCACCTTTGATCTGATAAACATTCCTATCTATCCTTGTTCCTACAGTAACTAGAGTTCCAAAGCTTCCATTTCTGATTACACAACCACCATATTGAAATAATAGATTATATCCTTTTCTACACATTTATATTACACTCAAAATATTGTGCCAAACACCTTTGACATAAAGAACATCATTTGTATTATGCTTTCCATAAAAAACTAATTGAATCTTTTCCAAATATTTTAGTAGATGTGTCATCACCAAACTTAACAAGACCAAATTCAAAATTTCCAAGTTTAAAAAACCTACTCTTGTCACCTGTCATGTGATTTGAGCATCCACTATCAGTTATCCAGTGATTTTTCTCCTCTCTAGCATGAAAATCCATTAGTATAGTTCCTTGGATGTTTTGACCTATTTATAGAGAAATTTCTTTCATATATCTTTCAAGGTTAGTAGCATTATTTCCAAAATTTAGAGCCATGAACAACCATTCATCATTTTCATCATCTGGGTAGTCAGACTCATCATCAGATATACTAGCATCTTCTTTAGCATAATAACCTCCCTTGACAAATTTATCTTTGTTATCCTTACATTTGTCATTTGAAACTTTGACTAGACATCTTGAAGCATGATGACCTATCTTTCCACAACTAAATTTTTTTAAAGCCAACTTACCTCTATAATTGCTAGTTCCCTTTTCTAACCTCCTAACAAAATTTTCTTCTATCTCATCAAGATCATTTGGATCTGATCCATCATCCTTCTCTGTTTTTCCAACTTTAAAAGTAGTCTCTTTTCTTGAATCATTTTGACCAAATTTTCTTAATTCCAAAGTAGTTAAAGCACCAAACAACTGATCTATGGAATAATGATCTAAATTATGAGATTCCTCAATAGCAAAAACTTTATGAGTATAATATTTAGGAAGAGTTCGTAACACTGTTTTTACCACCTCATTTTCTTGTAGTTTTCCACCAAGTCCATTGATGGAATTGACAACTTCATCCACTTTGTGCATGTATCTTGCAATATCTTCATCTTTTGAAATCCTTAGAGTTTCAAACTTAGTCTTCAAATTATTCATTTTTTCTTGCTTGACCTTATCATCTCCTTCATAGACACTTTCCAACTTCTTCCATAATTATTTAACATATTTGTAGCTCATAACCTTCACAAGTTTTGAATCAACAAGACCAAACAAAAGAGCATTCCTTTCTTTTCCATTGTTCTCATATGCCTTAATATCATCATAAATTGTTAGAGCATTAGTAGGAATGGTATATCCATCTTCAATTGAATTCCAAAATCCAAACTTAGGGAAACAAGGGAACCTTCCATCCTAGTTTTCTAAAATGAATAATTTGTCCCATCAAGAAAGGGAGCCTCCTTCCTATGTGCCATCAGTATCTACCACAAGAGGTTAAGCTTCTTCTAAGGAACCCTACTCTTATACCAATTGTTAGGTGCATAGGACAATTGAGAGGGGGTGAATTAATTGTGCATTAAAAAATTAAAACCCTCATTAACATTCAGATCTTTATTAGCCCTTAAAACCTTAATCAGATTTAGTATGAAAGGAAATAAAACAACACATCAAAATTCCATGCACAATAGAAAGCCATATTTACATGGAAAACCCAAGAAGGGAAAAACCATGGTGAGGATCAATCATAATATAAAGTAATAGCAACACCAAATATGATAGGCTCATTGCCCAAAAGAAAGAAGGGATCACTTCCAAAGGACTTACTTTCCAAAAGAAATAAGATAGAATAAGGGGTGGCTAACTACCAATTTGAACTTCTAACAATGCATCACTCTTATGTTGAAGGTATAGTTCCACTAAAGCACAAAAATCTCATTCAAAAAACTAAAATGTAGACACCTTCTACTTGCTACATCTAGGAGTAATAAGCAATAAATCTCACACTCAGATCACCTTCTACTTTTTCATCTTTTTCATCACACACCTCTACTTAATCCACACAACTTACATTTAGTTTATACCATTCTTGACTTAAAATAATCTTAATTAGGTCGCACTTAAGGAGACATATACACCTCAACCATGGAACATCAAATAGGTCAGCACCAAACACTTACATAATGTAAAGAAGTGAAGAAAGACCATGCCATAACTTAACTGGGACCCAAATATACATTGAAAAACTTCACAACACTACCACAAACAAAAATCATCCACTACAATTAGCGCTAGCACACTAGGTCAGCCAAACATGCACTAATAGTAACAAGTGAACACAAGAATGCCATTATGGAGGCCTAGAATCATCTCTTGGACCATATTGTGACATTCCCAAAAAATCCCAAAATATTCCACATCATTAGAATATTTTCCACTACTGCTGCAACCACCTAAAACTTAAGAACACCTTCATTCAATGCAACCAAACACATTGGAAAAGATATCCAACACACCAAGCAACCATAAAAAACACCACATCATCTAGAACTTTAGGGAAAGGTAGATACAAACAATATGACCATGTTCCCTGATCCACAAGCCAAGAACCTTCACTATAGAGAAATGTGAAGCAATCCCATTTCTCCTAAACACCCTGTTTCACCAGACAGACATATTGTCAAACACAACTTCCACAATAGTGTGATCCAAAACTTGAAACTCTTGATATAGAAACTCTAAAAATATCTAATCATCGTATCCAAACCATGTGGGCATATCTTCAATGATGAAGAAATACAGAGCATAACACGAAACATAACTCTATCACACTGAACTATTTTTTATTAAAATTTTCTCAAAAGAACTTCGAAACCAAGTGAACCAATTGCTTCAACATCACTACTAACATCTGCAACATAACCATAATAGATCTACCTATCTCTCCAAACACAACTTCTACAAGTATATTGAAGTAAGACATCAATGACAACATCGACATTGTGTTGACATCAATTTACCAACAACTCCAGGCTTCTAACAACTCCAATGCTAGGGATTGAAAATATCAACACCAACAAGATTCCAATACTCTCTTCATACAAGGGGTTGACATCAATGAAAACACACAAAAATCTCAAGCTTCTAACATATGGGTGATATGATAAATTAAAATTAAATCTAGTTTTTATCTTCTTTCACAATGTCTTGAAAAGTATCCAAAAAAATAGTATGTTTGAATAATAATATTTAGCAACCCATACAACCTCACAACTTCTCTAAAATAGAGATAAGATAAATATATCAAATTATATTTTATTACATAGAATAAATATTTCATCTTAGAGACTCTATCGAAAATTATAAATATAGAATCATGTCCTCTCTATGTTCTAGGTATGATTGATATAAAATTCATATTGATATCTTCCCAAGGTCTCTCTACAATTGGAAATGGTTGATGAAATAAAATATTTTGGATACTCCCATTTATTATTTAAAAAATTATGTAACCTTGAACATAATTTATTGAATCATTAAATATATGAGGCCAAATAGAGTTTTCATCTATGACTCCTACTATCTTATTTACTCAAAAATGGCTTGCTAAATTGCCAATATGCATCTTCTTGATCATTTTTTTGTCATTTAAATTCTTGGAATGCATAATTATACTTATATAAACTATAATTTTGAATGAAACTATCCACACTTACTGGCTCTTTACATAGTTTCCACACTTCTAAAAATTACAACCAACTTGATATAAATGCTTTAGTTAATTAAATCTCACTACTTCTAGTTTGATTTATGTAAATATTTTTTTTCTCCTACTTAATACATAATTAAACTTGTTGAATTTCTATTGACATGGTCGGGCATGTGCAGGATCATGATGGGCCAAAAAGTGGCGATATGTAAGTGATGGCCCATGTGGCTGACGACTTTTTTTTACCCAAAAATGATGAAACGAAAAGGGTTTTTAAAGGAGATTCTTAGCTTTCCACCAATATAAATTATTCTTTACTTTGAATTTAATAAATTATTATTATTCATTTTCTATTTGAATTACGACTAAAGTCCTAATTGATAAGTTGATTGAAAAACATCTATAGCTTTCAAACATCACATTTTTTGAATGCAAAACATGTGTCACATTCTATGCTTTACATACTATAGGATTAAAAAAAAAATTGAATTTCATGAAGTTTTGACCAAGTTAATGTGGTCAGACATATGAGTTTTTTATATTTTTAAAAAATTATAATAAAAAAATCATAATTAATTATTTACTTGGAAAAAAATTACAAAAAAATATGCATCACATCCAAACATGAGTCCTCTACATATATCTAAAATCTTATAAAAAAATTATCATTTTATTGTGGTTAGGGTGGTTAGACAAACACCTACTTCTTATTTTTTCCTTGAAATTTAAGTAATACTGCATTGAAAATTTCAAATTTTCACCAAATAGATTTTTTTTTTAATAAACCTAGTAGTTTAGAAACTACATTCAATTTGCTACAGATTCTATTCTTATATATTTTTGAAATAATATAGATAACTTATTCAAATTTTTATGTCAAATTGCCTAATTCTGATTTTTCTGAATTTTTTGCCACTTAAGGGCTTGTTTTTTCCATGATGATCCTACACATACCCGGTCAAATAAAAAAATGCATATAAAATATATCCACCTTAGGCATCTTTGATTCAACTTACCTTGACTGTTGAAATACTATAATGATTGATGATATGCATGCAACAAAAAATATTTGGAGAATAAGTAGTGTCTCTATTTATTCAAAGGTTATGACATAAATTTATTAAATATAGACTAAATATATTTTCCTTATATCATTCATCTTATCACTAAAAAAAGCTATAGGTTTAGCTTCTTGGTTGAATACTTCTCCTATCACACTTCCACTTGTACCATTGTCAACCTAAAATACCTTGTTAAATATACTAATTCTAAAACTAATTGTTAGCTACCCTATCCTTTAATAATTCAAATATCCTATCTTCTCTTAAATTCCATTTGGAGTCCTTATCTCCTCTCATATTCTTAGTTATTAGTGCACAAATGAAAATTAAATATCTAATGAATTTTCTATACAAACTTAATAAAACATGAAAATAACTTACCTACCAATATTAATTGGTGTATCCTATTCAATAATTATTCTTACCTTTTCTAGACCCATCTTGAAAACTCTAGCTGAGATTATAAATTCCAAGTATACTAGTTTTGACTTTATGAAACGAGACTCTTTAATTTGATTAAAAAAAGTTATCCTCTCAATATTTGTAGTAATTGTCTAATATATTTTAGGTTATCTTCTTTATAATTACTAAAAATAAAAAAAATCATCCAAATATATAATCATAAACTTACTTGATAATTTCTTCAACACTTCACTCATCAATCTCATAAATGTATTAGGTGTGTTAGTTAACCTAAAGGTCATAACCAACTACTTATTAAATCCTTCACTTGCCTTAAATGGAGTCTTATATTCATCCTCTTCTCTAATTTTTACATAGTGATAGCTACTCCTCAAACAAATCTTAGTAAAATATTTTGTATTGATTGAATAATCCATTGTGTCATCCATCCTAGGCAATGGGGATTTATACTTAATTTTAGTCCTATTTATTGCTTCACTAACCATTCTTCACCCAACATCCTCATTGGGATATAGTATAGTAGGTACTACAAATGGCCTCAAAATCTCACCTATCAAACCATTTTTTAATAATTTGTGTACTTTATTGTTTAATTATGTATTCTCTACTAGTTTCATTCTATGTGATTCTTTATTTGGAAAAATTACTTACCAAATTAGATCCATGTGATTAATATTCCTTATAATAGTGATTCACCTAGCATATTACTTTATATGATGTTATTATTCTTTTCCAATAATTCTAATGTCCTTCTATGATGCTTCCTCTATATTAATAGTGTATTAAACTCTAAGAACTAACAAAAACATATATTTTCATGTCTAAGGCCATTTAAGAACTTTCTTACATCTACTATACAAATTTTGACACTTCTATACATGTTCCCTCCATTCTCCTTCAAAAGGAATAAAGTATGTGATTCAGGAGCATCCTGGGCATATGAGAAATCTTGCATCAACATGCATCATTTCTATTCCAATAAGGTCTAATCAGCTTAAGTTGACCAAGCATGAACAATTAGGCTTTACACCCTATGTTTACACCTTTGTTCCATTCAACACTCTACATTTAGTGGAATGGATCATCAACATGACATGGTGACATCGATGGGACCTTGTTTCATGTCCCATTGACATACCTAATGTTGTTAGCAGCAGTAGATAATAGACACAAAGAAGTCACTTTGGTGGGAGGTTCTCATATTGGCAGACAACATCCAATGTCCCTTCTACATTCTTGGTGGAACCCTCAAAAGTTTCATGTTCCACTGGTTTGAAAATGCATTTTTCTTGGTGCTCTCTCATCCTGTCAGGGGTTAGGGTTTAAGGTTTCATTTGGGGAATGGTATTACTTTGAATATTTTTTCTCCTTTTTATAAACAAATAGTCTTTTGATCTAATCTTGTGTTGACCTATTGTCACCTATTTCCAGTCATGTTAAAAATAGCTTGATTCATGGAAGTCCATAAAATGACTGGCCCTTTGTGGTTAGGCTTTCCCTATCACCCTTTGCTAAATCTTTTCACATGCATAGGTCTGAGGAAGTCTTTTATTTTATAAGACCTTATTGTGCATTGTCACCTTATTTTATTTGATCTAATCTTGTGTTGACCTATTGTCACCTATTTTTTCTCCTTTTTATAAACAACTTGGTGCATGTGCAAATTTTAGTTACTTATGTGATCGATCATTGGTGAAGTTATTTCTATCATCAGGTTCATTGTTGTGATGAGTAATGAGTCTTCAGTTCTCTTGTCCATCATGTTTCACTAAAAGCATTAGATCTCCATGTTTTATTTCTACAATGAGTGATGTGGTTATGTGTCTTTCATATCACTTATTGTTGAAACCTTTTGGTTGCTTGGTTCTACTTCAGGGAGGTGTGATGAACATTGTCTTCTCCTTGTATCATGTCATCACATAAATATTTCATCACCTTTTCCTGATTACCATGATGAGCGATGGGAATGTATTGAATGGAGTGGTATGATCTTGCCACTTTTATGCACCTAATGTCATTGCTAGGTTCGTCCATCACTGAAATTGTTCTCAAATCCAAATAATTTACAGAGATAGGTGATGTACTAAGGCCATCACTGAGAGTCCTTCCTCATTGAAATGTAAATTGAACCTTGTGATATTATTGTGATGAGTGATGAAGGATATACTAAGGGATATTCTTTCCAGTGGTTGTATTATTTCTCATCACTGAATTGGACATAACTTCAAGCAATTACTACGATGAGAAATTGATTCAAAAATGTATTGTGTGTTAGTTGATGGTTATGTGGCAGTCACTCAAGATATCATCATTATTTTAAAGAAAAAATATAAAATCATGAAGCGATGGTTGAGGAGAGATTTTGATGGTGTTTTAAATCAAAAGAGATTGACGGCTAGGGTATAAATTAGAATGACTACTTGTTAGTTCACTCATGAGAGAAATCTATCAACCATTAATGGAGAATGTAATCCAATTCTAAGTCATAAAGAGGGTTGTTGAGTGTTTTTATTTCACAATTGCAATCTTGAGAAGCAAAGGAATTAGCTAAGTAAAGAAGAAAAGAAGGCAAAGCTCTTGGTAAGGAAATTTCAAAGAGAAAGCTGTTAATTTTCCTGGGCAAGTCATTTTCTCAACCTCCATGAGTAATTTGTTGCATTGGGTAGTCTGGGATTGGAGTGAACAGCTAGGTTTTGTGGTTGAAATTATCATGTATGAGTGTCCAAAGGGAATTGAAATTATTACATGCAGGGTTTAGGGTAGAGAAGTTGAATTTGTTGTTTTTTAATTTTAGTCCCTATGAATTAAGTAATTGAGGTTGCAATTCCCTATTATTTGAGACCCTAGTTTTATTATGCTGCAAACATGAGTGAGCCTAGTTAGTCCTCTACTAAACTTAAGAGAAAAACTACTCAAAAAAGGGTTAAAAGACCTAAATCCTAGGGTGACCATACTAAACTTGAAATAGTAGAAAAAACTACAAAGAAGAGGACTCTAAATAAAGATTATCCTAGGTTTATGGAAGAGCCCCCTAAGGATGCAGCTATAGAGATAAAGAAAGTGGGAAAAAGGAAAAATGGTGAAGGAGCTTTGACGTCTCATTTTGAGGACTCTGGCTTTGGGATTGGTGATATAGCACCACCACAAAGTGGCTGGGACTTGTTTCTCTATGCTTTCAAAACAAGAATAAAAAATCACCCCACTTGCATCTTATGGAATTGTGACATAGGCAAGGTGGTATGCCCCAATGTATTTGTGGAGGTGGATTTAATTCTTGAAATGGCAAGGTGTTATGATCCAATGAATAGAAAAATTTGTTAAAAAGGTGCATGAAAATTGAGAGGGGGGTGAATCAATTGTCACACAAATTCAAATTCAAAACTTCAAAACTTATCAATTCCATAACCACACTATTTTGTTATTAAGTATGAACATGAAATGTAGATAATAGAAAGTAAAATCAACACAATGAACACCAGATTTTTATGTGGAAAATCCAATGAGGGGAAAACAATAGTGAGGATTAACTCATAATATAAGAGATTATAAAACTGAATATAGAGGCTCACTACCCAGAAGAGGACTCACTATCCAAATATAAAGGCTCACTTCTTACAAAAAGGACTCACTATCCAACAGGGAGGCTCGGTTCCTATAGATACAAAAGAGAACAAAAAATCTACCACAATAATAAATACACATTTGCAGCCTTGATCAAAACATTACAGAAACTTTCAACTAACTGCCTTTAGGAATCTAACACAATGAAGTACTACTGCCTAAACTCACTTTCACACACTTCTACTTTTTATTTGTGGCTTACTTTGTCACTCTTTATCTCTATCTAATTCTTTGAAATTTTACATGCATTTATACCATCTTCAACCTTAGAAACTTTCTCCAAGGTCAGCCACATAAAATTCATTTCATAAATTCAAATTAGGTTGGAAACTCAACATTCTTGAGGTGGAAAAGAATGAGAGTGGACCAAAAAATAATTTAACCAAGAAAAAAAATAATGTCTTGGATCAACCAAATGCTTCCTTAATTAAAATTTAATCCTTCAAATGAAGTGTAAACACTAGGTCAGCCAAACCTAATGAAAACACAAATGAACATTGATGTACACACTTACCAACATGAAGATAACATGTAGATGAAACAAAAAACTTTATTATGAATGAGAAAAAATCTTAGATTCCATCATATACATCCACAACAAGTGCAATAGACTTTGAACACTGAACTTCATCCAACAGTCCATTTGGATTGTGCAAACACAACAAATTTGTTCAAAACTCAACTTTCAGATCACCAAATCTCACACTTCTTTGCCAGAACCTAGAGAACACCAATATAAGACATATTCCAGATCCCAATGATCTGAAATAGAACAATGAAGGACTACAAAGAAGAAAAATTTCTCCTAGTCCACAAAAGACCAAATTTGCTAGAACAGTTCACACACTGGTGAATGAAACTTTCACATCCCATCAAACTAGAAGCAACAACTCAGGAGATATCACCACTAGATCACGATTAGAACACCTTCATATCTACATAAGCATAATATCAACATAGGAGAAACACAAAGCACATACCGAAGCACATTCTAAACACATTCATAACTTTGAATTCTCTCTTTATTATTTTTCTCCAAAGGACTTGGAAAATCATTATTTCAGCACATCTGTAACATCATGAAAATAGCTCCACATACTCACAACATCTCAAAAGCATCTCAACTATAAATATACAATCTGCAACATACTGAACTATGTTGAAATCAATGACAACATTAATGACAACACCACCAAACTTTCTCATACTTGTAACAATCTCCCCCTTTGTCATTGATGGCAAGACATGATGTGAAAAACCATCAAAGACATCTTACACAATATTCTAGGAGAACACCTTCTCTTCCTTTGCAACTATTTTTCACATGACTTTCTCTCCCCCTTTGACATTAATGGCAAAGATCAAAAACTATGATCACTCCTCCTTAGGAGTGCACCCATTTAACTCATACTAGAACAATGAAAACCTTTTCTACTCCCCCTGTGGAGTAGACCCATTTATCAGTTCAAATAAATGAATAATCTTTGAATTCATTGGACTGATGCACCTTCATGTGCACCTAGTTCAAAGGACCAAGGACCCCCAACCTCTCCCTAAGATACTCAAAATTATCCTTCAGAAGGGCCTTAGTGAATATATCTGCAATTTGTTCCTTTGTTGTCACATACTTCAATCTAACTTCATTCTCCAACACCTTTTCTCTCAAGAAATAATATTTGATAGCTATGTGCTTTGTTCTTCAATGCATAACTGGATTGTTTGAAATTTTTATAGTACTTTTGTTTTCACAAAAGATAGGAGTTGAATCATCACATATCACTCCAAGGTCTTTCATAGTTTGCTTCATCCAAAAAATATGTGTGCAATAGAATGTTGTAGCAATATATTATGCCTCTATACTAGATAAAGAAATTGAATCTTGTTTCTTACTCAACCAAGAAACCAATCTACCACCAAGAAAGAAAGCACCCCCACTGGTACTCTTTCAGTCCTCCACACAAGCAACCCAATATTCATCGATATAAGCACTCAAGGTGAAATCAACACCCTTAGGATACCATAAGCCATAATTTGGTGTACCTTTAAGATATCTAAATATCCTCTTTACAGCTATAACATGTGCCTTTTTAGGATCTTCTTGAAATTTGGCAACTAAACATACTACATGCATATTATCCGGTCAGGTAGCAATAAGATACAATAGTCCACCAATCATAGATCTATACTTCCTTTGATCAGTTTTAGCAGATTCATCATCTTTACTTAGCTTACTTCTAGTTATCATAGGAGTAATAACTAGTTTGGAATCATCCATTCCAAACTTCTTCAACAACTCTTTCACATAGATTGTGAAATGAATATCCCTTTGTCAATTTGATTCACTTGAAGACCAAGAAACAAATTCAACTCACCAATCATAGACATTTCAAATTATTTTTGCATTTCTTCTAAAAATCTCTTACACATGCCTTCATTTCCACCAAAGAGGATATCATCAACATATACAACTACTATCAACATTTTGTTACCTTGTACTTTAAAGTAGAGATTGTTGTCAATAGAGCATTTTTTGAATCCTTGCTTTATTAGGTATGTATCCAATCTTGCATACCAAGAGCTAGGAGCTTTCTTCAATCCATATAAATCCTTCTTCAAATTACAAACCATGTCCTGTTTGTTGGATAACTAAAATCCTTCAGCTTGTTCCATGTATACTTCTTCCTCCAATTCACCATTCAAAAATGCTAACTTGACATCCATCTGATATACTTTGAAATCCTTGTGGGAAGAAAATGCCAAGAACATTCTTATAGCTTCCATTCTAGTCAGAGGGGAAATTTTTTCTTCAAATTATATGCCTTCTACTTGTGAATATCCTTTGCATACAAATCTTTCCTTATTCCTTGTGACTTCACCATTTTCATTCAGCTTATTCTAGAACATCCATTTTGAACTAATCACATTCTTATTCATAGGTCTAGGAACTAATTCCCATGTCAGATTCTTTTCTATTTGTTGCAACTCTTCTTTCATAGCTTTCATCCAACTCTCATCTTCACATGCTTCACTCACAGACTTAGGTTCAATGTTAGAGAGTAAAAATAGATTTAACTCAGCTGTTACTTTACTTCTTGTCTTCACACCTTCAATTTTATCTCCAATTATCTATTCCTATGGATTATTTTTCTACACATACTTAGGAGTCTTAACAACAGGTTCTGGTTCATTCTCTTCTTCTTCTTCTTCCTTCTCCTCATTCTCTTTAGGTGCTTGTCCATGGATAGGATCATCAAGCTCAACTTCACTTATCTCAATAGGTCTATGCATGTCTTCATCAACTTTCACATTAGCACTTTCAAAAATATTCCTCAATATTTTATTGAAGCATCTATATGCTTTGCTGGTAGTAGAGTACCCAAGAAAAAATCCTTCATCACATATAGCATCAAACTTCCCAAGATTTTCATCATCTCTTTTAATGTAACATCTTCTTCCAAATACCTTAAAGTATTTCATAGTAGGATTCTTACCAATCCATAACTCAAAAGGAGTCTTTGTGTTGTTACCTCTGATATGAACTCTATTAAGAACATAAAAAAAAGTGTGTATTGCCTCTCTCTAGTACACATCTGATACATTTGATTATTTCATCATGGTTCTTATAGCTTCTTGTACTATCTAGTTTTTCCTTTCAACTACCCCATTCTACGGAGGGGTTCTCAAAGCATAAAACTATCTCTTTATGCCATGCTCTTCACATAATGTATTAAACTCACTAGAAGTGAATATTCCACCTCTAGAATATATCAAACATTTTATTTTCAAATTTACTTCATTTTCCACTCTTGCTTTGAACACTTTAAACCTATCTAGATCCCGAGTCTTTTATCTTAGAAAAGCAATCCATTTCATTTGAGAATAATCATCAATAAGGAGCATAAAATACCTATCACCATTCAGGATTCCTATTCTAGTAAGACCATAGAGGTCAGTATGAATTAATTCCATCATTTTGGTAGTAGATTGTTCTTTTCCCTTAAAGCTAAATCTTGTTTGTTTCCCCAACTAACAACTTCTACACATAGTAATACCAAGCTTTGCGATTCTAGGCAGACCTCAGACAACATCTCTTGATCTTATTCTGACTAGATTATCAAAATTTACACATCCCATTTTGTGGTGCCATAACCAACTTTCACTAACTTGAGATACAAGGCATTGACCATCAAATCCCTTAAGTTGATAGATGTTTCCATGAGTTCTCCTTTTGGCAGTAACCATATCTCCATTTCTGGATACTTTTATAATTTCACAGGTATTATTTTGAAACACAGGTTGAAAGCCATTGCTACACATCTATCCAACACTCAAAAAATTATGCCTCAAATCCTTTACATAATATACATCATTAGTGTTGTGTACTCCATTAAAACTAATTATACCTTTCCTACAAATATTAGCCCCTAAATCATCACCAAACATGACCAAACCACCATCATACCTTTCAAGATTAGTGAAATTTTATCTCCAGGCATGTGATTAGAACAACCATTCTCAATCACCTAGTAGTCTTCATCCTGTCTTGCATGAAATGTGGTGAAAAAAGTACCTTCCATATTATTCCTTTTGTTCTCTAGAGCATTCTTCCTTGCACATTTTTGAGGGTTAGTAGACACAAATTTACTCACCAAAGATAAAAAAAAACATCCACTATCATCACCCCCATAATCATATTCATCATTAGAGATATCAGATTCATCATTAGAGATACCGACTTCTTTAACATAATATAAATTCTTGTATTTCTTATCCTTTCTATCCTTATCTCTATAATCTGTTTTCTTCTTATGTACAACTCTATTTGAACATCTTGAAGCATCATGACCAATTTTACAACAAATAAAACATTTAAAGGACAAACATACCTTTATAATTTTTGATACCTTTCTTCAACTTCCTAGTGAAATTCTCTTCCACTCATAAGAACCATCACTCTCTAGATCATAGTCAATCTTCATTGCCTTAAATGTTTTTTTTTTCATTTCTTCTTTCCTGAATTTTCTCATCTCAAATCCTTGCAAGGTGCCAAAATTTTTTTCTTTAGTATACTTCTTAGGATCATACATCTCTTCAATAACTGAGATCTTATCACTGTAGCAATTTGGTAGGGTGATTAGGATCTTCTCAATAATATCTTCATCGGTTAGCTTTCCCCCTTGATTCTTAACTTCATTTGCTGTCATCTCAACCCTCTGAAAATAGCTTGTAAATTCTTCACCTTCTTCCATTTTTAGATTTTCATATCTGTGTTTTTCTGCTAGCTTCTTTGTCAACTTTACTCTTTCAATTCCTTAATATAGTTCTTCCAACTTCTTCCAAAATTCATGAGAAGCATCTAAAAAAATAACCTTAGTTTGCTTAGTTTTAGATAAAGCACTATATATAGCATACCTCACTTTTTCATTCTACTCATAAGTAGAAACCTCATCTGTAGTACTAGGACCACTCATCAGAGAAACATACTTTGTCTCAATAGCCTTCTAGGTCTTGTAACCAAGAGAAACAATATATCCTCTCATCTGCACTTTCTAATCACTATAATCAAATCCATCAAACATAGGGATCACCAACTTATGCACCATCAGATCTTCCTTAAGCAGTTAAGCTCTACACCAAGGAACCAAAGATTTGATACCAATTGTTAAAAAGGCACAATACAATTGAGAGGGGGGTGAATCAGTGGTCACACAAATTCAAATTCAAAAATTCAACATTTATCAATTCCACAACCACACTATTCTATTATTAAGTATGAACATGAAATGTAGATAATACAAAGTAAAATCAACACAATGAACACTAGATTTTTACATGGAAAACCCAATGAGGGAAAAACCATGGTGAGGATTAACTCATAATATAAGAGATTATAAAACCAAATACAAAGGCTCACTACCAAGGGCTTACTACCTAGAAGAGGACTCACTACCTATAGAAAGGACTCATTGTCTAACAAGGAGGCTCACCACGTACAAATACAAAAGAGAAAAAAAGATCCACCACAATAATAAATACACATTCACAGCCTTGATCACAAGATTGCAAAAACCTTCAGCTCACTACCTTTAGGAATCTAACACAATGAAGTACTATTTCCTCAACTCACTTTCACACATACTTCTACTTTTGATTTGTGGCTTACTTCGTCACTTTCTATCTCTATCTAATTCTTCACAATTCGACTTGCATTTATACCATCTTCAACCTTAGAAACTTTCTCCATGGTCGGCCACATAAACTTCATTTCATAAATTCAAATTAGGTTGGAAATTCAACATTTTCATGGTGGAAAAGAATGAGAGTGGACCAAAAATAATATCTTAGATCAACCACACACTTCCTTTATTAAAATTTAATTCTTCAAATGAAGTGTAAACACCAGGTCAACCAAACTGAATGAAAACAAAAATGAACATTGATGTACATGCTTCCCAACAAGAAGATAACATGTGGACAATGTAAAATGCTTCATTATGCATGAGAACACATCTGAGGTTCCATCAGATACATCCATAGCAAATGCAACAGACTTTGAACACAAAAAATCTTCCAACAGTCCATCTAGACTATGTAAACACATACAACAGTTCTGAATCTCAACTTCTAGATCAAAAAATCTCACACTTCTTTTCCAGAACCCAAAGAACACTAATATAAGACATATTCCAGATCCGTAAGATCTGAAATAGAACAACAGAGGACTACGAAGCATAAAAATTTCTCCTAGTCCACAAAAGAACAACTCTGCCAGAATAGTTCACACAATGGTGAAGGAAAATTTCACATCCCATCAAACTAGAAGCTTCAACTTAGGAAATATCACCACTAGATCACCATTATCAAACTTTTAGATCCGCATAAGCATAGGATCAACATAGGAAAAACACAAAGAACATACCAGAGAGCATTCTGAAAACATTCATAACTTTGACTTCTCTTTATTAATTTTCTCAATTTAAGCACTCGGAAAATCATTATTTCTGCACATCTGCAACATCATGAAAATAGCTCCATGTACTCACAACATCTCAAAAGTATCTCAAATATACATGTACAATCTGCAACATACTAAATAGTGTCGACATCAATGACAACACCTCCAATCTTGCTCATACTTGCAACACAATCAAGAGATTTCTAGACTTTGTTCCTATGCTAGAAATCTCAGGAAGCTAGATGATGGACACTTTTCAGTTGAATCCAACTACCTATGAATCCATCAATTTCTACAAGTTATACAATGAATATGAGAAGAATAAGTTTGGGTATATAAATGGTGTCTTGCCTATACATAGGAGGCATGGCCTCAAGAATAATGGTGTACCATTTAGTCCCCTTGAGATAAAGCCATTCGATTGTGTTGATTTTGAAGATTATTTCAAGAATACTAATTATGTATTGTGTCAAGTTTTGCATAAGAAGTATGATTATTGTCGTGATGATCCTAGCAATTGATATTCAACACAAGTATTAGAATACGGTTTGGAATTATGCTTCTTACATTGCTGAGAATTTTCACGAGGATTCGATGAAATTGAAAGATGCAACCCCTCCATTATCATGCAGACATTATTCTCTGTTGATGCATTTGTTATGGAAGAGAAGAAAGGTAATGGGGAAATTTTTAAAATTAAGGGATAGAGATAACATGGACAATGAGTTTCATGTGTAGATGTGGATGCATATTTTGGATGTACACTATCCACAGTCTGATTACACTATGTTTTGCAATGTTTTTAGTTCTTACTACTGGAGCAATTGGGTTTGAAGCCCATAAATATAATTTCACAAGGTGTTAAGGAAATTTTGAGGCCCATGGAGTATGAGTAGGACACCAAAAAAAAATTTAATTATGGAGATTGGTATCTTCATACTAATTACACAACAATCAAAATTTATGAAGCTATAGTGACACCTCATAAGTTTCTCATATATATGTCAAATAAACAAGTATTCATGGAAATAACGTGGCAACTAGATGCCATAAAAAATGAACACTTCAGAAAATCAAGGCATCCCTTATGAATCCTAATTATGGATTTTCCTATTTCAATTGCACCTCGAAGGAGGGTATTGAGAGGTTTGGCTCTCTTTTAAATAATTACAGTTTCAAGCAAGAATTCATAAGGTTTTATGACCTTGAGGGGGTGATTTCTACTAAAAGAAAAGAGAGAGGTTTATTAGGAAGACACCATGAGTTCCTCTTTTAGGAGCATGTGATTAGAAATTTATCCTTTGATGAAGAAGTAATAGCAAGGAAAAATGAATAGAGAAGGATATGTGTAATTGAAGAAAAGATGTTAACGAAAAACCCTTTCTATGTCAGCCCTTATTATGAAGTAGAGGATAAATTTGTGAAAGAAAAATTAATGCTTGATTATTTTAATGATAATTTTCTTTGAGAATATTAAGAAAACTGAGATAAAGGCTAAGGTTTCCAAACAAAACCATGATGCATAGGTGAAAAGCCAGTTAGCTCAATCCTCTACTTCAGGGATCTATGTGTGAATAAAAGAGATAGGTGGACAACTTGTAGTCACTCCATTAGTGGGTTATTCAATAAGTGAGCATATTGGTAAGGCTCAAGTCCTTGAGGTGTTTGGAGAGAACATTCCCATGGAACAAGAGGTGGATCAAGATTTTCCTAGAGACAAAGATGCCTTGAATATAGTGGTTCCTCCTAGTAGATTTGTGAAGTGGGAATATAGTGAGGCCAAGGATGATGATGTCAGGATAAAGACCTATGATGATTTTATGTAAAGGATAATTGAAGAAACAAAGGAGAAAGTTGATCCTTCCTTGCAGGAGGAAGCTGAGAAGCAAGAAAAGGATAAGATAGTTCAGGAAATTGTTGCTATTTCACTAGTACATGTAAGGACATTGGTGAAGGGAAGTGGGGTTCTCTTATTTCCTAGATTGGAAATATCATCTGCTATTGCACTAGATGCAATTAGGAAGGATCTGGGTGCCTTTATTTCTAAGGAGGTTTTTGACAATAAGGTTTTTGGCTTTGGTTTTAACCCCAAGCTGCATACACTTTCCATTTGGTCTATGGAACCAAACATAGGGAATCCTGAGGTCATAAAGTTTGTGGAAAAGGATATTGGAGTAGTAGTTATCAAAAGGGCTACAAAAATGACTACCACTACAATTACACAATTGACAATGCATGCTGCAATGTTGACTATGGATACTACTGAAGTTATAGGGGCTAACTATAAGAAGTTGTTGGATAGATACAAAAAATTGATGGATGAACATAATAAGGTGCTTGCTATAGCACAAAGGGGTCTTCCATCTCCAACAAGTCCCACCTCAGATTTGTCTACATAGGAAAAAGAGGCCATGTCCTTAAGGATTCTGAGTTTGAACCAAGAATTGAAATCAGAAAAAAAAAAATACAAAGAAAGTGAAACTACAAATAGTTAAAATGGAAAATGACATCTTTGAGGATGTATTGAAAGATAGAGTGACCAAATTGGTCAATATAGCTGATGATGTGTGAGTTTCTTACAAGAACATCCATGAGGCTAACATCAAAAATTTGTAGGTTCAGAGGGCTTTTCAAACTGAGTGTAGCAAATGGAGCCCTAGAGTAGGAACAATTAAGGAAATTATGGCTAAGATGTAGGAGGATCCTAAAGCTCCTATTAAGGTTCCTGAAATATTGTAGGCCATTGATCTAATAAATGAAATTACAACTTTTCATGGGAAGTTAAGAATGCAACTCCAAAAAAATTTAAGAATGCCTAGGGATATGGAGGGGCATGGCATGCCCAAAATACTAGATGACAAAGGTGAGTTAAGGGAGTTTACTAAGTGGAATAGTAAATCGGGATATTTTCTCTCACAGGCTAAGATGATGCTAATTGTAATTGATTACTCCATGTTGAATCCCAACATTGACAACATGGATGGAGCTGAAATGAGAATGAATGCATTTTTTAAAGAAGCTAGAGCTTTAATTGATGCAAGATATACTCTACTCAATGCAAAAGTACAAAACTTGTTGGAAATGAAGTGGCCAATGGAGGATGAATACAACACATGGTTGGAGAAGTTTACAAAATGAGCCCGTGTATGAAAGGTGATGACAAACATGGTGAATAATGGATGGGAGAGAAATAATCCATAGCCTAGAACTAGTATAGATTAGGCTTTTGCTGAAGTATTGAAAAATATTGTTCTCTCCCTAACATGAAGATTGGTGGCACGAATGCTGACTTGGATGGGTCAATTTTCTCTCCTTTTTATTTATTTTCTTTCTTTAGATTTTTCCCGACTAGACACACACATGGAGAATACTTTCGGCTCATGAAGAAGATAGTTGATGGTGTTGTAACAAATGAAAGATACCTAATAAAGGTAGGAAAAATCTTCTTCAACAAATAAAAATGATTTTTTTCTTATTTACTTTGCCCCCACTTTCAAAGGTGAAAATGTAACCATCTAGGGAATTTTGAAATTGAATAAGAATGTATGTCAAATGTGAAATGTGACTTTAATTGTAATTTGGCCTGAAGCTTGTTGCTCCCATTCTATAAATGGGAATTCAAGGCCAATTACACAAATATTTTGATGGTTAAGCAATTTTGAGCTCATGTTAGTAATTTTATAATTCAAGCACAAAGAAATAGAATATTGTTGAGTCTTAGGTATGCATTCTTGTTTGTAATGAGAATAATAGTTTTACGGTAGCAATGGGATATGAATGAAAATTACAAATTCTGGAATCAAATTCTCTCCTCTGTATTTTTTCTCTTGAATTATGAATAGAATGATCAAGGATCTTTTATTTGTTCTCAACATATTTGGTTAAATGAGTGGTTTTATTTAATGTTTAGTTCAAAGAACTAATTAAATTCTTTAATAAGATCATAGGTTTTTGAGATGAGATTCAAGGATAAATAATTAGTTTTTGTTTTTGGATACCTCAAGTTGTGTATTGCAAAGCAATATACAATAGTCTATAAATGCTTGTTTTCATTACTAAGGTATTATAGTTTATTGAAAATATGAGTTTTTCACCCATAGATAAAGTACTAGTCTATTAATTTGGTTATCATAGATGTAAGTGAGCCTACCTATTCTTGAAAAAGAACACAAATCTTAATAACAACCTCTAACATAATTGTAATTGCAATATAATGGTATAAAGTACCACTCATTCCTTGCTTTAGGTAACAATTCACTAAATGGTCAGCCAAATCCTTAATTTTTTTTCTATTTGCATCTGATAGAAATGCATCTATTTGTTTCAATGTTCATGATAAAATGGCACAAGAGTATCATATAGACATTGTCAGGATCACCCTCCTAGGTTTCATAGAGCCCAAGGTGTAGAAGTAGAGGCCTAGCAATCCTTTAGTTGTTTGTTGGCCAATCCTTACCTTTGCTTATCATTAAATTATGGAAAATTCATGGCATCTAGTGAGATCAAGTTTGGTTCTAAAAAAGTAACCAACAGTTCTAAAAAATAGTAGGCATATGAACTAGCTACAATGAAAGAGAGGTTCAAGTATTAGTAGGAAAAAATTCAAAGTCCCTTCAATAGAGCAATAAGGTGTAGATAGAGGTGACCAACATGTTTCAGTAGGACATTATGAGGAGTTCCTTTGGTAGGCCAATAAAGTGATGATGACATTTTGATAAAGCTCCTTTGGTGAGATCTGGTCATTTTGAGGAATGTGGTTTTAGTGTCCCCTTCGACACTATGATGACAGAAAGGTTGACCGAAACATGAGTCAGTGATGGAAAAATGAGTTGTTTGGTGACACATGGCATGATATTACTCATTGACTCCATATTATTGTTGTTGATCATTGGCCAATGATTTCAAACATGAAGCTGATGATGATGATCCCCTAACATGAACGGATAAGAATTGCAGTCACTAATAACCATGCAACTAACAAGGAGATATGGATTTTTATTGGATGATGAAGTGGTACTATGAAAAAGAGAATACTTATGAGATATGTCAACATGAAGGAGGATCTTATGAGATATGTCAACATGGAGGAGGAGCTTATGAGATAGGCTGACATGAAGGAAGAGAATAGTATATAGAGACAAAGAGAAGGTAGTAGAGTACTAGGTGGATGATGAGATCATGGGGTATACAAGAGAAGTCAATTACTTGTTGGTGAATGTAGAGATGAGAGTAAATGCCTTGATTTTCAAATTTGGCATATGACTATAATGAGAAGCCCATGTAGTTTTGTAATGCTGTAAACTTTTTTCCCAATTCAGTAATAATAAAATCTCTTTGTTTCTTCTTGCACATTGTTTGTTCTCTCTCTTTTTTGTTGTGTGAGTTTTGGTCAGTAAGGGGAGTACCCTTTGTTAGTGGTATCAGAGCCAGGTTGTCCTGAGTCTATAAATAAATCATCAAATGTGAGGTAGTTTGTAGTAGGACTTATGAGTGTGGGTTGAGATCAAAATGTCTTATAGACTTGTCCAGTGTAGCAAAGGTAGAGGCAAAGGAAGTGGAAGAAGAGATCCTCCTAGAGATGAAATGAGATCCATTAGAAGGTAGTTGGATATCTTGCAAGAAGAGACATCAAGAAAGAGATGATAGCGAAGATGAAACAAAATAATAAATGGAAGATGAAGAATAGGATTAGATGGATCCTAGAGAAATGAGATTACTGGGAGCAATATGTAGTCTTAGAAAGAAACCTAAAATGGAGGTTTCAAGTTTTAGTGGAAATATGAATCTTAAAGAGTTGATCGATTAGATTAATGACATGGAAGAGTTTTTCCAGTTCAAGTTTATTGAAGACCCTCATCGAGTGAGGTTTACAAAGACAAAGCTAAATGGCCATGCTAGTATATGGTGGAAAGAGATCCAAATTGAAACAGGAAGACAAGGGAAGGATAAAATTTATAAATGGGACAAAATGGTGGAAAAACTGAAGTAGTTTATTCTAGTCGATTATGAGTTGGAGCTACTCAAGAATATGCACAATATGAGACAAGGAATGAGGATGGTGAAGGAATAAATAGAAGAATTTCATAATATCTTGATTGGAATAGGACATTCTGAAGCAAATAAGGAGAATGTAGCTTGTTATCTCAATGGTAAGAATATACACCATTGAGGATGCATATCAATTTTCATTTAAGGTAGAAGAAATATTGAACAAATTTTTTGAGAATAAGTAGAAAGGAAAGGGTAGAGATTATGTGTAGAAAAAGGAGGATGAGAAATAAATTAGAGACACTAGGGATAACAAAGATGAAAGGGGTGAAAGCTCAAAGAATTCCCATGGGTAGAATTATAGAGATAGAGGGAGATTTGGATGATAACCAAGAAGAGGAGGCTTCTGTGGAACATGTTTTCAATGTGGAGAAGAAGTACATAGAGCCTTTGGCTGTACTCAACATCAAGAAGGATGAAAAGAATACTTGAAGGTAATGCTCAAGTTTCCCATGTGGATGAAGATGTCCAATCTTCACATTTTGAAGATACTAAAAGGGGCGAGTCTCTTGTTGTGAGAAGAGCCTTATTGAATGAGGAGAAGGAACCATACCAAAGAAAGATCATATTTCGCACTCAATGTAAATGTGAAGGTAAAGTTTGTAATGTGATTATTGATGGTGGTAGTACTAGCAATCTTGTTTCATAAGAAATGGTGAACAAGTTACAACTTCAAAGGAGAAGGCACCCACATCAATATAGAATTGCTTGGTTTCAAGATGACCATAAGGTTTTGGTGAATGAATAATGCCTAGTATCATTTAAGATTGGTGATTATCATGATGAATTTTTGTGTGATGTAATGCCTATGGATGTTTTCCACTTGTTATTGTGAAGGTCTTGGTAGTTTGACACGAAGGAAATGCATGATGGGTATGCTAATACCTACTATTTGGCGAAATATGGAGTCAAGCACAAATTGAAACCTTTGAACAAGGAAGAAGAAAAGGTATGTAGTAACACTGGAAAATGCTTGGTTAATGGAGTTAGAAAATTAGTTAAAGAGTATGGGGATGAAGAATAGGATTTTCTCATGCAAGTTGCAACTATGTTGATTGCATTCAAAAGGAGTAGACTGAAAGTTTTGGTGGAAAAAGAAGAGGTAAAATCTAATTTGAGTAAAAATGTTGTTGCTGATTTATGTGCACATTATGAGATTAGTGTAGATGAAGGTATTGCAATAGTGAGTATACTGATGAATGAAGGTACTATAGTTGTAAGTGAGGAATAAGGTGAGAAGGTGCATGCTGATTTGTTGGGCGAGCTTCCATTTGCACCAGTTGATGATTTCACATGTGATAAAGATATTTGTATGGATGATAGTTTATTGCAAGATGACAAGGAAGAATATTTTCATTGTGTTATTGACATTGATGAGGGTACAAATACGAGAGATGGAAGGTATGAGAATTTTGATTGTGATGTTGACATTGAATTTGCAGTTGAGAATTAATTTTCAAAAGATATAGGAAAGGAGGAACACATGGAACAAATGGAGACTAGAAATTAAATGATTGTTTTAGTAGTAATAGGGGAAGATGTAATGCATGATTCTCCTTATTTTACTGAAGAAGATAAAATTGATGATTATGATTTTCTAGCATTTCATAGTGAAAATTGGTGGGAATTGGAATTTGTGAAAAGAGACAGGAAGATGTGAAGAATGAAGGAAGGAAGGGACATCAAATTGTAGAGGTAGGTTCAAAAGGATGTTCAACATGATAAGGTGAATATATGGATCCAAAATAAGCATAGGATCTACAGGTGTTTATGAGTTCATCTTATGAAACATTTTTGAATTACCTCAGGTGTCTGATGCAGGAGCCTCCTAGGTATATGAGAAATCCTGCATCAATCTTTGTCATTTCTATTCCAATAAGGGCTAATCATCTTAAGTTTACCAAGAATGTATAGTTGGGCTTTACACCTTGGTTTCATCTGGCATTCTATGTTTAGTGGACTGGCTTATTAGCATGACATGGTGACTTCTATGGGGCCTTGTTTCATGTCCCATCCACATACCTATTAGTGTTAGGAAGAATAGAGAATGGGCACACAAAATTCACTTCACTGGGAGGTTCTCATATCGATGAACACCATCCAATGTCCCTTCAACGTTTTGAAAAACTGTAGGCATATTAGTTGGCTACATTAGAGAGAGGTTCAAGTATTGGTAGGATGGCATTTGAAGTTTCTCTGATGGAGAAATAAGGCATAGATTAGGGTGACCAACATGTTTCAACAAGACTTTATGAGGAGTCCCTTCGATAAGCCAATAAAGAGATGATGACATATTGATAAAGCTCCTTTGACAAGATTTGGTCATTTCAAGGAATGTGGTTTTAGTGTCCCTTTGACATTGTGATGGTGAAAAGGTTGACCAAAGTGTGAGTTGGCGATAGAAAGATGAGTTGGTTGGTGACACATGGTGCGATATTACTCATTGATTCCACATCATTGTTGTGGATCAACATGATCATTGACCAACGATTGCAAACATGAAGCTGATGATGATGATCCCCTGGCATGAATGAATAGAATTGTAGTCACCGATAATCATGTAACTACCTAGGATATCTTGATGTTTATCAGATGACAAGATGGTACTATGAAAAAGATAATGCTTATGAGATAGGATGAAATGAAGGAGGAACTTATGAGATAGGCTGACATGAAGGAGGAGCTTATGAGATAGGCCAACATGAAGGAAGAGCATAGTATATAGAGACAAAGAGAAGGGAATAGAGTAGTAGGTGGATGATGAGATCATGGGGCAGAGAAGAGAAGTTGATTACTTGCTGGTGAATGTAGAGCTGAGAGTAAATGTCTTGATCTACAAATTTGGAAGATGACTGTAATGAGAAGCCCATGTAGTTCTTTAATGCTATAAACTATTTTTCTAATTCAATAATAATAAAATCTCTTCGTTTCTTCCTACACATTGGTTGTTCTCTCTATGTTTTGTTGTGTGAGTTTTGGTTAGTAGGGGGATTACCCTTCGTCAGTATGCCTCTTATTATTCTTTGGTATAGTATAAGTATACTTCATCCCATCATGTATAACTTTCCTATCATATTTACATGATCCTTTCAATAATCAATGATATACATCCATTGGAATAATATTATAAAAACATTCACCATGATATACTTATCACGAGTTTCACCAAACACTATTCACTTACCAATAACTTTGTTATAAAGGATTTTCTAACCTCTTCAATTTGAACTTATAGACCATTTATTCTAAGGAAAAATATCTATATGTCCACTATCAGTGATCACTATACAACATTTACCTTCAATCTTGAAAACTATTTTAAAGAAAAAAAATATTTGTATTAATCCTTCTTCATCCATAACATATATTCTAAAAAAAAATATTTGCATGATTAATGACTCAATATTGTTTGGTTGTTTAACTATTATTTTAGGTTATTTATCTACATACCTAACTCTCGTGCTACCTTCAAGACTCTTTTCTATGAATTGTGAACATAAAATGCTCTATGTCCTTTCACTCCACACCAAACAAAGTTCCTTAGAAATATATTCCATCAATTATACTATATCTTTATTTACCTCTTTGATAGCCATCTATTTTATTATTGTAGTAAGAACTACTACCTTCTCTACTATTACAATATAAATTTTTAACCCCTCCATCATTGTAGTATGAGTTACTATCATAGCCATATGTATGGTTACTTGTTTTTTCTTCCACATCTTCATTGTACGGTCTTACAACATCATATTAAGATATACTTCTTTGGAACCTTCCTCCTCTTTCTCATTATCATTTTTCATCTTTCTTTAAAAAAAATATTTAATTTACTTTCTACTATTAGTGTTGCACAAACAAATGTCGTTGGACCAAAATATCAACCTATTAATGCCTGATATGATGACTACAGTTAATGAATCCATGGGAGGCAGTTAAGCCATGTCAAGAACCCAAGCGTTGCACTACAAAACACAAGGAGACCAAAGGTACACACCTTGCAACAATCCCCCTCCCTCCTAGTGCAAGTGAGGGGTTCAAACCTGTGACCTAGGATCTAATATCAATTGTTGCATAGATGACTACTGTTGCACCAAAGATCAACTTGTTACTACCCAATAGAATCACTAGAGTTATTGAATCCATAGGAGGCAGTTAAGCCATGTCACAAACCTGAGCACTGTGCTACACAACACAAGGAGACCAAGGGCAACACCTTGCAACAATTAGGGATAATTATTATGATTCTCCCACTATTTAGATGTTCAATAAAATTAAATCCTAAATTGATTCCCTCAAACCAGTGATGTAACTTGATACCTTGTCTTCGCCTTCATCATTATGAGCTCCACTAATTATTTACCTCTAATATTCTTGAGTAAAATATGTTTTAGTCATATTTTTTTTCTTAAATTATGTAACTTCTAAAACAATTCTAAATGATAATTCATATGAATAAATTTAGATTTAAATATTTTCACCATCTTATCCCATTTTCTAATGCTAGGGTTACCTTATCTATTTATTTCTACCTAAATTTATTTCTAGTAAAGGGCAACATGAAATTTCAACATAATTGAAGAAACTTCACCAAGGTTAGATCAATAATATCTTCATACTCAAAATGTTCTTCTAAATAACTTATGCAATCTATCAATTATTAAGGGTTTAAAATACTAGAATTATTTGAAATATATCTACTCTAGTTTTCTTAACAATACTTGATATAGATTTTAAATTTTTTCTTCCTTATCATCTTCTTCACTTCTAGTTTTATCAACATGACTAACCTCTTGTTCTAGTTCATTTTTGATAAATATAGGGTTAAGGTCTTTTTTGTGGTCTTGTTCAAAGGAATCTCTTTGGAGGGTATGTGCGGGATCATGATGGGCCAAAAAGTGGCAATATGATGGGTATGTGGCTAACGACTATCTTTTAACCCAAAATTGATGAAACAAAAAGGGTTTTTAAAGGAGATTCTCAACTTTCCACCTATATAAATTATGCATTAATTTGAATTTAATAAGTAATTATTATTCATTTTGTATTCAAATTATGACTAAAGTCTTGATTGATAGGCTGATTGAAAAACATCTATAGCTTTGAAATGGTATCACATTTTTTGAATCCAAAACATGTGTCACATTCTATGCTTTGCATACTATAGAATTAAAAAAAAATTGAATTTCATGAAGTTTTGACCAAGTTAAGGTGGTCAGACATATGAGTTTTTATATTTTTTAAAAAGTTGTAATAAAAAATCATAATTAATTATTTACTTAGAAAAAAATTACAAAAAATATGCATCACATCGAGGCATGAGTCCTCTACTTATATCTAAAATATTATAATTTTTTTAATCATTTTATTGTGGTTAGGTGGTTTGACACCTACTTCTTATTTTTCCTTGAAATTTAAGTACCACTACATTGAAATTTTAAATTTTCACCAAATAGATATTTTTTTTTAAAAAACAAACATAGTATTTTATAAATTAAATTCAATTTGCTACAGATTCTATTATTACATATTTTTGAAAAAATATAGATAACTTATTCAATTTTTTATGTCAAGTTGCCTAACTCTGATTTTTCTAAATTTTTTGCCACTTAAGGGCCTATTTTTTCCATGATGATCCTGCACATACCTTGGATCTTCATGATTTTAACCATTTTAGATTCCCAACTTATAAATTTATTTACAAGAAGAACCTTTATGATTCCCAACCTTTCACTTTGATACTAGTTGATGTAGTCATGGTCAAAGGATCTAACAAAGGATTATCCAATAATGCAAGTTAGTGAATAATCACATAAAAGAATTCAAATAAAGAATAATTTGATCTTTATTTAGTCATCAATAATATTTTGTTTTCCAAAATAACTAATATGATTAGGCCATATAGCCTTTAAGGTGATATGGGCACAACTGTGTGCAAATTATAGAATTCAAATGATATTATATTTTTTCAATCTTCAAACTAATTCCTAACATCTTAACTAATTTTTAACATTCATGAGTGATATTTATATGTTAGTTTCTAGTATTAGGGATGATCTTTGTAGTGTATAAAATTGTATACCTTAACAATTTCACATTTTGTTTTGGCCCACCTAAATTATTAAGCCTAATTGACCCTATTATTGGCTAAAATTATGTATTCTGAAGCCCATTTGTACCCCTTTTCAATAAATTACAAGCTATTGGATAAATTCATCCAACTCATATGTTTTTCCCTACATCAAGTGTCTTGGAAATTTGGGCTAGGACCCATTCGCCCATGGGTGACTAAGTCCCACTTCTTAGCTAGGACCCAAATTCAAATATGTTGCTGGTGGTATTTTAACATTTATAATTCAAATTGCAAGTGTCAACTCTTGGAATCTAATTTTTGGGAAACTAAATAAATGTCTATAAATACCTAGTCTTTTCAACAATTGAAACTAGAACAAAATTTGAAGAACTTATGATCAAGCATTATTGTCAAAAGAAACATTTCAAAGTATTATTGCAACAATTCAATATCCAAGCATCATGTCAATGTGTATGTGAGTTCATGTGTTCAGGTTGTCATTATTTTGTGAAGGACAAGGAAAAATTTAAGAAACCCCCCCTCGGTGAAGGTGTAAAATCCTGGTGAATCTTTTATACTTCCCGAGAAAAATATTAATTTTAGTGGAAATTTTTTTTCATTTTTTGTGAAAAAAAATAATGTCCATTGGTGAATCTTTTCTAATTGCTAGAAGTCTGTGGAAAATCCTAGGGAAATGCAAATTTTTTAAAACCACTTAAATTTTTCCATTGGCAATTAAAATCTATTTTTCAAACAAATAAAATATTTCGATTGGCAAATTAAACCTATTTTCAAACCAGAAAAAATAATTTTGTTGGTGATTAAAACTTTTTTTTCAAACTAAAAAATAAAATTCATTGGCGAATTAAACATATTTTCAAATGATTAAGAAAAAAATATTGGCGAATTAAACATAATATCAAACTAATAAAAAAATTGCATGAAAATAAAGATTATTTGCCTCATTGTTTTCATCAACCATCCAAAAATCACCTACAACTATAATAGCTTTTTCAAAAAAGCATCTTAACGTGCTTCATAATAGAAAAAGTAAGCCTACCCAACTAAAACAAGTTCCACAACTATCTGTATCTACCTTACATATTTCAACAAGCCAAAACTTTAGTACTAGTCTTGCGTTAATTCTGCAAAAAACCTACAAAATCTACAAATTCTACAAAAATTGTGTTAATTCATCTCCCCCTTCCTCTCATTCTATCCTTTTGCTTTCATACAATTTTCCTTCATTTTTTCCTGTGCTTCCACCTTCATCAACTGTATAAAGAGCTTCAATGCTTCCTAGCCCAACCTTGCTTCTTCCCTGCATTAATTTTTAATCTCATCCTCCATCCAATGCATGAAAGGGATGCATCATTTTGCCCCTTCTAGTTCCACATTTACGAAGCCTTCCCAAATGCCAAAACCTTCACCTAGAACTTCCCATTCAAGTATTGATTCTAATCCTTCCAAGAAATCTCTAGGCATAATCATCTCCATCACTTCTCTCACTGTGCTTGTCAATTCCCCCAGGTCCAAAACCCATGATATAATCAAGGAGTATACGTCCATGTTAGTCCTATATCTATGCCTCATATTTCTAAAGGATTTCCCCAAAATCATCTGCACACTTTGTACCAACCTCTGATTAGTGAATAAAAACATACCCATTAATCTTTTGTCAGAAGCTTCACCATAAAATGGGTTTAATTGTCTCCTCGAACACTAAGTGAAGTTGGCCTCCATTTGAAAAATGTTGCAACTACACTGCCACCACCACCACTCTTTTAGAATTTCTATGTGCCTTCTTCTCCATGCTAAACTCTATTATTAACTTCAATAATCGAGGGCCGAGAGGTAATATTTTTCCAAACTCTACATGTACTGATCTTAATTACTCATTGATCCTCTAGTCATGTCCACTTGCTAAAATCTACCTACAATCTTCACTTCATAAATGCACTGTCCTTGCCACCTTTCCTATATTAATTCACCAAAGTCAGGATTTTGGTGCTTTTCCTATCCTTAGTTGCCACCTTTCCTATCTTAATTCACCAAAGTCAAGGTTTTGGTGCTTTTCCTAACCTTAGTTGCAAGTATTTCTTGGTTATCTTCGTAGTTTTTAGTTGGTGGGTCAGATGTTTCAAAAACTTCAAAAATTCAAACTTTGGTTTTCTAAGGTTCCAAATTTTAGTGACCATGCGACATTATGGACCATGACCGTTCAATGAAATTTTGATGGATGGTTGTAGTTGCATTTCAGAAGTATATCTCTCAAGCACTAGATTTTTGAATTGAAACCTCTGAAATTACACTAGAACCATTAAATATTTTACTGTTTAATATTGCCTACATTAGACCAAAATATTTTATGATAAAGCCTTAAATATTAACTCTTTAATCTTGAGGGTCAAGTCTTGTCAACCTAGCGATGTCCCCATTTGAAATTATACACGTGGATAAAGTTTGTTTTAAAAGAGGGATTGTTCAATGAATTTTCGATGGATGGCTATAGATGTATTCCGGATGTAAATCCTTGAAGCACTAGACTTGCAAATTGGTGAAGTTTATTGTGACTTATTGGGACATTGATAATGATTAAGGTAAAATGAGACATTTAATTCTCTCTTTTCAATGTGTCAAAGTACTCTACCTTTCATTTATTCTATTGAAATTCTCAAATTGGTTGTGGTACTGGGTGGAAGCATGGATTAATGCCATATAAATAGCCAGAGTGATTGATTAGATAGATTTATAATTAAAATTGCATGATGTACTATAGAATCATAGATGATGATGTCAATAATCTAGTGATTTTGACAATCGAAAACTTGTGTGGCACTGCCAATTTTGATAATTGACAACTTGTCAGCGTGAGGTATAGTTTACAACTTTGCATGTAGCTAGCTTGAGGTAACGATTAAGTTGGATTTTTGGTTTGCACAAATTGTAATTATTACTAGTCAGTACTTAGTTGTAACTATACACAACCTCACATGTGACATGTGTGAGGTGTACAAGGGACCTAGCTAGCAGTGGCACTTTTGCTAGTAGTTTTGGCCCATAAATAAGGATAGTGAGCACAACTAAAATCATTCATTTAATTTTCACAAGGGTTTTCATTTTGTAGGGTTAATAACTTAATAAGGATTTAGGAAGAAGAAGATGTGGTATAATTGGGGATGCTATAAATTCTCCTACCTCTAGTTATGTAGTTACATAGTAAAAAACCAATTTCCTTCAAGTTCAAAATGAGTGGAATTGGAAAGAAGTTGATTTGGTTTATTAGACTTCTCAGATAGGTTTTGAACCAAGATGGGGAGCTCTAATGGAGATAAGTGCTATCCTAGTGCATGGAAGTTGCAAATAGAAGATGGTATTAGTTTTACTACCCCTCATCATCTGCATGGTTGCCCAGGCAGTTCCCATACATTTAATTTTAGTGCTCATCTTCTACATGGGAGAAATTTTACAATCCCTCATCTTCTACACTAGTATGGTTCTAAAAGAGGCTAATTACATTATGTATCTTCATGGCTCCCATTTCCCCAATTTGATTGGCCCCCCTTTCCTGATGCATTTATTTTTAGAGCCCATGGCTAACTCGACAAGTCCCATATGTTTATTTTTAGAGCTCATGGTTGACCCGACAAGTTCCATTTATTTTTAGAGATACATGTATCACATTTACGTTTTCAACTTTTCACTAGTGGTCTAGTAGAAGCTTGGTGCTTGCACTTACATTTGTATTTGTACTATGTATTAATGTAATAATGTGACATTGTAATTCAGTTGTAATAAAATAAATGGTTGTGCTATTAATGTGACATTGTAATTCATTTTATTAAGTCCTTTGCAAGTTAAGTGATATTAATGGTTGTGCAATGTGCTATTAATGTGACATTGTTATTCATTTTATTAAGGCCTTTGAAATGTTTAGTTTATGGTCCCTTGGCCTTGATGTCAATCCTAGTGCATTAAACTTTAAAGCAAATTTAAAACACATGTTTTATGTTTATTATTTATATCATAAATTACTCAATTGTTTGATGAAAATTTGATGTATGGTTGTAATTGCATTCTGGAATGAAATGCACAGAGCACTACTCTTGAAAACTTAAACCTTTGGAATTACCCTATAATTATTAGATTAAAAAATATCAATGGTTTAGAATTTTCCATAAATGCAGGAGTAAATCATTGCTTTTAATGGCTTGTTTTAAATGATTTCAACCATGTACATTATACTACCTAATTGTGTATTGTGTAGTTTGTAAGTAATGAGTAGACATTTCGGTGTCATTTAGTTTTCTCATTGCAGTGCACCACCCTGTTCTGGATTCCACAGTTCCACTTCCAACAAATCCATTCTAGTAACCCAGTTTAAAGCTTCAACATAGTTTCAACTTCAAGAATAAAAATTCAAAATCTAGGTAAGTTAAAGAATTCATGTGGCTACGTATCATTGCTTGACATTTCTTAAAATCTTATTTTTTCAAACTTTGAAGTATAGGTTTAGGGTTAAGAGGCTTAAGAATTAAGAAAAAATAAGGGCTAATAGGGAATTCACAAATTTCATATTGTTGATTGTATCAATATTTCTACCACCAATACCACTAGAGCAAAGCCAGATAAAAAAATACATAATGCAAAATTGCTTAAAACCCCAAGTTTCACTAATGAATACCATGATATTTATGATCCTAAAACCTATGGTAGGAATACCTCAGAACTTAGATTTTCATCTCAGAATAAGGCTACAAATAAAATGCAATTTCAAGTTAATAGTATCAATGCACTATGGGTAACTAGATTAGGGTGCATGATGTTACATGAAATTTTTCCTTGCCCAAAATTTATCATGGTTTGTGCCCTAAATTATGATGATAACAAAAGAGTAATTGTCAATAAATATAGCAAAGAAGAATTGTTATCCATTAATGCAAAATAACTTGGAAAAGTGTTGGCCTTGGGGTTTACAACTGAAGAATTTGGAAATGTCCACATTGACCTAGAAAAGCTTGCTAGTGATTATGAAGCAGTGGATGAAATGGAGAAAAAATATTTCTTAAATAGAATAGTTCAAGATAGAAACAAATTGAAAGGTGATCATAAGCCTTCTTATGATTTGGATATTTTTAAACCATGGGTTTAGGATACTATTTCCATGCTAGCATTTTGCCTCAGACTAGATAGCAATTTGGAAGTGGGTGCATGCCTCCTTGAAATGGTGTGTAATATCCATTATGGCGTTCCACATGCCAAATATAATTTTATTGAGCACATTGTAGAATCCATGCATAATTATTTTTTAATGATTAAGGAGGTTCCACCAAGAAATTTAGGCTAACAACCTACTTATGCTATCTTTTCTATTCAAATTCAAAGGAATGTTTCAGACCAACAAGCTTCAGATTCAACCCTATGGTAATAGTAATCCCGAGCAAAATAAAATGGCTTTAGTATATGAATGGACCATTGTTATAAGGTTGCATGATTCTCGAAGGAACTACAATAATTTTGTAGACTAATTTTTGGGTCCATTGCATCAAGCAATTACAAATACTCCAATGCCTAGATTGCCTATGTCATGTAGAAACTGCATTCAACTAGGAAAATAAATACAATTGGCTGATTGGTACTTAATGGAAGAATATATTGTGCTAAGATTTTATGGATTGGAAGTGCAGCCATACAAACTTCCAATGCATGTGACAAAAGGGTTTTTCCTTTGGAACATGTAAGGAAGATGCAGAGTATTGATGAAAGACGCTTTAGTGGTTAGGGGAAGAAGATCTTATTTCCTTCTTTACCTTTTTCATGTGGAGGGATCACATTCGAGAGAAAAGCATTTACTGTGGCACATGATCTTTTTATTTTTATTTTATTTTGATGCTATCTGTCACTGGTAGTATGATCCATGTGACACCATTAAATCAATGATTGTGCTCAATAAAAATGTTGGAAGTAGAATTCAACATAAAATTAAACCCTTTCTTGAAAAATTGAGAAACAAAGATTCTTGGGATGAGTTCAAAGTAGCAATGGAGAAAAGTGTTGCTGAGAATGGTATTTCTTTTGAACAATTGTTAGTAGAAATTATTGCATTACATAGAAAGACAATTAGGAGGTACAAAATTTTTTATGAAAAAAGTCATAAACCATCTAGTAGAGTAAAAATCCCAGATTCTCTAGAGAAGGAAGTTACAAAAAAAAATTGGTCATGATAAAATAATTACTGCCTTTTGGTCTATGAGGAAGGAGCTAGGTGATCCAAGAGCTCCTGTAGAGTATGGAGATAATGAAGAAGATCTTGAGTTCTGCAAATTATGGAATATAGAGCATCTGAATGAACAAGAAGATGAAGAAAGTGATGATGATAGGCAAGAAGAAATCCATGTCAATTTCAAACTTGGTTTAAGTGAGGCCATAAAAGAATCATTTACTACAGGAGCAACCATAGCTGAAAAAATGTGTTATGAAGGTGGTCCTTTAGGGTCCCAAAGACAAGGCCCTTGGATGGTAACAAATGTAGAGCATAGAAAACCAGTTGATAAATTTGGCCTTGGGGTTGGAGGTGAAAAAGTAGACCTATGGCATACAGGTCAATTTGTTAGAGCTTCAAATCCCTGTCCTCATGGTCAGACACAATCACAACTAGGACATGCCCATGGTGGAGGTCTTAGTGCAACTGGAACTTCCTCTGGTGGCAATGGTATGGGTAGTACTACTAGTAGTGGTCAACATTTGCTACAACAACAAATTACACACAAGAGGACAACAACATAATATACCATAGAAACACCAGGTGATCAAGGCATACATAAGAGGAAAAGGATTTTGATAGGTCCAACTCCAAGCCACACTACCAATGGATCCACCAGAAAAGAGTTATTTCCAGGAACTCCCCCAATGCCAGTTAGTTTAGATACGACATCATTAGCAACTGCAAGTACTATTCCTTCACCATTCAAGCATTCCATTGTTCCTGCATCCTCGGGTTTCAATTACATTGAAGAGTTTAAAAAGAAATCAGAATTGAATAAAAAAGAAAAGAAGCAACTAATGGAGACTGTGTCTACTCTAACTTCAGAGCCTGCAACAACCATGGTATTACCCACATTTGACACAAGTAAAGAAATCATGGAGTACACAATTCTTTTTCCCACGGTTCAAAACAAACCAGAAAATCAGATGGCTCCATCTAAATTCGAGGTGAACAGTTTTCAATTGGATTTTTATGGAATAAAAATTACTGACAAAATTAATATATCAAAGAAGAACAATGAATTGGTGTACACATCATTGCTAAAGCAATATAGAGAGAAAAAAAGGTTACATATTCAAATTGAAAAGTTACAAGAAGACCTAGCAAATGAGAAAGAAAAGAGGAAAGCAATAGATGACAAGAGCAATGAATTAGAAAAAAGAACTATAAAATTTTCCTCTACATTAACAAGCAAAGAGGATAATCAGAATGAGACTATAGTGAATGAACTAAAGCAAAGGCTAGATGGGAGCAACAAGAAATATGATGAGGAAAAATCCACTTCAGAAAAATTAAGACTAAGCATTGCAAATGGAAATGCATAGTGGGAAGAAAAATTGGAGGAGAGAAAAAGAAATGAAAGATTGGAAGCAAAGTTGATGGAAGCAAAAAATGAAATTAAGTCTAGTCAAAATAAGTTATTTGCATTTTGTAGAGAAACGATGAGGCATATGAAACAAAAGATCTGGGATGAAATAATACAAGGGATTGATCATTTGTGTGACATGTTTCAATTGATTGATACTATCAGAAAACATCATAATAAGCTCAACAAAAATTTAATGGAGAAAAAAAATGTGTTGGCATTAGAGAAATCAACAAATCAAATTCAACAAATAGTCTACAAAGCCAGTGACAATGTTTTGAAATCAAAAGGGATTACTAATCAGCTTGATGCATTAATGACATTGTCATCTTTCATTGAAAAGTGTTTGAGAATGCGTGAAATAGAGAAATATTTGCATTTGACTATAGACAAGATGAAGAAGGTGGATGAAAAGGTAATGAACTTCACAAATATTGGTTTGCCAAATGCTTTTGACAAAAATGAGTGATTCGTTGGAAAGAATGATTTCAGAAAGAAGATGGAGGATGCAAGGAAGATTGATTTGGACCAATTTCCTTAGAACCCAGATGTGGTGACCTATTTGGATTCCATCAAACCATTGCTAACACTGAATGCAAAATTGACTAAAGAATCCAAGATAGGTTCCAATTTGAATCATGAATTGTTAGCAAATCTTCAAGTCAAACAACATCAGTTAGAACAAATGAAAATTCCAACACCTAAAGAGTAGAAGTAGGACAGTCAATTGTTTTTAACCCAAAAGACTTCATAAAAGGCTCAAAATATTAGTTTTGAATCTCCAAGGGTTCCCACACATAACTACAAATACATAGGTCCAGATTGAATAAGGAATTAGGAATTCTAGTCCAAAGATAGATTGTCCTAAAGGCCTAATTAGGTCTATGCACAACAACTCCAATGATATCTAGGCTCTCCCAAACACCCATCAAGCCTCACAATGTTTCTTCAAGAATAAGGTATCTCCATTATATCCTTCTCAAGAAACAAATCCTCCATATCAACTTTCCTTTGGATATTTCTCTCCAAACTAGACAAATTCAGCCTGTCACATACAAGAATGCCATGCTCAACATACACACACCCTTCCAAACATATGAAAGCCCTGAGATGAAACCTCTTCCAAATGAAAAAATAGTTTACAAGCCTCCATTTCCACCAAGATCCAGAATTTCCTCATGAAGGAGAATGGAGTTATCTACATTTTATTACATAAACCCTAGTTATGAGGTTTTTAGACCCACCAACACTAAAATGGGTGTATCTCCCTTAATTCTTAATGAAACAAACCCACACCAAGTGCAACAGAAAGTTAATTCATTCCCCTATCTAATCATAACATCCACTAATCTGTACATGTATTGTACCAGGATGTACAACAAGAAAAATAGTGAAAAATGTGCCTTTTCTCAAAAAATTTAGTGTTTTATTGATTCCAAAGTTTCCAAAATCCTCAAAAAGCCTCCTCTTGACCTCATGGGAGGTTTACATATTATTCCCATGCACGTTCCAACTATCTCTAACTAATCTTTGAATTTATTGAACATTAGAAGACAATTAAATTCTTTTTTACACCTTTTTATGACCATTAGGCCTTTTTAGACCTTTTACATATTTTACATTTTGAAGACTATGACTCCAAACCTACTTGAATCAATAAAAACATGCCTAAATAGGCTTACAAACAAGAAATAAATGATTTCCATCCCTTACCCACACTTGTGGAGGGTTTTGACCTACTTTGACCAATTAGGTTCTGATTGCCCACACCAAGCAAAAATGGAAAAAATGCCTTACAACTTATTTCAAATCAATCACAAATGGCCCTTTGGACCTTGTTACATAACATAAACACAAAGACCAAAAAAAATCACAAACCAAAAGAAACTAGGTCCATTGGACCCATAGGTGCTCCTGCACCATACTCCCAAGCAAGAAAAAGATCTCAAGTCCTCTTTGAGATTAGGACTTCTACAATAGTCCCATGCTGCTTAATATCATTTTCTGACATCCATGTAGCATCCTGTTTAGGTAGACCTTGCCATTTAACTAGATATTCCTTGTAAACCTTCCTTCTAGTCTTCTTTGTCTCCTTGGTGTCTAGGATGCATTCAAGAGTCATAGGTTGGTTGGGGGGTAGTTCCTTCACCCAATCTTCATCCTCCATTGTTGTTGTACCTACTCCATCACCTAAATTCACATAAGCTTTGAAAGGATACAAATCAAAAATTTTGAAGATAGGAGAGATTGCCACCCCAAGAGGTAGCTTTATTTCATAAGCATTTTGGACAAACTTGTGGACCACCTTGCAAGGTCCTATCTTCTTCATCATGAATTTGGTATACTTTCCTTTTGGAAGTCTCTCCTTCTCAAGTATACCATCACCAAATCTCCAACCTTGAATTGGAAATTCCTCTTCTTTAAATCTTCCTTTTCCTTATACTTCTCAACATTCTTTTCAAGGGTTTCCTTCACTTGTTGATGAATATCCCTGATTGTAACAACAAAGTCCTCACCTTGAGCACTTCTCTTATCAACTCCTTGTAGATCTCTTATTTCATAGACCCCTCTAGGGTGCATGCCATAGGCTACTTCAAAAGGGCTTCTACCCATGCTCCTATTCTTGGAGTCATTATATGCAAATTCAGCCTGAGGTAAGATCAGATCCCAAGCTTTTTCATGCTCCTTAGTAAGGCATCTTAAGAGATTTCCTAATGATCTATTCACCACTTTAGTTTTTCCATCCGTTTGTGGATGGTATGCAGAGCTAAAGGATAGATTTGTTCCAAGTTTCCTCCACAAGGTCCTCCAAAAGTGACCAATGAATTTATAATCCCTGTCAGAAATAATGCTTAAAGGCAGTCCATGTATCCTAACAACCTCCTTAAAGAAGATACCTACTATATGAGATGCATCATTGGTGCATTTACAAGGAAGAAAATGTGCCATCTTACTAAATCTATCAACTACAACAAAGACACTATTAAAACCTCTTTGGGTTCTAGGAAACCCCAATACAAAGTCCATACTTACACACTCCCAAGGCCTATTGGGAATGGGTAGTGGCTGATAGAGTCCTGCATCTTATGAAGTTCCCTTTGCTCTCTGACATATTGTGCATCCTTCCACAAACCTTCTCACGTCCACCTGCAACTTTGGCCAATAATAAAATCTCCTAACTTGTTCCAAGGTCTTGTCAAGGCCAAAGTGACCTCCAAGACTCCCACTCTATTTCTCCTTTATGATATTCTCCCTCATTCAGCATTTAGGCACACACAATTGGCTTACTTTGAAGAGAAAACCATTCTGCAATAAAAATTCAAAGTATTCACCATGAAAAGAGTTAAATGCTTCTCATAAACATTGTATAACTCCTTGAAATCTAAGTCTTCATGATACATATCCTTTAATGCATCAATCCCCATGCTTTGGAGTTGGATCTCTTGTGCTATAAGTGCCCTTCTACTAAGAGCGTTTGCCACCTTATTTGCTTTACCCTTCTTATGCTTTATTGTGAAAGTATAGGCTTACAAAGACTATACCCACTTCATGTGCCTATGGTTGAGTTTGTCATGTGCATTCAAAAAACTCACGGGATGATTGTCAATATAAACAACAAATTATTTAGGTAACAAGTAGTGCCTCCACTTTTTGAGGGCTCGAACCATAACATACAATTCCAAATCATAGGAAGAATACTTCCTCTTTGCTTCATTCAGCCTCTCACTGAAAAATGCAACCGGTATGCCTTCTTGGCTCAAAATAGCCCCTATTGCTTGATTGCTAGCATCACACTTAATGGTAAAAAATTTATCAAAAACAGGGAGCACAAGTATAGGCTATTGTGCTACTCTCTTTTTCAGATATTCAAACCCTTTATCAGCCTCATTGGTCCAAGAAAACTTACCTTTGTTACCTCCTTTGATGGTGTCCAAGATGGGTGCACAAATTTGACTAAATTTCTTGATGAACTTTCTATAAAAGCTTGCAAGTCCATGAAAGATTCTCACATCTCCCATGGATTTTGGTGTTGGCCAAGTAAGAATAGCATCTACCTTTGAAGGATCCATCTTCAAACTTCCCTTGTAAATGAAAAAACCAAGGTATACTAGTTCTTCCTTCGTGAACTCACACTTTTCCATGTTGATCAATAGATTCTCCTCTTGTAACCTCCTTAGTACCATGTCAAGGTGATTCAAATGTTCTTCTTTAGACCTACTAAACACAAGGATGTCATCTAGATAAACTACAACAAACTTTCCAATGAAAGGTCTCAATACCTCATTCATAAGGCACATAAAGGTACTAGGGGCATTTGATAACCCAAAGGGAATCACCAACCACTCATAGAGTCCTTCATTAGTCTTAAAATTTGTCTTCCATTCATCCCCCTCTCTGATCCTTATCTGATGGTACCCACTCTTTAGATCAATCTTGGAAAAGTAAGATGCTCCTGATAGACAATCCATGAGATCCTCCATTATTGGCATTGGGAACCTATATCTGATTGTGATCCTATTAATGGCTCTTGAATCAGTACAAAGCCTCCAATTCACATCCTTCCTTGGTGCTAGGATAGTAGGAACAACACATGGAATCAAACTCTTCCTCACTAGCCCTTTGTCCATCAACTTTTGCACTTGTCTTGCAATCTCCTCATTTTGAGCAAGTGTCATTTTGTATGCAGCCTTATTGGGTAATGTAGCCCATGGAATTAGATCAATATAGTGGCTTATATCCCTAATGGGAGGTAGGGAACTAGGTAGTTCATTCACTGTTATGTCCTTGTACCTTTCCAACAACTCTTGGACTTCCTTTGGTGCATCTTCCTTCTTCTTTGTGGGAAGATCTTCTTCACTTTTTGGCTTCATAATCAAGAAGAATCCTCTTCCTCCTCCTTTTTTCAAGGTCTTCATGAAATCCTTCTCACCCACCATCAAAACACTAGGCCCTTCATGCTTTTCCTTGTCTTCTTCTAGAAAATGTGAAAGGTTGTAAGTCTTCCCATCCTTCACAATGGAGTAAGTGTTCTTCTCCCCATCATGCTTAGTCTTCCTATCAAACTGCCAAGGCCTACCAAGTGGCCCACATCCATAGGGATGATGTCACATAGAACATTGTCTTTATATGGCCCAATGTTAAATTCCACCCATACTTGCTCATCCACCAAGACCTATTGTCCTTTACTAAGCCATGAAACTTTGTATGGGTTAGGGTGAGAAATTATTTTCAAATTCAATGTTTCTACCAACTCAATTGAAGCAAGATTATCAATTGATCCTGAATCCACTACTATCCCACACACTTTACCTTGTACCTTGCAATTTATTGTAAAGAGTTCTTTCCTTTGTCGGGGTTCTTCAGGGATTGGTACCTTGAGTAATGTTCTCTTAATCATGAAGGAATCTCTAACTTCTGATGTAATGTTTACTATAGGTGAAGTTACACTTTCTTCATCCTCATGTACTAGTTGGTTCCTCCTTTCTCCACCATGAGAGCTTGAGCCTTGTTTTTTAGGACATTTGAATGCTGGATGTCCAGGCTAGCTACAATTGTAACATCTTCCTGAAAATTGGTTTGAGCCTCTTCCTCCATTAAATCTTCCCCTACCATTAGGTCTCCTACCCCTAAATCCCCCTCTATTGCTTGAGTCTCCACTTGACTCATTGTGGCTAGATTCTTCTTGATGTTTTTGAGATTGATTTATGCCCCTACCTCTGAAATTTCTGCCTCTTCCTCTATTTTTTTGCTCTTGTTTCCTTCTTATCTTCTCTTGCGCCCTATGTGCAACTTGTATGCAATCTTCCATATTCTTGGGAAAAACCAAACTAATCTCATCATGAATATTGAGTCTTAGGCCATTGATATACCTGGCCACTTTTTCCTTCTCACTTTCTTCATGACTGCATCTCATTCTCAACTTGTAGAATTGTTCAGTGTAGGATGAAACATCCATGTCTTTTTGTTTCAGATTCTACCTCTTTCTATACTCCTATATTTCATGATCAGTAGGAAGGAATTGTTCCTTCAACCTATGCACCATCCTATCCCATGAGTTAATCATGGATTTACCCATCTTGACCCTTTCTCCTTGGGTGAAATTCCACCATGTCAAGGTGGATCCCTTCAACTTTGTTTTGGAAAACTTTACTTTCTTATTCTCTGCCATGTATTTGTATTAAAAATAGTTATTTAGAGACTCCACCCACTCTAACACTTCATCCACATCCATTTTTCCACTATATACCAGAAAAGAAATCTTTACTTTAGAGGATTCTCCTATGGATTCTTGCAAGGATTTAAGGAGTCTTCTCTCATGAGGGGGTATCTCTTCCCCCTAAGGGTTATCTTCATCTTCTTCACCCTTTGGCTCTTCTTTAGAGGAACTCTCTTCCTCAACCACCACTTCTCTTCTCCTTTCTCTTACTTTCAAGGCCTCTATCTCTTCTCTCAAGGCCTTCAATTCTCTTAAAACCACCGATCTAGCTTTTGGAGGCATGATATCTTCCTTTCAACAACTACCTGCAATCAAAATTAAGATTTGATACCACTATGAAGTAGAGGAAATGGTGGGTTATCAGAATTAGGAGGCATAATTTCTCTCAAACATGGGCCATCTTCAATCATTCATACTATTAGGCTTGTCCCTAGGCTTCCAAAGGCCAAATCAAGGAAATTGCAATACTATCTTCCCAACATAGGAAAGATTGACTTGTACATGTTCAAAATTCTCCCATAATGCTTTAAAGACATACACCATGCCTGGAAATGGCATATTGCATTAGACTTCCACTCAGACCTAGTAGGCCTAGCCAATGTTGTCAAGATGACAATCAATCATTTTTAACCCAAAAGAATTCATAAAAGGCTCAAAATCTGGGTTTTGAATCTCCAAGGGTCCCCACACATAACTACAAAGACATAGGTCCAGATTGAATAAGGAATTAGGACTTCTAGTCCAAAGACAGATTGTCCTAAAGGCCTAATTAGGTTTGTGCACAACTCCAATACTATCTAGGCTCTCCCCAACCCCCCTCAACCCTCACAATGTTTATTTAGGCATCAAGTAACTCCATTATATCCTTCTCAGGCAAAAAATCCTCCATATCAACCTTCCTTTGGATATTTCTCTCCAAACTAGACAAATTCAACCTGTCACATACAAGAATGCCAGGCTCAACATACACACACCCTTCGAAAAATTTGGAAGCCCTAAGATGAAACCTCTTTCAAATGAAAACATAGTTTACAAGCCTCCATTTCCACCAAGAGCTAGAATTTTCTCATGACAGACAATGGAGTTATTTACATTTTATTACATAAACCCTAGTTATGAGGTTTTCAGACCCACCAACACTAAAATGGGTGTATCTCCCTTAATTCTTGATGAAATAGACCCAAACCAAGTGAAACATAAATTTAATTTATTTCCCTATCCAATCATAACATCCACTAACCTGTATAGGTACTGTACTAGGCCATACAACAAGAAAAATAGTGAAAAATGTGCCTTTTCTTAGAAATTTCAGTGTTTTATTGATTCCAAAGTTTCCAAAATCCTCCAACAGCTTCCTCTCAACCTAATAGGAGGTTTACATAGTCTTCCCATGCCCATTCCAATTGTCTCCAACTAATTTTTGAATTAGTTGAACGTTGGAAGACAATTAAGTTCTTTTTTACATGTTTTTATGACCATTAGGCCTTTTTAGACCTTTTACATCTTTTACATTTTGAAGACTATGACTCCAAATGTAATTGAATCAATAAAAACATGCCTAAATAGGCTTACAAACATGAAATAAATTATTTCCATCCCTTACCCACACTTGTGGAGGGTTTTGACCTCCTTTGACCAACTAGGTTCTGATTGCCCACAACAAGAAAAAATGGAAAAAATGCCTTACAACTTATTTCAAATCAATGACAAATGGTCCTTTGGACCTTATTACATCAGATAAACACAAATACCAAAAAAAATCACAAACCAAAAAAACTAGGTCCATTGGACCCATAGGTGCTCCTGCACCATAGTCAGTAGTCCTCGAAGTTTTATAACCTTGTCACAGATTTCTAAATTGTCATAACTTCCTGATTCCCTGACTTGGTTGATGGTTCACTTTGCTGAGTTCCAATTCTTTCTTGGTCATATTTATAGTCGGTGGGTCACTAGGTCAGATGTTTCAAAAACTTTGAAACTTCAGACTTTGGTTGTAAGGTTCCAAGTTTCAATGACCACGTGACATTATTGACTTATCTTTCCTTTCAAAGGCGCAATCATCTGACACCTCATTGAATGCTATGTACAAACTAATATAAAATATGAAATACAATATAAAATATAAAATATCACAATTCCATGGAATACAACATAAAATATCATCAACTATAGTTTGACTTTGGAATATGATTCATGAAGTGCAATATAAAATAAAATATCATGAAGTGCAATGATTCACAATTTCATTGAATAAAATATAAAATATCAACTACAGTATGGAACAATGGAAACTAATCCATGAAGTGTAGTATAAATACCTAAAAGTTGCTAATTCTCTTCCATTTCCCAAATGGCATCAGGGTCCTCAAAATGACATTCATCATCAGATAAAGTAAAAGAGTCATCTTGAATTTGATTCCAAGTCCACTCTTCATTTTCTTCGGACTATCTCAAATTCAACATTCATTGTGTTATTTTTGTCAATGTCATCTATCTGAGTCCCATTTCCATTGCCAATGCCACCAGTACCAACCTTTGGAATTGGAGTGTTGCACAACTTAGTCCCTCTTCTTTCACATGTGGACCTCCAGATTGTGATTTCCCTTTCAAAAGGAAAGTTTTTGACATTATATGTAGTTCCTTTCATCCTCAAGAAAATTTCCAAATTCTTGTCTAGTTTGTTTCTTAAATTTGATTTCAAAAACCCCAATGTATTGAAAACTCTCTCATCCTCCATTGACCCCAATATCATTGTTTGACATAAATCAACAAGTTTGAAATATTCTGATATCAAACCACACAATATTTCACTCTGACCTAAGTTTGTCCAAACCTTTTTTATTGATCTTGGTTCAAAGGCCTTGTCCTTTCCCATGGATTTATACTAGTCCTTCATAGCTATTACAAAATTCCTACATTGTTTTCTAATCTTAGCTTCATCTAAAATTCCTTCTATTTTCTGCTCATTGTTTGTTATAGTTTTCAAATCATGTTTGATCAAGATTTTTACCTCAGCATTAAAATATGTTGGGTTATCTAGGTTTTCCCAAAATTGAGGATACACAATAGTCATGGCTTCAAGTATTTCATCTCGAGGGAATCTTTCATGAATCTTTGAGGAAAGAGATTTTGCAATATCCTTCAAATGATCACCAACAGATTTAATGCCTTGAAAATCTTCCTCGTTACCAACTACTTCTCTATTAGAGCGCCTAATTGTCTTACAATGGTACATTTTTATCTCATATCCATGTACAAAGATGCATAAGTTTTTGCTTTCATTAAACTATAAATAATTATCAGGATCATTCAAATCAATAATTTTCTGCCACATGAAATAATTTGGGCCATCTTGTGTTAGATCTAGATATAGATGATCGAGGGCCAAGCATGTATGTTTACGTAGATTGGAATATTCATTAATATACATAGTTCTTTTTTGGGCTTTCTTCACAAGCTCATTCATCACATCTAGCATGGGGAGAAGATTAGTTAAAGTCAAGAGTATCTCTATATCGCTTAACCTATGTACGAGGTCAAGAGATTTTTCTATTGTGTTGTGATGCTCATACATCACTCCAATCAAGGATTGATATTCTAAAAGAACTCATTACGTTGGTCCATGCAGGGAGATCCATCTAGTATCGACATCCTTGAGAAGCTTGTTTCCTGGAGTTATTCCCTTAGAATTTTTTTGAAATTCTGTGAAACATTTAGGACTTTGGCAGAAATATGTGTGGATCTCACAGACTAGATTTTTGACTTTTGATAAGTTATAGGAAACTTGCTTACAATTTTATATGCTAAATTCATTATGTGGGCCATGCAATGAATGCCAAGCATGTATGGTGCACAAGTAGTTTGTAATTTTGTGCAAACACTGGTCCTTTGACCTTGCATCACTACAGCTCCATCAGCTCCTACACACACCAACTTTTTGGCAATTGTCAACTAATCCATACCTACAATTTCATTCAAAGATTTCTTGACTAGTTCAAATATATTTTGCGATGTTGAACTTTCCTTCATTTTATGAACACAAAGAAGATGAGCTTGGTGAACATGTTGTTGTATAGTATACAAATGCATACAGACCTAAGAAGTATTGTCTACCATAGTAACTTCATCTAAAGATAATGCAATGAAATTTGACTCTTTTACTTTAACCTTTAAATCTTCCTTTTCCACTGCAGATAGTTTTCCCATTCCCATCCAACATTTACTGACCAATGTGAGTAGGGATAGTGAGGAACATTCAAATAAGATAATAAACCAGAATATTCTGGGTAGTTTGTCATAGGACGCCCTATAGAAAAAATATGAAAAACAACAATCATCTGAATAGTTTTTGACATATTTGTTGCTTCCATTGCTTTCCCAAATTGAGCCTCAAGTGTACCTTTACATGCACCAAGCTTCGAAATTTTTTGGTGATGCACTTCATAATCCACAACATACCTAACATGAAGACATTCTTCCTTTGATTTCCATTGTACGACTGATTGTTCCTTTCTGTCTATGATTTGTTTTTCATAAACTTTACTGATATGCTTTTCTATAGTGTCAATCTTTAGCTACGTCTCATCTCTTCCACATTTCCAAGTAAAAATCGTACATCTAGCCAATTTTGCATTTTCAATATCATTTGATTTCCCCACTGGTTCAATGAATGGGTACTTTGACAACCAACCAAGTTGAAAACTCCTTGTCATTTCCCACTCGCACCCCCTTTTTGGTTTATTTTTCCTTTTCTTGCTACCAACATCATCATCCTCATCCAATTCAATTATCTCATTCTAGCTAACTGGGCCTAGGCTATCACTTGGAACATCTTCTATGATATTGCTATCTTGATTTGATACATTTTGATTTAAATCAATGGCAATCTCAACTTGACCTTCTGGTGGAAGTGAGGTATTGGGAATGCTACAAATATTTAGTGGAAGAGTTGATGATGTAGCTCCATCTTGACCTAATGGATTAGAATCTTTGGAAATTCCAAACTAAGACTATATGGCACATCTATGTTTTTTGTGTTTTGATGGCCTCCCAGTCTCTTCACCACCCCGAGGAGCGACAGGAGTCTCTTCACCACCCTGAGGAGCCTAAGGAGTGGCCAGAGTCTCTTCAACACCCTGAGAATCTTGAGGAGTGGCAAGAGTCTCTTCACCACCCTGAGGAGCCCGAGGAGTGACAAGAGTCTCTTCACCACCATGAGGAGCCTAAGGAGTGAAATGAGTGTTTTCACCAAACTGAGGAGTGGTACGAGTCTGAGGAATGACAAGAGCCTTACCACCCTAAGGAGAAGAAGGAGTTTGAGAAGTGGAAGGAGTCTCTTCACCACCTTGAGGAGTGACAGGAGCCTTACCCTGGCTGCTCGAGTTGCTTGACATATTCGTCTCTCACTTCAAATAAAAACTAGAAAAAAAATTCTTCTTGTTTAAGGACAGAGAATAATAATATAGATCCCATTCCCTACTCAATATCATCTTTAAGACTAAAGCAAAAATGGAAAAGAGATCAAGAAAACTTATTATTATAACTAATAACACTATGAAGAAATGATCACTCACCTTTAAGTCTATGTTTTTGGCTTTGGCTGAATTTTGAATAAATGACACTTTCGATTGTATTTATTTCTATTCGAGGAATGCATTAATAATATTCCTTTCAGTGATTTATAAAAGATTGTGTGAATGGAAATGCAATAGGAATTTATAAGTAGTGTGATAAGTGTTGTTCTTTAAATATGGTGCAGAATCACATATCAAATTCGATACCATGGAATACAATATCAAATTTTTGGCTTTTCCTAAACTTAGTCACTAGTCCTCAAAGTTATATAACCTTGTCGCGGAGTTCTAAATTTTCATAAGTTTGTAATTCCTTGACTTGGTTGATGGTTCACTTTGTTGAGTTGCAAGTATTTCTTGGTCATCTTTCTACTTAGTGGGTTAGAGGTTTTGAAAACTTTGAAACTTCAGAGTTTGGTTCTAACTTCTAAGTTTCAATTTGTTGAAGCAAGAATGGGAAAGAGATAAAGAAAACTTATTATTATAACTAATAACACTATGAAGAAATGATCACTCACCTTTTAAGTCTATGTTTTCAGCTTTCACTGACTTATGAATGGAGAAGTAGAAACTCAAAACCGAACAAAATGTGTAAGAATAAATGACACTTTTAATTATATTTATATCAATCCATGATTCCATATTTGGAAAATTTTGCAAGATTTTTAAATGGTATATTAAAAATTTGGCAAATCTCACATTCTTATACAATGATATGTTGTAATTTTTAAGGTAAAATGTGTCCTGAAATGTAATTATTTTTAATGTTATTGGCGAAATAGGTCCTCATGAGCAACTATTTATAAATTTTAATTGGTGAAATGGGTCTTCACAAGAAACTATTTATAAATTTTAATTGGTGAAATGGGTCCTGATACAATGTTGTTTTAATAGTATTGGTGAATATGTAGGTGTTTTATTAAATGCTTTCGAGATTCTGGGAAAATATATTAGTTGGTCCAATTGAAACACGTAGTTTGATAATGGAAAATTTCTTTCTTAAATATGCCTCATAAAAAAACTCATTGGTGAATGGACATGCATTGGACCTATAGTTTGTAAAATCTGAGTGATTTGGACACCCTGTCGGGTGCAAGAAATTTTCTTCAATTTTGACTTGGTCAATTCCTGGAATTCGTCAATTGGTGAAGATTCGTCACTAAAGTTTTTCCTGGTGAAGGATAACATCTTTTTGTAGGTCTCCAAAGCATTTAAACATTCAAACAAGCAAGATCCAAATCCTTGATAAGATGTGTATGAATTTAGTCCTTCAAGGTACCCATTGAAGACTGGTGAGTTGCAACACATTGTTGATTCATCATTCCTTCCTTTCCATTATCATTTATCATCGACATTTTTCCATTGTGGAAGTGGGAACATGTACACAAGGTTTGACTGAGGAAAACCCCCATATGGAAATTTTTTTTCCCTTTATGGATATGTAGGTTACAAGATTGAAGAGGATTGAAGAGATATTGAAGATCCATTTATCATTATTGCATTTAAATCCATAAAAGTTGTCACACCATAGGAACTCACAAAATTTACTGATGACATTCTGACAACTTTGCAAGTGGAAATAGGTATCTAAAATTTGCCACCAAAGGACCCCAAAAGTTGGCTAGGACACCCCTACAAAGACTCAGATGCCCCTTGGTGACTATGTCGATCTACAATGCCCTAAACAAGCTTTTTTGTGTTGGTACATATCACTCTGCAGTCCCTAGATCCATGTACAAATTATTGTTTCCATTTGCTAGTTATGGGATCTTGCATTTTACATATTAGGGCATATAGGATCATTAGGTTAACCATTCCAAAAATATTTCCAATCCATTTTCATCCTCAATTAGATGTAGATCCTGGTCTGATTGGTTGACCTTCATGGTTGTAAGTTAATCTATGCACCTTGTTGATCTACATTTTAATGTAACTTGGAAAAAGGCCACCCTTGCATCCTAGGTTCTTTGCATTTAGGACCTATGATCCCTTTTTCTATGTTTCAATCTCTATTATCTACAAGGAGGTGCAAAACACAATTCCAAGTGTGATATATAGTCGACAAAACACATTGAAGAAACCTTATTGAATGAAAATGGTGATGATGGATTAATAGGTTTTGATGCAATTCATACCAAAATAGATTTTGATTTGGATTAATAAATCTAGAAACACATTCCTTTGGTGTAACACATTTTAGAAAGGTTCCAAAAATTTTGAGTACTAAAAATAGGCGTTGCCCTGCTATGCTCGGTAGTAAGCCTCAAACTAAATTGGCCTTTGTAGTGATCATACTATCATAAAAATTAGATGAGACATTGTTAAATCTTAGTAGATCACGTGTTACTAATTGCAAGATCAAATTTGTAACTATAATGGATTTTGGTAGGAACTATTATGCCTAAACGACAAATAGAATGTTATTGAAAACCTACAAACAAACAAACAAAAAGAAAAGAAACAACCAAAGTGTAAGAATATATTTTTTTGTGATGAAAGATTGCTCATATAGCCTAGGATGCTTCTATATCATGGCCCATGCAATACTGACCTTGGTAGGAAGCACATTCATTAAGAAAATCCTTTCTACAAAATATTTAACAAGAGAAAACTTTTTTACCAATATATAGGCATCCTATCAAATTACAAATTGACAAAACATCATAAGAGTTGGTCAAGCCCTTGGCTCATAAATAACTTTTGAGAAAAAACTTCTTGAATGGTTTGGTTGTTAATGCCTTCCTCAAGAACTCTAAAACCATTGATGTCAATATCAAATGCTAATCCATTATGGTTGATAGCTATTACATAAGAAAAACTACTCTAAGACAAGCATAACCTAGACAAAAGAGCCATGATAAATAAAAATAAATAAAATATTTTTTTCTAAAACAAAAGAAAGTCATATTATGAAATATAGCAAGACTGTAAATGCTAAAAACATTTAAATTGAAACTAAACATCACTCACATATCTCTTACCAATTCACTAATAATTCCATTCTATATTATTTTTAACATTTTATTAGAATAAAATAAAAAAAAATCTATTTCTATTATTATTAAAAATATAAATAACTCTCTTATTTTATAATTTAGAAATAAATTTATGTGGAATCAATATCTTTACAAAAGTCATAGAAGGCTTGTTCTAAACAAATAAAGCGCTATTCTCCATTGGGATATGAAAAGGAGGAAAAATAGAGACGTGTGGAGCCATTATAGAGGAAAGATGCTCTTCAATCTCCTTTCTTCCACAAGGGGAATACATTATGTGCAGTCCCCTCATGTGAGAGACAAAAAGGATAAAGTAAAAAATATACGAACATTAAAAAAATAAGTTAAAGGAATATGTCTAATGCCGGAAATAAAGAAAAAGCTTCTATTCCTCCACCAATCTCAACTACCTTCCTTGGGAAGTTTGGGACTTCTTTTTATGCTTTCTCGTTAATGTAAAAAGCTTTCATTTTTTTATGTTTACCAAAATTAGAAGAGAAAGAACACGTTGGTTTCTTAGTGTGCATTTATTGGGAAACACTTCACAAATATTGTATTAATTTTAAAATATTAAGAAGTATAATTTTAAAAGATTTGCTATGAAAATGTGGTAGATTTATATGATATGTCAAAATAAGAGTTTTAATAAATAATTAAACATTAATTATACATAATGATTTTAGATGAGGCGGGGAAAGATCATCCTATCTCTAAACATGCTATTGAGGAGTTTCATTGGACAAAGGATGAGGAAGTTCATCTATTTTTTGGCTCTTGAATATGCAAGGGGATTAAAAATCTCCATCGTAGAAGTGGATTTATTATAGTAGTTTCTTGTTTAATGCGCTTACTCTTAAAAGTCTTGTCATGTGGAGGTTTAGAGTAGCTTCTTTGTTGTATAGGAAGTGGTGGTAAGTGACTTCAATAATTAGGTAGCTTTGCTAGTATGACATAAAGGTTGAGTGGTATGGATATTACCCATAGGAGGGAATTTACACTTAGTGCAACGTGTGCTCATTGAATGATTGAGGAGATCCTAAAGATGTTGAAACTTCAAAGAAAATTTCTTAGCTTGGGCTTGAATCTATAAGTGAATAGAGGGAGCAACAATAATCTTCTTAGAAAGAGAAATTATTGTCAACATTTCCAATATTGAATATTGGTCCACTTCTAGCATTTCATAAATGAAATAACATAGAAGCCTAGAATAAATGCCAATGTCTAGAAAGATAAGTACACAATTGCATCGTATCTCAAAGAGATCAATCCTCCAAAAAATATTTAGATGAAATAGAGAAATGACAATGGATCCATTTCAATACATCTTGAGCTTAAGAGGAAACTAATTAAAAAATGTTTATAATGTAGAGCATTTATGGTGAACAAGGTTAGTATGGGTAAATATCTCTCCTATTTGTAACCCCTAATAGTTTAAGAACCAAAGAATGTGCCCAAGTTTAGCTTACCACAAGCTTACTAAAGTCCATTGATTTAAAAACCTTAAAAGCAAGGGAATAATTCATCCACCTCTCCTTGTTCAACTTGTTAAGAGTTAAGAGTGGAATGATTAAGACTCTAAAGGGAAGGAAAAAAGGTGTAATTCTTGAATGTGGCATTGCAATTTCACTAATTGTACTTACACCATGCTCTTGGAGGCTAAAGACCAAGCTTATGTTATGAGAAATTCACTATATAAACGTAAGGCCTATAATATTAATTCATAGGCTAGTAATTGTATTTTCATTTCTATCTTATCATATTTGATTAATATTACCCCTCCCAATATATTTTTCTAATTATAAATAATCCTTATTTTTCCATGTATATGAACTAACCATTTTCCATGCTATTTTTATAGATATTCTTATTTCTACCTTTTTTTATTTTCTATTTTTATTTCAATTAAATTTTATTATGTATTTAAAATACCTTATTTGAATTTAATTTTAAAATATTATTAATTTTTTTGAGATCTATGCAATACTAAACCCATTGCTAGGTAATCATTCCTCCATGTCCACTCCTATAAGATGGAAACATTAATGCTTTCAAATATTATATCATTATATCCTATCATCCACATAGAAGATCCCCAATATTAGTTGTGTTGAAAAGACAATTGAGACGGGGGGTGAATTAGTTGTAAAAAATTTAAACCTTTAAATCATTCACCAGAAAAAATCCTTAGCACTACTTAAAATGATTAAACATTAAGTGCAAGTGCATAAAATGAAAACCATCACACAAACACAACAACACTAGATTTATGTGGAAAACCTAATAAGGGGAAAAACCACGGTGAGGATTAACTCACACTATAGAGAATATCAAAATTGCTTACAAAAGCTCATTGCTTGAGAAACAAGGCTCATTGCCAAAAAAAGGACTCACTGTCTGGATCAGGACTCACTATCCAATAGGACTAACCACCCGGAGGGGTAACTACCACATAGATACAAAGAAGATAGAAGAGATATATGTTACAGAGAGAAGACAATCTCAATGCAACAATGATTTCCACCACAATTTTCTCAATCACTTACAGACATGCATGAATGAAATAAAGTACACCTTCAACTCACTGCATTTGGAAACTCAACATTTAGAATTCACACTAATCTACCACACTCATATCACACACACCAACTAATTCATATCTATTTTACATTTATCTACTCTATTTCTTTGCACTTATCTCTCTTTGTACATCTTTTCACCACTAACTCATCCTGCATTTATACCATCTTCAACTTTGAAACATATCCAAAATCACCCATCCATCAATAAATTTAGATTAGATCAGCGCCAAAACATCCTAGGTTGGAATTAGAATGAGGGAAACCCAAAAACATACTTGATGAGGACCCAAATAGGTCCAAGACGCTTCATCAACTTTGAAGATAGTGTTCAACACAAGGTTGACCAAACTAGTGTAAAACACATTGAAAAATTAAGCATGAACCTTTTAGATACTGAAATTATCGTCAATACGATCATAACAACTTAACTCTAGAACCGTAAGTCATAAGACTTTACCAAAGAGGAATCCAGACCTCAGCTAGAAACACAGAAAACCATAGTTCACAATTGGTGAACATAACTCACACTGTACAATGAATTAGAAGTCAAAAATATAGATATAGTAGCTTCCAACAAACATGATCAATTCATCTAAACTGTACAAACATTGGAGAAAATCCTGAAGCAAAAACCAGAGCAACCAATGAACACCTGCAACCTTTCCTCAATACAATTTTCTCAATATCCTTGACATGAACAATCAATAACTTGTATCAATGACATCAATGAAAACAACAACCAGTTGATAACCAATTGACCAGTTGACATCAATGACAACACCTTCATTCTTGCAACAAAGTCCCCCTTTGTCATTGATGGCAACACATGATGTGAAAAACCATCAAAGACAACAAACTAACTCAGAATACACTTCTCAAGATTTTTCTTTCTATTTCTCTCCCTTAGTAGATGATCTTTTTTACATTCTTCCTCTACTCTTTTTCACATTTTTCCTCTCCCCCTTTGATATCAATGGAAAATGCAAAAGATATTTTATATTGATTTACCCTTTGATAGAAATCATAATACTCATACAATGACAACACATGACACTACCTACTCCCCCTGAGAGATAGCCACGAAAACATCTGTCCAGAAGAAAGATAGATCCATAGATCCACCAAACTAATGCATCTCCATATGCATCTAGTTCAATAAGGAGGGGAAATGACCCCTAACTTCTCCTGGAGATACACAAAAGTATCTTTAGGAAGAGACTTCCTAAATATATCAACAATATGATCCTTCATCGGGACATACTCAAGCTTTACTTCATTCTCCATGACCTTCTCTCTCAAGAAAAGATACCTGATAGATATATGCTTTGTCTTCATGTGCATCACTAAATTATTTGAAATGTTAATTACACTTTTGTTATCATAGAAGATATAAATAGGATCATCATACACCACTGTGATATCTTTCAATGTCTATTTCATCCATAGAACTTGTGTACAACAAGATACAACAACAATATATTCAGCTTCAACCATAGACAAGGAAATTGAATCTTTATGTTTACTCAACCATGTCACCAATCTACAACCAAGAAATAATGCACCACCACTTGTAATTTTTTTGGAATCTACACATCCAATCCAATTTGCATCTATATAAGCACAAGTAGTGTAAAGTCAGTATCCCTAGGATACCATAACCCATAATCCAGAGTGTCATTCATATATATAAATATTCTTTAAACAATAGAAACATGTATTTCCTTAGAATCTTCTTGAAATCTAGCCACAAGACAGACATCATGAATAATATCTGATCTAATAGCATTCAAATAAAATAGTCCACCAATCATAGTTCTATATTTACTCTAATTAGCCTTAGGTGAATCATCATCTTCACCTAATTTGCAACTAGTCACCATAGGAGTGCATACTAGTTTGGAATCATTAATCAAAAAATTCTTCAACATCTCTTTCACATACTTAGACCGTGAAATAAAAATTACTTTCTCTGTTTAATTGATTTGCATCCCAGGAAAGAAATACATCTCTCCAAACATAGACATTTCAAATTATTTTTACATCTCTTCTACAAACATCTTACACATAGTTTCATTTCCTCCAAAAATAATGTCATCAACATATACAACCACAATAAGAATTTTTTTCATTTTCAAATTTAAAATACAAATTACTATCTTGTCATACCTTTGTTGAAACCTTGTTGAATAAAATACCTATCTAACCTTGCGTACCAAGCTCTAGGAGCTTTCTTCAATCTACACACCATATCCAGTTGATTTGACAACTTCAATCCTTTTGGTTGTTCCATGTAGACCTCTTCTTCTAGCTCACCATTAAAAAATGCAGGCTTGACATCCATATGATAGACAATATTTATGAGTAGTAAATGCTAAGAACATCCTTATACCTTCCATTCTTGCCACTAGAGAAAAAGTATCCTGAAAATATATACCTTCTACTTATGAGTAATCTTTACACACAAGCCTTGCTTTTTTTCTAACCACTTCTCCATTCTCATTCAATTTATTTCTGAATACCCACTTTGATCCATTAATATTTTTGTCTGCCGGTCTTGGGACCAATTCCAAAATTTGTTTGTTCTCAATATGCATAATTTCTTCTTTCATAGCTTCCATCCAATGTTCATCTTAGAAATTAAAGATAGATTACCCTCACCAACAACATCTCTTCTTCTTGTCAATACTCCTTTTGTCTTGTCTTTGATGATCTGACTTTCTGAATGATTTAATGTGCACATATTTAGGTGTCGTAGGGGATACCACTAGAGCTTCTTCTTCTCTTTCATTTTCTTCATTCTACTTCTTGCTCATCCTTTTCCTTTTCTTCCGCAATTTCTTCAATTCTTACACAATTAGCTTCATCAGATACATATCCATCAACATCAATTGAATTCTTCATTGCTTCATTAACCTTGACATTTGCACTTTCTAAAATCTTTCTCAATATTTTATTGAAACATCTGTAAGCTTTTCTTTGAGTAGAATATCTAAGAAAAATTCCTTCATCACTTCTTGAATCAAACTTTCCTAAAGTTTCTTCATCTCTTCTAATAGAACATTTTCTTCCAAATACCTTGAAATACTTAACAGTAGAAATTCTTCCACACCATAGCTCATAGGGGGTCTTTGTATTGTTTTCTCTTTCTTGAACTCAATTGAATACATAAACAATAGTATGAATAAATTCTCTCCAATAAACTTCTGATAAACTAGCCTTAGTAATCATTGATCTAGCTTCCTCTTGAATTGTTCTATTCTTTCTTTTAACAACTCCATCATGTTGAGGAGTTCTCAAAGAAGATAACTGTCTTTTTATTCCATGCACTTCACAAAACATATTAAACTCATGGGAGGTGAATTCTCCACCTTTGTCAGACCTTAAGGATTTTATCTTCAAATTTACTTCATTTTCAACCATAGCTTTGAATGTCTTGAATCTATCTAATGCATCAGACTTCTCTCTAAGAAATGCAACTCATGTATATCTAGAATAATCATCAATCAAAAGCATAAAGTACTTTTCACCTTGTAGACATATCACTCTTGTAGGACCATAGAGATCTATATGAATTAAATCCAATAGTACAGTAGTATATTGTTCTTTTGATCTATAATGGCTTCTTGCTTGCTTTCCAAACTGACAATTTTTGTAAATAGTATTAACCGACTGGGTAATCCTTGGTAAATCTCTCATGACATGAACTGCACTAATACTTTTCAATTCATAAAAATTCATTTGACACATTATTTGATGCCACAACCAACTATCATTGATCTAAGTCATAAATCATTTTCCATCAACACCCTTAAGTTGACAAATATTTGCTTCAAATTTCTTTCCTACAACAATCACTATTTAGGATCCTTTCCTGATCTCACATCTCTCATCTCAAATATAAGCTTATATCATTTATTGCATATTTATCCAACACTCAATATATTATGCCTTAAACCCTTAAAATAGTAGACATCATCAATATTATGCTTGCCATCAAAACTTATTGAACCTATCCCACAAATTTTAGCACTAGTATCATCTCCAAACATAACAAAGCCTCCATCATATTTTTCAAGTTTAACAAATTTAATCTTATCACTAGCCATGTGATGTGAACAACCATTGTCAACAGTCCAATAGTTCTTTTCCTATTTTTCATGTGAGGAAAATATTACAGTACCTTCATTTATCTCCTTTTTTGGAGGGAATTCCTTCACCTATTTTTCAGAATTAGTAGAAGTAGGTTCAACTTTTATAGCCAAGAACAAGCATTCATTGTCATTAGGATCTCCATAATAAAATTCCTCATTAGATATACTAGCATTGTCATTCACATAATATGCTTTGTTGATCTTCTTACCTTTCTTTTCTTTCTCATATCGTTGTTTATTCCTCTTAGCTCTTTCTGGACACTTTGCAGCATAATGACCTATTCCTCCACAACTAAAGAATTTAAAGGGTAACTTACCTTCATACTTATCAAATTCTTTCCTCATCCTTCTCACAAAGTTAGCTTCTACTTCATCAATATTTTCTTCATCCAGATATTCAACTTTTGTATGCTTAAAAGTAGTCTCTGATTTGAATGCATTTCTCAAATTCGGCTTCCTCATCTCATAAGATGTTAGAGATCCAAACAATTGATCTTTAATGTAAGTCTTATAATATATGTTTTCTTCAATAACACATACCTTTTCACTGTAAGTATTAGGGGGAGTTCTAAGAATCTTCATTATAATCCTGGTTACATCTATAGTAGCACCAAGTCCTCACATTTCAGCTACTACCTCATCTAATCTCTATACATATGCTTTAACATTCTCATCTTTAGACATATTTAGGAGCTCAAATTGTGACTCCAAATTCTACAGTTTTGCCTCTTTGACCCTTTCATCACCTTCATATGCCTTTTCCAAAGAATCTTATACTTCCTTAGTAGTCTTCAGATTTTGAACTTTAATCAACTCAAAATGTATAAGAATATTCTTCAAAATGTACTTCACCTTATTATTTGCTTCATGTGCCTTGATATCATCAACTGTACTTGGACCATTAGTAGGAGGAATGTAAGGATTCTTGTAAGCTTTCTCCACATCATATCTACAATAATCTAGATATTCTTCCATCAATATTTTCTAGATAGCATAATTAGTTCTATCAAACCTCAGATAATCATGAGTAAATTATCCAGCCATCCTAGACCTTCCTTAAGTAGTTAAGTTCTTCTCCAAGGAACCAATATTTGATACCAATTATTTAATAAGACAACTAAGAGCGGGGAGTGATTCAATTGTAAAAAATTTAAACCTTTAAATCATTCACTAGAACAAATCCTTAACACCACTTAAAATGATTAAACATTCAGTGCAAGTGTAGAAACTATAAACCATCACACAGACACAACAACAACAAATTTATGTGGAAAACCCAATAAGGGAAAAACCACGGTGAGGATTAACTTACACTATAGAGAATATCAAAATTGATTACAAAGGCTCAATGCTTAAGAAACAAGGATCATTTCCAAAATAAGGACTCACTATCTAGATCAAGACTCACTATCCAATAGTGATAACCACCCAGAGGGCTCACTATAATAGAGATACAAAGAAGATAGAAGAGATATGTTACAAAGAGAAGAAAATTTCAATGAAACAGAGATTTCCACCACAATTTTCTCAATCACTTACAGACATACATTAATGATAGAGTACACCTTCAGCTCATTGCATCTGAAAACTCAACATTTAGACTTCACACTGATCTTCCACACTCACATCAAGGTATGTACAGGATCATGATGGGCCAAAAAGTGGCGATATGATGGGTATGTGGCTGACGACCTTTTTTCTACCCAAAATTGAAGAAACAAAAAAGGTTTTTAAAGGAGATTGTCAACTTTCCACCAATATAAATTATGCTTTACTTTGAATTTAATAAATAATTATTATTCATTTTCTATTTGAATTATGACTAAAGTCTTGATTGATAGGATGATTAACAAATATCTATAGCTTTCAAACGGTACCACATTTTTTGAATCCAAAACATGTCTCATGTTCTATGCTTTGGATACTATAGGATTAGAAAAAAAAAATGAATTTCATGATGTTTTGACCAAGTTAAGGTGGTCAGACATACAAGTTTTTATATTTTTTAAAAGTTGTAAAAAAAATTCATAATTAATTATTTACTTGGAAAAAAATTACAAAAAAATATGCATCACATTGGGACATGAGTCCTCTACTTATATCTAAAGTATTATAAAAAGATATTATCATTTTATTGTGGTTAGGATGGTTAGACAAACACCTACTTCTTCTTTTTTCCTTGAAATTTAAGTACTACTGCATTGAAATTTCAAATTTTCACCAAATAGATTTTTTTATTATAAATAAACCTAGTAGTTTAGAAACTACATTCAATTTGCTATAGATTCTATTCTTACATATTTTTGTAATATTATAGATAACTTATTCAAATTTTTATGTCAAGTTGCCTAACTCTATTTTTTTTTAATTTTTTGCCACTTAAGGGCCTATTTTTTCCATGATGATCCTGCACATACCCATCACACACACCAACTAATTCAAATCTATTTCATAATTATCTGCTCTATTTGTTTGCACTTATCTCTCTTTGTACATCTTTTCACTGCTAAATAATCTTTTATTTATAGCATCTTCAAATTTGAAACATATCCAAAGTTGACCATCCATCAACAAATTCAAATTAGGTTGGTGCCAAAACATCCTAGGGTGGAATTAGATTGAGGGAAACCCAAACACACACTTGATGAGGAGCCAAACAAGACCAAAACATTTCATCAACTTTGAAGATAGTGTTCAACACAAGGTCAACCAAACTAGTGTAAAACACATCAAACAATTAAGCACAAACCTTCCAAATACCGAAATTATCTTATTGATACAATCATAACAACATAACTCTAGACCTGCAAGTCATAAGAATTTACCAAAGAGAAATCTAGACCAACAAATTTCTCTTAGACATCAACTAGAAAGACCAAAAACCATAGTTAACAACTAGTGAACTAACTCACACTATACAATGAATCAAAAGCCAAAATCCTAGATATGTCAGCTTCCAACAAACATGATCAACATATCTAAACCACACAAACATAGGAGCAAATCCCAAAGTAAAACCCGGAGCAACCATTGAACACTTGCAACCTATCTTCAATAAAATTTTCTCAATATCCTCGACATGAACAACTAATAACCTACATCCATGACATCAATGATAACAACAACTAGTTGATAACTAATTGACCAGTTGACATCAATGGCAACACATTCATTCTTGCAATAAGTTGAGCTTATACCCCAATAAATTTATCCCCTTGGAACCTTTATATAAAGTACTATAACACCTTATAATTTTAGTGATTACTAAACCTCCTTTATGACTAGACATGGTATGGTACCCATTAGGTAGTGAATCCTCATGGCTTGTGTAACATAAAATTAGAAATACAATCTTTAAAATATAAAATAAAAGATAAATATTCCATGCAACCAACTTAAAGTTTTACTAAGACATAGGCAAAGGGATTTGTTAAAGTGTTTTTTCACACACCAACATTTTGGAACAATATAAGTTCATTTGCGTGAAAGGATTGACACCCCAAGAATATTCCTTTGATTTTAATAATAAAAAATATTGAAGTACCTCAAGAAGAAAGATTTAGACTATCCCATATAATGGGCACCAATGAGACTTTCAAGGATTAAAATTTTAGAGTAAAAATTAAATTCATGAAAAATATTATATTAATCAAGCTTTTTGATCAAAAGGAAAATTTCTAATGATACACGCACTCCAAAAATTTGTACACCTTTTGATATTTCACACAATCCATCAATTTCAACAATTATTTACCATAAAAATATAAAAATATCAATAAAACACCTATGAAAGATGATGAGTCACAATATAAAACCCTAGGGAACAAAAATTTCCCACCTTAAAATTTTATGCAACTAATGATAATATAATTATATAGAAAATCCTACACAAAATCCATATGATATATCTAAAAATTCCATAAGTTTATTCACAAAATATAAATTTTATAGATTTTTCAATTTTGACCATTCACTTTCCTTAAAAAATTTAATCTCCCCTTTGTACAAAACTAAAAAAATAGGCACAAGAAAACAAAAAATATAAGCTAATCCTAATGTAACAAAGATATAAAAAATGAGATAGGAGAGGAATAAAATGGTTTAGAAGTTCTAAGCCTACAATTCATATGAAACCATTCCTCATATGACCCATATATTGCAATCACCACATAGAAAGGTACAATATTCTAAGAGGATTTTTTTTCTTGTAAAATAAAAAAACTAAATTCCAAGTAACAAAAGTGTTTTGGATTTCCACACAAAACACTTAAAAATAAACCAAGCATCAATGGCTTGAACACATATAAAATTAATCAATATTTGGTGAGTTAAACACATGGAGAGATAGGGACATTCTAAGATTTGAAAAATCACAAAGAAAGGAAAAATTATAAAATAGAATCGCAAAGTTCAAATTATATTACAAATAAATTGTTTCCAACCCTTGATAATGAAGATTAAGTTTGTATTTATAGGCTTTAGGATGGAGAAAAGTAAAAAAATCATTCCATCAAAAAACCCACAGGATGAAAAAATAGGGAATTTGAAAAGACAGTTTTATCTTGTAGCATCTTTCTCCTATTACATAATTACAAACAAGAAAAAAATTCACATGAAAATGGAAGTCATCACTAGAAAATTCAACTATGTGCCTTAAGATAATTCATACTCTAGCTCTTGCAAGTAGGATACAAAATTATCTAATACCACTTTGACCTGTAACGCCCTACCGTGTGAACCCCAAAGGACAACAACACAATATATTTTTTTTTAAAGTTGACATAACATACATGTAATACACATTAATTCATAACATGAATTTCATTTAAGTAGATTCATTAACACATACATCCCTTGGGGTATATGAGGAGTCATTACGAGACTTAGACCCACACAATGACAATAAAGAATAAAATCCAAAAATATAATCCATAACAAATTAAACATTAACAATATAACACATACATGATAAATCATTGATAAGAATCCATGATTAACTCAACACATTGAATAACAACTGCCATGGCCAATATCCACACTGAGTTTGACATTACATTACATTACAATGTTTAAGAAGTGCAATGATACAAAAGTATTTCCAATCATGAATAGAACCCATACAACAAGATAACATGATACAATTGAATAGAGGAATACATAGAATCATAACTGGCTCCAAGACAAATACAACTCTGGAGTCGCCGCAACAGCACCAATCCGCACCTCTCGATCCTTGACTAGGAACCCAATGGGATGCTTAGCATGTTCCACTCAACCATGTGAGTCTGAAGACCCACCCCCCCGTGCTAAGGGGATGATAAGAAAGAGACCTCAACCAAGAACATCCAAATAGGGAACCACAAGACTCAACAACATACAAAAGTATCATAAAACTCAAGGATTACAATGACATAATCAACAACATCCAAGAGTCAACATAATAACTTAAAGTCATAAATCCCATCACATAAATCAAAGCAATGACCAATAAACAAGTAACCAAAGGATGATCATGAAACACTTCCAAATCATAATACAATTCCAAATTGCAATTAAACAATACAATAACATCATATCACAATACCAAAAGAGTACAAGGTCATAAATCAAATATCAATGAGATCATACAAGACCACAAAGTATACCAAAGATGCATCAAGGAAATCCTCCATAAATCAAGATAAATCCCTATATCAACAATCTAAACCAACTCCATAACCTACTTTTAGAGGAACACAATAAAGTAAAACACATGGAAAACTAGGGGAGAGTGTCATCGCATAGTCCTACATGGGTTATCCTGTGCTCTTCCTCCCAATTGGAGGCGCTGGTCCCATCTATGGCTATCCTGTGCCCTTCCTCCCAACTGGAGGCGCTGGTCCATAGGGTGACTCATGCGGAGCCTTAGACCTCTCGCAAAGATGAGGTCACGACCTTGCCAACCACGGCCTTCTTAGCCTTCCATTAGTCTGTGGAAGCACTAATGAAGAAGAGGTATCATTTTTTTTAAATCTTATAATGATATTACTACCCAACCCTCCTAAGTTAATTATTAGGTTTTCACTTGTTTACTAACTCACTCGTGGGTTATCCTGTGCCCTTCCCCTTAAACGGGGCACCGGCCCCCATGAGGGGCCACTCTCCCTAGAGACCCAACAACATAAAAACCAAGGGTTGTACCATCATAATTTGAACAAAGAATCACAACATAAAAGCATGTGAGGCATTACCCATCTCGCTAACAAGTACAAAATCAGAGTCTCAACAATTCTCGTACAACCCTTTCAAAATCCTGATACCAAAACACTTGCCACTTCAAGGGCACATAAAAGAGAGAACATCAACTGACAATCATCTCAAGCCTCTGTAAGCCAAAAAGAATGAAAACCCACAAACAAGGGTAAAATGAAGCAACACAAGTTTTTCCCCAATAATTCCAACACAAGGATAAAATTTCCCTCAAATATGAGATTAACTCCGAAAAAGCCACACAAAGAAAGTTTCATCAAACCCCATCCACAAATCAATCAACTCTAAAACACAAATACAATCCATATATCCACAATGGTGTCACCTCAAAAAGGAATCATAGAAGAAAATCAACCTTTAATTCAACAAAAATCACTCAACATCTGAAAGCCACCAATTAGGCATTCCACGGGAGACCTCAATTTTCTCCTCACAAGAATCCCTTAGAGTGGTACATAAATCACCATCATAAAAAATAGAAAACATGGCAACAACAACAATTATCTATTCACATTATCAATTAGAACAAAATCAATCCTCTCAACAAATAGGCCACTTACAATCTCAAAGTTCTAAATAACTATCCATATAAGAACCTCATCGATTAGACACTCGAATTGTCATAAAGTGATCCACTAGCTAACAATCCAAATAAAATAATTAAGAATGAAAACTCAATTCAAGGAATAATTTATTTCATTGATTCAAGTTTATAAAACTACCATAATGAATTCAAATAGAGTTTACTATAATACTTAACCATGGCCAAGGATACACAATTCCATAAAAGTTCAGTACAAACACCCATGACACGATACTCAACAATTACTTAATTAGAATATACAAATAAGAGAATCATTGTTACTAATAAATTTCTATAAGATACGAGGAGTTAGATATTAAGATAATATTTATTTAATTCTTAAACTAAAAGGAATATAAAAGAATTAAAAGATATCACAAAATTAGTACTATAAAAGAAAAACACCAAATAAGAGAACATATAAGAAAAAGTCAATATATACTTCATATTTTAATTTTCATTATATTAAAATATATCTCAAGTTAAAAATTTTAACCTACCTTTCCAATCTAAATTAGATACAATGATTAATAATATTCTAAAAGAACATATGTTTCCTCTTAAAGTAACAAATGTGAGGATTTTATACTTCACCATCCTTAATAAATGATGACTAACTACGTGGCAAGATTTCATACCAACAATTAATAACTTTATTTATTCAAAACAAGATCCTTTAATTATATATCACCACAACCAATATCCAACCTATTTATATTATTAGCTTTTAATATTGAAATCACTCCCCTAAAACTAATTAATCAATTTCCCCTATTCCTTCTCGCAACTCATTTACCTATTACCTATTAAAACAAATAATCTTCCATATATTTCTATTGTATTTATTTTATGAATCTGTCGTAGATAACTCTTTCCCTATTAAACATTCTAGTTTATGGACCAGCTTAATTAATTAATCGCCTAAAATAAGAAATACACTTTTACTTAATTCACTATAAATCCAATAATTAAGGACGAAGTCCCCATTCTCTAGAATATTGCAATATTTATAATTAATTTATTAAGCAAATAATCTAATAACTAATCTCTTATCAATTAAAAGGAAACACTAAATCTAATGACTAATTTATAAATAAGCATCTATAGATATTTATATTCACATTGAGGGGTAATTGAAAACATTTCCACACGATAAGGATTGATATGATAGTATTCTTAAGATTCATGTATTGAAGTGATATGGACTATAATTGTATTATGATATTTGACCCAAAAGAATGATATTATGGATATTACATATCTGTTCGAGAATATTATTCATTAATTTTATAAAAAGTATAGGGAAGAGGGTGAATTAATGGACAAAATTTAAAATCCAAGAGAAGAAAATAACGTATCACTTTTGGAGGATTATATGAATGGACAATGGAAGAAAAAAAAAACCAGCGAATATGGAAATAGTCATTCAAATGAAAGAGAGAGAGAGCATGAGGCAGATGAAGAAGAGATGGCGCGGGTGAGGAAAAAGGAGATTCAACTGCTAACCAGTGTGCTAAACTCTACAAGTAAACCTGAAATCAAAAGAGAGTTTATTTAAATCTATACACCCTACCATGTTCTAGGGCGCCACTGAGACAGGTTATCAATGAAACCGGTGAGATTATTTAATTTACTCCACCTTTGCAAGTCTAAACGTTGCAGCTATGATGGGTTGCCAATGGTTTCAGGGAGCCTATTTAATTCTATACAATGCCTCAACTCTAAAAGGCATAACAGTTATAGGTTGCCAAGTATATTAGAAAGTGAATATTGGAATTTGGAAATATCGCCATCTACTTGCATTATTATCAAATCTCAAATGTTATCGCAAGATTGAAGGGAAAGAGAAAGGTGAGGTGCAAATACGTGACCTAAGAGTAGGTGAAATAATGTACAACTTTTTCTATTTTGAACTAGACGCATTTCTGATTAGAGGCGAGTTTCCAGAGACGCGCTCAAGATTGAAGTTTGGAAATTAATCTTCCCACAAATAGCAGAAAGCTCTCTATCATGTTAGTGATTGACATTAGTTTAATTTCAAGTGCTGGAACTATGACAGATGACAAAAGAAACAAGCAGAATATGTAAATTTTAAAATTCCCGATTAAGATGAAGCGCCACAGCTGAGACAGAACAATAATGAAATCAGAGAGATTATTTAAACTTTTAAACATCCTAATATGTTCATTAAATACCAAAGGGTGGATATGCATGTTTTAAAGCAATAAGATATCTTCCTCTCTATCATCTGAGATAGTCCTAGAGATCTAAGAAATGTTGGATTTACGAATATGAAATGATTCTTAAACTAATAAGTTTCAAAGAGAAAGATGTTTGTATAATTTAAACTTGAGACCTGATGTTTTATTAAGGCCTGTAATAGACATGAGTAAAATATATATACAAATTCCCCAATTTAAAAGCAATAACCAGAGCATTTATATTACCTAAGGAAAACTGCCAAAGTACTGAGGGCGGTATATTGTTGAAAGTGCCTAACTGAAATAATTAAAGAAAATGAAAGATCCAAGATAGAAAAGAACTTGGCTAAGTCATTGCCATGCAATCTAACATGCCTGGATGAAAATAGAACCCTGCCATTTAGAGCATACCAAAACGATCCCAATAATCATTAATAGTAGACGAATAAGAAGGTGATTCAAATATATCCTCTTAATTACTGCTCATAGAAAATCCACTAGATATTTTGTGGAGGGGCTAGTCTCAGATTGGATGATAGGGAGAACTCGCTCCAATGCATGGGTAAAGAGAAAATTTCAATCATAGGGTATGGATGAAGGGATGTGGGCATTTTCTTTTGAGATTCTCCTAGATCCTCCTCTCTCAAAGTTGTCTCTTGAATTCTAATTTATGAGTTTCAAAGATTGAAATCTCTGTCTAGAAGGTGATGAGACAAAGGAAGATAAAGCGTATACCATCTTTTCAAGCTTCTCTTTCCTTTTACTCTTCCCAAAAAAATCTTAACATGATGCTTTATTATTATTTATTTATTTAGCAATAAACTATTCTTTTTCCATTTTTCTTTTAATTGATTTCCTTGGTTTAATCCTTATTCAATCTTGAGTTCAAATTTTAAAATATTAAATTATCTACATTAATATTTTCTTAATTTTAAATTTCTTAATTAAATTCGCTCATTAGACAATAATTATTTTTATTAAATTCATTTACTTACAATTATATTTCTTTCATCTTAAAATAAGAAATTTTCAATGATAATACAATCAACATTTATTATTAAATCTAGCTCTTTATTTGATCCCAAACCAAATCAAGTGACCTTAAAAATTAGATTAATTTGATAAATTACATCTAGTCATAATATTAGTGATATTGTCTAACATAAAAATCAAATTAAATAATGCAATTCCAAAATCCTCATGACCTAGAAAATCACCAACCACACGTAACAAGTGAAAATGACATGGCCACTAAACAACCAACTTCCTAAATTTCAAGAATGACCAAAATGGAGGGGCATTACATCCTCCCCCCCCATAGACATCGACTTACTCTTGGAAGTCGAGCCCAAGCATAAACATGGTAACACAACAATATGAATTGATCATAAGAACCTGAACACTATAAATTAAAATGTCAATTAAATGTTATCAAATAAGCCATGAAAATTAAACAATCCAATAATAAGGAAATGATACCAAAACAATAGTGGTGACGGGGTTGCAACCAGACCAATTTTTCAAACACTATGATAGATGACGAACTAGGTTGGGAAAACTTTCTTGTCAGCTCCTATGTTCAACATCAAGCCCATTGGGTGTATATAATGCTCGCCATGTCCTAACAATGCGGGTGGAATCAAGACTTAATTCCTGCAATCCTGCATGCAAACAAACGTTGTGCACAATACATATATATCACAAATACATCGTGAGAGGAATTCCCAGCATAGTAGGGAACTCACGAGTGAGTGATACCACACTGTCCCTCCCACCAAACTGCACATAATAGTCAAAACAATTCTAGTAACTTGTAAACAGTTTGCTTCTTATTAGTTAGGCAATATTCGCATAAGGATGCTAACCATAAACCTAATTCATCTACTGTATCAAAATGAATTACTACTTGAAATTATAAGTATCTATACCTACATATTACCATTGCATTACCTTCATCACTACATTTCTGAAGCCAACTTCCTGTAAATCAAAAGCTACCATAGAACATTGCACATTAGTACCAATAATTCAAGTTGCATCTTAACCTCAAGATACTATATTCTACTAAAAATCTTAGAATAATTATCCACAAAACCTCACATCTTCGTTAAAACTCATAGTTTTCACACAAATAACTCCACTTTAACCATTATTCAACACCAAATCTCACATCAATTTCAATAAAAAGGGTAAAATTTTACACCTTCACAGATTCAAGAAAACATAATTCATCACTCAAGGACAGCAAATTTGCAGATTCCACACACACTTGACATATTCACACACATAAAACACATCACCAAGGAACACCTCACACTAAAACTCAAGGGTCCATAGAGCATCCCCGACAGGAAGGATATTGGTGCATTGTGCACTACACCGAGGGTCCTATCCTTTCCCATCAGTTTCCTGCACCATCGACCTAACACCAGAAAATAGAAGAAACTCAGGTTCACAACAATGACAAAAGAAAAGTGAAACTCAAGACTCACGGTTCTAAGTGTAAGGTTACATAGTGAGCACACATAGTGCCTAGTGTATGAACCTATGCTCTAATATGACCATTCTTGGATTAGGCCCATTAGAGTGAGTAAATTTGATAGTAATTTTGAATTAATTATCTTTGTAGAAATTATTCACAACCAACCTTGATTTTTATTATGTGGTTGATGAACACTATAGAAAAACATGGGCCATTAGGAGATTGTCCTTTTGTCAAATACTATAATTTATTTTTCAAGGCCTATTATAATTGAACATTTTTACTTTTCAAATGAAGGACATCCTAATTGTCCATAAACTCTTTCATAACATTGAAACACCTTGTACTAATGAATTCACATTCTTACTCTTATTTTCACACCCCTTCAAAATATTCATTTAAAAATTATGGGCTAACCTCCACTTTTGATTTACATTCAAATCCTAATCACTTAAAATTCTCTCATACACCAAATATATAAAATCCATATTAGCCATTTGAGTGATTTGGGGAAAGTTATTTTTGATAGCTTAGAATTTAGTTTTTACCACTACCATCAAATTTTTAATAGCTTGCAATATTTTAGATAATGTTGTATCAATTTAATTCACTTCTTACATCATTTTATGCACCAAAGTTACTACCTCTACATTCTAATCATAGATGACTTACATTACGTTCCCTAATCCTCAAATATCTAGTATCTCCATTTTAGTACTTAAAAAATGTTGGGGAATTATATCTAGAGAGGGTGAGATGTAGACCCTAAATCCATAAAGTATGATAATATCTCAAGTGCCAAGGGTGTCAAACTTGAGAATATTACCACAAAACTATATCCAAGTTGGGAAAATTAGGACCAATTACTAAGGTGGGTAAGACCTCCTTGACTCTTGGCTTTGTAGGACAAACTGGGTTTCCCTAAGGTGCTAGTTTGGTTATTGAAACTATGACAAAACACTTTCTTGTAAAAAAATATACTCACTATAAAGTGTATCTCAATACTGGTGCCACAATATACCTATGTCCTTGTTGGACAAGTAATTTTTCTCTCATATTGTTACATACATTAAAACATGGTAGTTGAAATAAACACACAAATAAAACTAAAAAGAGGTGTAGCTTGATGTATTTTGAGTGTGTTGAGGATGAGCTGAGATAGTGCATAGTCATAAATCATTGTCTTTATCCATTGGAAAATAGAGTCCCCAAATTTAATCAAACATGCAACAATTTAAACCAAGGTAATGCCTTAATTAAGACACCCAAAAATATTATATATTTAAAATGTATAGGAAAGTTGGGCTCTACATATACATAATTTAGAAGAACAATAATTGATTGTAGAAAATTACATGATTGTACCTAGTAATCCATGAAAATTCCTATACAATTCTTTTATTATGTTGAAATGATAACTTACAAAGGTTCTGGAGGGATTTTACAAAATTTTGGTTACAAAAATAAAAAACATATATCAAAAAATACATACTATACACAATAAGACACTCAACTAAGATTTAATCTACATTCAATCACTTTACCTTCAAGGTTTACAAGATGTTACTAAATATTTGGGATAAATCTAGGTCATTACAATATAAAAAATGTACTACCCAAAACTAGAATATGAAACCTTAGGGTCTTCTATAAGTAATTTATTTTTCTATTTCTATAACCACTTCACCTATTCAAAGCACTATCCTTTGATCTCTTCTAATCTCCTTGATGATTCCTTCAAAATGGTGACTAAGGAAAATATACCCATGACCATAGGGCATGTAGAACACCATAAGGACATACTATATTAGAAATCCTAACCACAATAACAACCAACATACAAGAAAAATATGCCCTCTACAATTATTCCTTTGATTCCCATCACATCTACAATTTGATGATTTGTGGGTTTGAGTGAAAACACCCATGTAATTGGTTGAAATTCATGATCTAAGATTGAAATTATTAAAAAGGAATCTATAAGAAATAAATGAGGAATGGGTACCATATTTTCTCCTCAATCTATGTGAAAATTAATTTAAGACCCGTTCGTAGTTTCCTTAGATTGACATTTTGTGATTTTAGGTGCGGGTGAGAATTAATGCCACTTCTTGGTCAAAATCATGCCTTATGGAGTCTGTTGGTGGATTTTTGAGCTTAGGCTTACCATTGTGCCAAAAATGGTGAAGCAACACTAAATTATTTAGAACCTCAATGAGCCTCACTATTACCTTTTTCAAGTGTTGGGCATCAAGTTTACCACATACTGCATATAGATTGGGCCAAGAAGAAGAGCATATCTATTTCCAATTCCTCAATTATACATTCCTTTGTCAAGAATTGCACATCTATGTGATATTTTCAAAAACATGAAGGGGAGGATGAGGGATAACAAAATTCTAACCTTTGATGAAGGTTGAAGCTTCGGGGAACAAAGAATGAATGGAGGGTAAGAAGGTAGGAAAAACCCCAAAATTTTGATAAAATGAGTGAAGGGAATGAGTCAAGAATTGGGGGTCAGGATGGATTCTATCACATACTAAAAGAGGTATTGAGGGAAGGAGATCCCAATTTTTTTGATAAATTAAGAACCTTACAAAGGGAAAGCATTGAGAATCAGGGTGGAAAAGGAAAACATGCCAAAAAGGGATGAAGGCAAGGAAGAAGTTGATGACCTAAAAGTCTAAAAGACAGAGTGCTTTAGATATTTTACAATGAATAATTTATGAATTAGGGAAAAAAAGAGAAGGTAGGGAAGCAAATGAAACCTTGATGGCTTGTTTGGCCAAAAATGTTAACACTTAAATCCTTTTAACTTTAGACTTCAAGGATCAAGAAGAATTCATGAAGGTGATTTATATTGGTATGCATAAAAGGAAAACCTCAATGAATTGGAAAAATGAAAAATAAACACTTAGCCAATTTCATAAAGGGATGAGTGGGGAGTTGGGGCTGATAAAGAAATCATGGTGGTAGAAGGAACACTGAAACCTTGGTGGTTCAACAATACATACATTTAGTTAATTTTGGATTCTACAACTTGGTTTTTTCACTAAGAAAAAAACATGGGGACCAAATACAATAGCTAGAGGCATACACAAATACAAGATTTCTAATTTAGGATTCCTTATATTGGATTATCAATAATGGAAAAGTGAAGACAAATAGAATACCAAAAGAGAAAAAATGTACAAAATGAGACACAATAAAATATGGTGCCAATAGGGCCCACTAAATATTCAATATAGGCCATAAGTTGATAAACCTTATCTTTCAATGCATCATTAGTGGCTTTATCTTATTCCATATTTTAAATTATCCAATTCATTCACAAATTGGAATTTTCTCCCTTCCTCTCTCAAAATAATTCTTAAATAATTCATATTAATTATATAATTTGAAGGGAATTTAGGAACATCTTAGAGTGGTGTTATGATCTAAAATTTCTTATTTCCATGAATACTAGTTGTGATGGATGATCTTACTTGAGATATCTTTAGAAGATTTGGCTTTAAGAAAATAGAATATATTTGAGTAAGATAATCCAATGCTATCTTAACAAACCTCTTTGGGATAGATACTATCTTGATGCTATTGCAATATGTTTTCATCACTTGGAAAAATGAGTTCTGGAGGGGGAAAAAAATCTCTATAAAGAGATACAAAAGAAATATTCTCTAGAGACTAAGTGGGGGTTTTCTCCAAAATATAAGGCTAGAAAATGGAGAAGTTGGGAGCTAAGGGATGACAGGTGAGGCTAAGGGAGATTATGATGGTGATTAATTATTTATTTAGAAGAGGTTTTAGATAGGTTTATTTATTTTAATTTCCTTTGTTTGAATATCCCGAGGAGTTTCAAATGGGTCATTATGTTGCTTAGGAGGAACATCCATATCCCCATTCTACTCCTATTTTTCTTGATTTACAATTTAACATAAAAACTTTAAGTCGGAATAAAAACCTCAATCCTTATTCCTCCTCCTCATACTCTTCAAGTGCTTCTCCTTATTTCATGCTACCATCACTACTTTGATAGAATGAAATTTCTCTTGAATGTTCTTCAATATTTCCTCAAGAAACTTTCAACTTTTTTCTCCTTGTAATCATCATGTAAATTTTCACTTCTATATTCTTGAAATTTTTGTAAGTCTAATTTCATGATGCAAAAGTTGATAAAAATATTTACTAGATTTGTATTAGGGATCTAGTATTTCACCACTATCTTTTAATTCTTTAAGAATCATGGTAATTTGATACATCCCGATTTATAATGTTACTATGCATAAATATGATCTCTTATAGACCTCCACATTTTTAGCATAATTATCTGATTAGTCTTATTGGTTGGGCTTGTGTATTATGGTGCTTTAGGACCCTTCAAAAAAATTATTTGGATTAAATAAAATTCTTAATTCATAGGGCCTAATTGTTGGGAGAGATAATTCAAATTTTACATTTTGAACTTCCTAGTTGGTTGAAAAATTATATCTCCTAATATATAGGGGGAAAAGGAGACCTTTTACCTTATTATTTGTGCATACATTATAATATTGAATATGAAAGAATCATTCAACCTTCTAAAAATTTTATTACTTTGTTTCATCTCCAATTAGAGATAATATTGGTACACTAATTAGAATTCTAACACCCAATTTCTCTAGCTAAACAATGTAAACCATATATAAAGTCATCTATAGTTTCTTTGATTGAATACATTCACACAATTGCTTATGAAGGTTGTCATTGATAAGGGTATCCCAATAAATAAAACCATTATGATAAAATGACTTTGGTGATGAACTAAAACATCCATGGATGAAATTACTTTAAAATATCAAGTTATGTAACTAGACTTAAGAGAGTGATTATGCCGTTGATATTGTGACATAGAAAAATATAAAACCTTACAATTTCACATTACATTTTAGATGTAGTATGATGTTTTCCTTCCCTAGAAAATTTTAAGCCCATTTTCCCCTTTTCATATCCCTTTTCTACTCATGGTGCCAAGGTCTTAGCTCTGATCTTCTATTTTGTAAGAAATCATATTTTAGATGTGTTAACTTTGTTATTTTCTAGTGTTTGGCCTTTACAAGAGTTAAAAATATTTGGATGCTAACACTATGTGTTAATTTCCCATTATATTTGGTCATTTAAAAGTCATTTTCAAGAACATTACCACCTACTAATTTTGCTTAGGTTAGTGCTGATCACTTTGAAACAAATCCAAATGAATCTCTAGTCCTTATGATCACTCATTTCCCTTCCCATTATCTCAGTTTAAGACATATCTCTCATTCTCACTCTCAATCTATGAAAATTTTATTCTCTTAATCTCTCTTACTATTAATTTATAGTATCATATAATTCTTGAGAATTCTTAATCTCATGTGAGAACTCCAACATTATTTTAGCACTCTCCTTGAAGGTTTTAGAAAAAAATTAGAGTAGCTATGTCTCCGTTTTCTTCTTCAATATTGTAAGATGACATTATTATTTTTTTTCTCTTTCCTTACCATATTTATTTGTATTATTATTTATCCTGTGTTTCTTGCATTTGTCACCTTGGTATCTCCATTTTTCTTTCAGTTATTATCATTTCACACACTATTTTTCACTCCTTATTGTTGCATTCATATCTTTGTTATTTCTTTTACCTTTCTAGAAACACTTAATTTTCTTATATTAATTATATTTTATCAACAAGAAATACATATGGCAATGTTAAGTTACATATTATGCCTATTAAGGATTTTGTTCATGCTTTTATACTTCATACAAAATTGATACAAGATTTTTGTCTATAATACATTTCTAACTATACCATATTTCTTTCTATACACCATTGTAGTCTATAAAGTCTATAAAAATACTGTATCTACTATTCATAAGGTGTCAAAAAGGAAATTGTAGGTTAAGTTTTATATATTTTTGCTCTCATAGCCTTCATCCCACTAAAAGGTACCAAGCAGGGGCTCAACATCTGACATATCAGTGTTAGATCTGACCATCTCCCATGTGTCTTTTTCATTTTTGTTTTTGTGGAACCAAAGGCCCATAGTCCTGACCCTTTTTTGATGTCCTCCACTTTTTATCTACTATTATAATTCCTCTAAAAATTTATGTACTCCTCCCTAAATGGTATGTTGTCCTCAACATTAAATGACTAGTGTCTCACATAAAGGATTTCTTCCTTGTTGGTTTTGATCTTTTCATTCTTTGCTAGTTTAGCGAACTTAGATTTTGATAGATACTTTATTCCATGATTCCTTGAGAACTTTATATGTTCTCCATTGAGAATAAGGTAAAAAAATATATTTTTTTAGAGAGTTCCATGTTTTTAATTTATCTTTATCTATTATATACTTGAAACATTTGATACCTTTTTTGGCCTAGGAATTAGCTAAGCATCCCTGCAATAGAGCTAAGTGTTTTCATTTTTATGTTAAATTCCATCATATTGACTTATTCCTACAATTTATATTATTATTTTTTTCTAAGTAACCACTTATAGAACTCTTGAATTCAACTTGTTCCCATGCTTTCTAGATTATACAGAAAACCAAGGAACCACTTATGGAGACTAGGAAGTCTCCAAAAAATAGAACACAAATTAGAATATCTCTCAAGAATTTAGATTTTTGGGGACAACCCTTTCAATGTTTTTCCTAATAAGTACCTTCCATGATTCATCACCCTTGATAGAGTTCGTTATCCATTTAAAATATAGAGAAATACCTTGCTTCTTCAGGTCCTTTAGGCCTATCTCTCCACTCTTCTTGTCTACACAACACCATTTCCAACACATAACATGCTTCCTTTTTTCCCTTTTCCATCAAACCATAGTAACTTCCTTTTGTTTTTTGCACTTCCTCCATCTAGTAGCCATAGAAAAGCCACATCGATGAGTAGTATAATGTGTAGAAGGAAAGAATATTTTTGCAGACATGAAATCTACCTACTAGGGATAAATATTGTTTGTTCTATCTATCAAGTTCCTTTTCAATCTTTCTTTTTACCTAGTTCCACATGTCCTTCAAACATGGAATAACTGAAAATAGGATTCCTATGTATCAAACTTGTTTATTTGGTCCCCCAATTGGATTTTGAACTTATTAAACCAATATGGGGAACAAATTTTCTAAGTTAATATGATTAATTTTTCCATAGATATTTTTTCTCGAGGCATCACAAAAGATGTCTGGATTTTACATTAAAAGATTTATGTTTTCTTTTTAAAATTAAATAAAAATTGTTGTATCATCAACAAAATGGACATTTAATAGTTCTTTATCATTAGGAAAAGTTAGACCTCTAACTTTGGGACTAGCAATATAGTCCTTAAGAAGGTGTTTATGGGTGAAAAATAGGGTAGACCCAAATGCATGAACAAGAGGATCTACCACTAATTTTTCTAAGACCCTAAACACTTAATTATGTGTAAAATTAGATGCAAATAGAAATCATAAATGCTACCTAACTATTATAGGGATTATGGGGAAAGTTTTTAGAGCATAAAAATTAGTGTACTTGGCTAGAAAGCTATTGTTTTTGAGCTACAAAGGACTCATTCGCCTTCAGTGGTGAATGGGTTCTTTTAGGGTTTGAAAAAATTTATTTTAGGGCTATGTTCCTTGATGTTTGCATGCTTAAATTTTTTGTTATCAATTTATAGAATTTTGTATATGATTCTGTAGAGCTCTTTCCATGATCTTGCACTTTAAATGACAACTTTTGCAAATTTGAAACTTTGACAATTTTTCTCCAAATATTGCTCAACTTGATCTTGAACCTATAAATCTGCAATCACACATGCAAGGGCATAAAAACTTGTTGTTTGTAGTGAATGGGGTTTTACCTCAGTCAAACCTGGGTATGTACAGGATCATGATGGGCTAAAAAGTGGCAATATGATGGGTATGTGGCTGATGACTATTTTTTTACCCAAAATTGATGAAATGAAAAGGGTTTTTAAAGGAGATTCTCAGCTTTCCACCGATATAAATTATTCTTTACTTTGCATTTAATAATTAATTATTATTCATTTTCTATTCAAATTACTACTAAAGTTCTGATTGATAGGATGATTGAAAAACATCTATAGCTTTTAAATGGTATCACATTTTTTGATCCAAAACATGTGTCACATTCTATGCTTCACATACTATAGGATTAAAAAAAGAAAAATTGAATTTCATGAAGTTTTGACCAAGTTAAGGTGGTCAAACATACAAGTTTTTATATTTTTGAAAAAGTTGTAATAAAAAATTCATAATTAATTATTTACTTGGAAACAAATTACAAAAAAATATGCATCACATCGGGGCATGATTTATCTACTTGTATCTAAAATATTATAAAAAAATATTATCATTTTATTGTGGTTAGGGTGGTCAGATAGACACCTACTTCTTATTTTTTCCCTGAAATTTAAGTACCACTACATTGAAATTTTAATTTTTCACCAAATATATATATATATATATTTTAAACAAACCTAGAAGTTGTGAAACTACATTTAATTTGCTACAGATTCTATTATTACATATTTTTGAAATAATATAGATAACTTATTCAAATTTTTACATCAAGTTTCCTAACTCTAATTTTTCTGAATTTTTTGCCACTTAAGGGCCTATTTTTTCCATGATGATCCTGCACATACCCACCCCTGGTAGGTAATTAAACCAAGTGATGAAATGAATGAAATTAGCATGAATATGAAATAATGTAAATGCGGTCACCTTGGATTATGTCTTGTGAAACAAATTTTCAAAATAACCTATAGTTTCCATGAGGAATGTAGATCTTGGATCCTTGAATATGATTTGCATAATAGTTACAATAGATCTTCAATGCTACACTCAAAATCTTAGCTCAACAACATGAATGCATGCATCAAACCCTTGAAATGATGATATGATCTTGAATTTTTGTAATAGACTCTTGAAATATTCCTTGAAATTCCTTGAAAATGCTCTTGTAATGCTCTTGTGAACTCCAATTTTCTATAATTCTTGAGTTCTTGAAAGTCTAGGATAAAACTAGGTGAATTAACCACTCATTTATAGAAAATTAGGAGATTTTTTGGCATATGGAATTTGTAGATTGTTTAAGGATTATAGTGTTGTCATTGATGGAAACTAGAGTCATTAGTGTGGTCTACAACTTAGAAGTAACTCATATTAGTAGAAATTGTAGTAGGCAGTGTACTACTGACAAAAAGCATGAAGAACAGGATACTTGGTTAGTTATTCAGTCAGTATACTTTTCCAGATCATTATTTTGTGTTGTGGATCCCTAGGATAGCTTGCTAAGCATGTATGATACCTTATTGGTAAGTTTTGTAATGTTGCATTGATCTGTGTATGAGTTTGGAGATTCGGTAGAATGATTTATTATTTATTTTCTCATTATGACCAACCTGGTGTATATAGTGTGTCGCAGATGTATAACAAGATTTTTTTTTCATATTTATTGTGTTGGGAATTTTGATTTGGGTCCCTACTATAGTCCAGGCAACTTGTGTGGGTACACATTAATTCTAATTGGTGATTTGAGCCAACAAGTGGAAGAATATTATATTTTGTTTGAAGTCAACATATAGTAATGAAATCTTCTTAGTGGATATATATATGAGATTGGTTGATTCATTTTGTAGAGTGTGAAGAAGTGTGAAAGTGTGAGAATGTGTGTAAAGGAGGGTAGATGTGTGTGCGAGTATTAGAAGGGTTTTAGAAGGGAAGAAAATAGTGTAGAGTAGAGCAAAGCAGATAAATAGAGTCAGTTAGAAGGACTAAAGAACATTTTAACTGAGCTTCATTGGAACTGAATCTAGGCATTGGGAGATGCTATTTTCTTAGTTCAACCTTTTTCTTGTATTCCCAAACATTTTTTAAGGCAATGGGCCTTTCTTATTTTGAGCAATGAGCTCTAAGTAGTGCGCCTGAATGCAAGTGCATTCCCTTTTGTTCATACTTTTAATAGAGTATATATTATGGATTAACATCCACCGTGGTTTTTCCCCTAATAGGGTTTCCATGTAAAAATATTAGTGTTATGGTTTTCTTTAATGTGTTTACATGTTTCCTTCTATTTATATGTTGTGGATGCCATTAAAGTTTAAATATTGTTGTTGATAGTTTTAGATCTAGTTTGAAATTCAAATATTGTGGAACACTGATTCACCCCCCTCTCAGTGTTCCTAGTGTCCAACAATTGGTATCAGAGAATGTTCCTCTTCTAAAGTTTAACAACATGAGGTGGATCTTGGATTACAATGGATGCAAGTGGTCTTCAACAAAAAACTTATGGTGGCACTTGATGATCTTGATTAGTCTAAAGCAGAGGTCATGGAACTAAAAGAAAATATTGTGGCTACAGAAAAATTCATTTAATCACCAAAGGATAAAATAAATGATTCAAGGGAAAAGAGGAAGGAACTATGTGGTCAGTTGAAGAAAAAAGAAAGAAAATGCCTAGAAGATGTTCATCTGAATCAAACTCTAAAAGAAATAATAGAAGAGTGTGAAAAGCTTGAAATGGAATCTATGGCGATGAAGCTAACTAAAGAGATTGAAGAAAGAAAAAAGAATAAGGAGAATTTGGCCCAGTCCTTGAAGGAAAATTCTAAGGAATGCAATAGAGTTAATAGTGGATTCATTCAGTTGGAGATTGAATTGCAACAATCTAGAAACAATGAACATGAGCTTGAGAGATAGATAGTTATTCTCAGAGATGAAATTGCTATAGAAAATGATTACAAGGAGATGTTCAAGATAAGTTCTACTAAGTTTTATGAGATGAATAAAGGAAAAAAGGATGCAAATGACAAGTGAGGTCTTGGCTATGTGAAAGATGAGAGCTCCAAATTTGAACAAAAGGACTCTAAAAAGAAAACTTAGAAGAACAAAAGTAGAAGATATCTGGTAATGCAACCCAATGCTCATAAGTTTAATGGTTACCTATTTTCTTGTAATAAATTTGGTCATATGGCTTCTTAGTGTAGAAGTAAGATAAATTTTGGCAGTCCATCATTTTCTAGTCAGTGTTTTAATTGCAAAAAGTTTGGTCATAAGTCAATTGAATGTAGAAGTATGTCTGTCAGTATAAGGAATCTTAAATGCTACACCTATGGAAAATTTAGACATGTTGCTAATCATTGCATACTAGGAGGAAATCAATGGAATGGATGGTATAGACAAAAAAATAGTGTGTCACATTGCAAGATTCTGTAGGTATAGAAACATGGATAAAAGAGGTCTGGTATATCAAGGAAGAAATTCACAAAAATATAACAAAAAAAAAGGAAAAGCATTTGTGGAAGAGATAAGAGATCATATGAAAAGAAAGTGGGTAAAGATGAGTGAATATGATGAAGTAATAAGGCTATATCGGAAGCTCCCTCCAATAATTCATCTAACAATTGATTTTAGGCCATTGGCTTAGGGGAAGTTTTCATGAAAATATTTTGTCCCCCTGTGTAGTTGGTATTGGATTGCAAGAAGTTGTCAGCAGTTGTGTTATTCTTCTTCAAATGTATTAGTGATCATTTGTTAAGTAGGATGAAATATTGAAGGTCCATAGATGGATTCTACTAATGTTCTTTGAGAGTGCAGAGTAACCGGAACCCATAGGGAAAATATTTAATGCGACAAGGAAGTTGGGTGTGCAAAGTTATAAAGGGCATTTGGAACCCTCATTTTTCACCATTCATCGAAGGAGAATAGTTGGAGAGTATTTTTTAGCAAAATTTTGAAGGAGTGAAAGTCAATTCAGTGGTGAATTTTGAGGTATTTCTGTTCCTTATAAATTTCGTACTTATTTGATGATTAGTGGAACCCTGTTCGATACAAAAAATGAAGAAAATCAAAGGAATAGTAACTTTGGATGAATATAGTAGTCAAAAGGTTAGTGACATAAGAAATTTGTTTTCTACTGATGAATTGAAGAAGCTTGTAGGTGCAAAACATAGGAATTTGGACATCTGGAATGAATTTCCATATTTCGTCAATGCGGAAGTAGTTCGGTTTATCTTGAATAGATTGGATGATGACATCCTTACTATAGATAAACCCTATCAAATTTCAAAAGAAGTAATTAGAAATTTGACAGGATTATGTAGTATTGGAGATGTCCCAAAAAAGAAATCGATTAAAAACATTGAAGTCGAAGCCCTAACTGGAGTAACAAGAGATCAAAGGGCACTAGTAATTTCAACAATCAAAGATCCATTGACAAGGTACATTGCATATGGAATTTTGTACAAAATTTTCTTTAGAAATAAGGAAGGGGAAACCTTTGCAGGCGCAGTCTACATTGCACACAAAATGATAATGGAAGATGAAGACTTTGATCTATGTGGATTGTTGAAGGATCAATTGATGGAGAGTGTGTAATTGATGAAGGATATAGATTACTCTTTCAGGTTTGGTACCCTAGTTATGTTCATTATGATGTATTTCCTAAATTTCTTGCCTCAGAATGATAATGTGGTATGGAAGGAAAATATACTATTTTGTAAGAAAATATTTGAGCACTTCAACACTCTTGAAAATGGTGAACAAGTTTATGAAAAATTCTTTAGAAATTTGTTAGGAAATTTTGGTGTAAGTGGTATTCCACTCCCTATAAAAGCAGTTGAAGTTGGATCTTCTTCCGACAAGGCAGATAAAAAGCAGAAAAGAGCAAGAGAGTTAGTTGATGTCACTCCTCTAGAACCTAAGTCAACAAAAGTTGAGGGAAAAGGTAAAGAGAAAATAGTTGTGGATATAGTGGATAAAGATTTTGAGGAATATACACCAAGAGATGAACTGAAACTAGTTGAACCGAATGTGCTAATAGCAGAAGAAAGTGATGAAGATGGTGCTTTATTCAAAGAAAAGATACCGCAAGATTGTTTAGGAAGAAGATGGAATGCAAAAGATAACTGACATATGGTTAAATGGACCATCATATGAACATGAATTCATTAAGGACACTCTAGGAAGATACTTTATTGATAATAACATTGAATTAGAGAGTTTGCATAATGTACTTCTAGAAGAATTGATTGAATGTATCAGGGAGGCTATGGACTCTATGCCTCTAGACAAGAGAGAAGATGAGATAATCTTACATCTAAAGGAGCAGTTTAGGCTATCTCTCACCAAAATAAAAAAGAAAATGAATGTGTTAAGATAATGCATTGACTCAGCAAATAAGATCTACAATTATTGTCTTAGGTGGCTTCATGTGGTTGGTAAATACAAGGACAAGCTAGAGAAAATTGAGAATGAGCTGATCAGAATTGGTCAAGACTATAGTATGGTTTAGGACCAAAATGGAGTAGTTAAGAAGAAGATTCATGAGGTGCAGGTTGAGCATGCAAAGGTTCACTTTTCCAGAAACACTCTTATGGATACTTTCTAGAAAGTGAAGGAGCAGACTAAATGCAAACTAGAATAAATGATTGAAGTTGTGATAAAAGGAGAAAAGATGGAAGAAACCATTACCATTCCTGAATCCCTTGTCTAGGTCATCAATAGGATATTAGAAAATAATAGTTTGATAATAACTATTGGGATTGCAGTGGATGCTTGGAAGAAATTTCTTCTGAAGATGAAAGATAAGTATAAAATAATTTTCTAAATTTAGCAGCAGTTGCAATTTTTTTTGATCAATTGGAGGAGAGAATACAGTGAGAGAGAGTGCAGTAAAAATATTAAGGGGGGGAGAAAGTAGTGGATTTTTTTCATTTATATCAAAGGGGGAGAGAATTTAGTGAAAAATTCCTTGACATCCAAAGCGGGAGCAGTGTTTTGTTGTGTTTCAAAGTTTTTAGTTTTGGTTTTGACACTTAGTCATTTTTCACTAAGTGTTGCCATAAATGCCAAAGGGGGGATTTTTGGAATATGGCTTTAGGATATTGTTTATGGCTTCCAGTATTTTAATTGATGGAAAATGGAGTCATTAGTGTGGTCAACAGTTTATAAGTAGCTCATACTGATGGAAATTGTAGTAGGTAGTGTGTTACTAACAAAAAGCATGGAGAATAGGATATCCAGTCAGTCAGTCAGTCATATATACTTCATCAGATCATTATTTTTTTTGTGGATCCCGAAGAAAGCTTTCTAAGAATGTATGTTACCTTATTGGTAAGTTTTGTAATGTTGCATTGATTGGTGTATGAGTTTGGAGATTTGGTAGAATGATTTATTGTTTATTTTCTCATTATGACTGACCTAGTGTATATAGAGTGTTGCAGATGTATAAGGAGTAGTTGTTTTAATATTTCTTGTGTTGGGAATTTTGATTTGGTACCTTCTATATTTCAACTGACTTGTGTGGGTATGCATTGATTCTAATTGGTGATTTGAGCCAACATGTGGAAGAATATTATATTTTGTTTGAAGCCAACATATAGTAATGAAATCTTGTTAGCGGATATATATATGAGATCAACTGATTCATTTTGTAGAGTGTGAAGAAGTGTGAAAGTGTGTTAATGTGTGTAAAGGAGAGTAGATGTGTGTGTAAGTATTAGAAGGGTTTTAGAAGGGAAGAAAACAAAGTAGAGCAGAGCAGAGCAGATAAATAGAGTCAATCATAAGAACTGAAGATCATTTTAACTGAGCTTCATTGGAACTGAATCTAGGCATTTGGAGATGCTATTTTCTCATTTCAACCCCTTTTTTATATTCCCAAAAATTATGTAAGGAAATGATCCTTTCTTATTTTGAGCAATGAGCTCTAGGTAGTGTGGCTGAATGCAGGTGCATTCCATTTTGTTCATACTTTTAATAGAGTATATATTGTGGATTAACATCCACCATGGTTTTCCTGCTAACAGGGTTTTCATGTAAAAATATTGGTGTTATGGTGTTCTTTAATGTGTTTGCATGTTTCCTTTTGTTTATATTTTGTAGATGCCATTAAAGTTTAAATATTGATGTTGATAGTTTTAGATCTGGTTTGAAATTCAAATATTGTGGAACACTGATTCACCCCCCTCTTAGTGTTCCTTGTGTCCTACAAGATTAACCCTGAAATTCAAAGAATTAAGGTTGACACCAGATTGGGAAAGAAACATTATTAAATTTTTGCTAGAATGAAATTCAAAAAGGGGGGTCTCATTAAGGGAGGACCCATTCGCCACCTTGGGAGAATGGGTGTTGGCTCAGTTTGCCAAGACCTAACCCTGGGGGATTGAAAGAGGGATAAAAATCCATTTCAGATCAACTGAAAAAGGGGGTCCTATTAAGGGAGGACCCATTTTCCATCAAGGGTGAATGGGTTCTGGCTCAACTTACCATTAGCAAACTTTACCCAATGAAATATTTTGTTAATTATATTATGATTGCCAAGATAGATCTTCGGGAGGTGTCAAAATTATGGCCTAAATTTGAATTAAAGGGGGTTAATTACTCCAATTACCCACAATTAATTAAATACCACCTAGATAAATGTGAAAGTACTTTATAACACTTTACACCACTTAAACAAGGTACACATTATGTACATTTTATTTAGAAAGGGGCCCATTAGGCTTAATTAAGCAAATACATCCTAGAATAGTGTGAAAGTGCATTACAACAGTTTACAACACCTTTGCAAAGGAACAATTAAGGCATGTTTTAGTCAAATAAAGGTTATAAAATAGTGTGAATGTGTACAACACATTACAACACCATTCCTTGACATCATTAGATCAATTTTAATGCTAATTATCAAACGAAGTAAGGGAAAAGGCTTACTTTTTCAGTTACTAGATTTTTCCCACACTTTAGTGAGAGGATGACCCCATTTCAAACTGACACTAAAGTAGAAATCCAAGACACTTAAGTATGTATAAATAGAAAAAATACATGATCATACCCTATCAAAGGCTAAGAAAAAAAATAAAAAATAAAGGATCAAGAACATCCATTTGAACATGATGTGGAATGGGGTTGTTTGTCCAGAACATATGTTGCTCACTCTGGGGTAGTGGAACCTCAGTCTATCCACTAGGTGAGTTGTCCCAAAAAAGTGGTTTAGTGAGAAAGTCATCCCAATGTGTCATATTCCTACCATATAATGAGAAAGTCATGCCAATTTATTGGCTTCCCATCATACTAACCATACCAAAGTTATCCTACTGATAACTTCAATAACACACCACAATGTAAATGATTTTGAATATCATGTAAAAGTTTTGTTAAAGGGGATTTTCTTTGTTTGTGTAATGGTCTCCCTCTTAGGGAGCATTGTGCCTAATGTCTCCAAGAGAGGACAAGTCAAAAGTGTTAGATCATCGCCCATCAGATGCCTTGTTCACATCATGCCATGGCAGTAGATCATACACTCTTGGACGACATCAAACTCAATGACACCACCAAGAAGAGGACACATCACAAGAAAAAAGAAAAATCACACAATGATATTCTTCCAAAAGATTTCATTGATGTATGCCCCCACTTTAAAGCAGTTGCTACTGTTGAAAGGCACAACACAACTAAGAGGGGGTGAATCAGTTGTAACCAAATTCAAACACAAAAATTCAAACACTTATCAATTTCTTATCCACTTAATTATGTTATTAAGTATGAACATGAAATGAAAATAACAGAAAGAAATATGAACACAAGAGACACCAGATTTATGTGGAAAACCCAATAAGGGTAAAACCATGATGAGGATTAGCTCACAATATAACGTAATTGCACAACCAAATTCAAAAGGCTCACTGTCCAAATACAAAGGCTGAATACCTATAGAAAGGACTCACTATCCAATAGGGAGGCTCACTGCCTATAGATACAAAATATTATAGAAAGATCCACCATAATCAACCTTGATCAGAAGAATCGTAGACACCTTCAACTCACTGCTTTGAGGAATCTAGCACATTAAAGTACTATTGCCTTAATTCACTTTTGTACAACTCTACTTCTCAAACTTGTGTCTTGATTCATACATTCACAACATCTTGACTTCTATTTATACCCTCTTCAACCTTAGAAACATTTTCCAAGGTCAGCTACATACGCTTTATTTCATAAATTCAAATTATGTCAAAAAATCAGCATTCGTGAGGTGGAAAGGAATGAGAGTAGACCAAAATGAACACTTAACCAAGACCCAAAACATTGTCTCAGATCAATCACATGCTTCATTAATTAAATATTAATCCTTCGTATGAAGTGCAAACACCAGGTCGACTAAACCTAATGAAAAAAAAATGAACTTTGGAGTACATGCTTCCAAATCAAGAAGATAACATATAGATAGTACAACACTCTTCATCCATCATTGTAACACATGTCAAATACCTTCAGACTCATTTGCATCAGCTGCAACAACCTTCAAATGCAAAATACTTCTCACCAATCCATCTAGACTGCACAAACACACAAAACTATGAAACTGAACTTCCAGAGCACTAGACCACAAAGATCTTTTCCAGAACACAGATAACACCATTAAAAGACATCATCTAGATCTGCATGACCTAAAACAAAATAACAAAGGAATTAGAAACATCTCTCCCAATCCATAGACAAACAACTCTATCAACCGATTTCACATACCGATTTCACATAACTTTCATTCTTCATCAAACTAGAAGCTACAAACTAGGATTTATCACCAATAGATGCTCATAAACAACACCTCATATCTGCACTAGCATATGATCAACACAAGAAGAAATGAAAAGCATAAACCAAAGTACATTTTTAACATACACAACTTTGAATTCTCTGTTTATTAATTTTCTCAAAAGAACTTGGTAACCCATCATATCAACACATATACGACATAAAGATAGCTCCATGTACTCACATCTCATCAGCATCTCAACTATACATGCACAACTTGCAACATCTTGTATTGTGTTGACACCAATGACAATATTAATGAAAACATAACCAACCATTCTCATACTTGCAACAATCTCCCTCTTTGTCATTGATGGCAACACATGATGTGAAAAACCATCAAAGACACATTCTCAATATTCTCTCTTCCTTTCAAATTCTTCTATTTCTTTCCCCTTTTACTATTTTTAACATGACCCTCTCTCCTCCTTTGAAATGAATGGAAAAGACAAATAATTTTGATCACTACCCCTTAGGAGTGCACCCACACAACTCATACTGCAACAATGAAACTTTATACAACCCCTGCAGAGTAGACCCATCCATTAGTTTAGACAAATGAAGAATCTTTAGATCCACCGGACTGATGCACCTCCATGTGCACCTAGTTCAAAGAGGGAGCACCAATGACCCTCAACTTCTCCCTAAGGTACTCAAAATTATCCTTTGGAAGAGCCTTGGTAAATATGTCTGCAATCTAATCCTTTGTAGGCACATACTCTAGCTTGACTTCATTCCCCAACACTTTTTCTCTCAAGAGATGATATCTGATGGATATATGTTTTTTCCTTGATTGCATTATTGGATTCTTTGAAATGTTTATAGCACTTGTATTATCCAAGAAGATGGGTATAGGCTCATCACATATCACTTCAATATCCTTCAATGTTTTCTTCATCCACAAAACCTATGTACAACAAGATGTTGTAGCAATATACTCAACTTCTGTAGTGGATAAAGAAACTGAATCTTGTTTCTTAGTAAGCCATGAAACCAATCTTCCACCAAGAAAGAAAGCACCATCACCTATATTCTTCTAGTCATCTACACAACCAGCCCAATCTGCATTAGTGAAAGCACTCAAGGTAAAGTCAGTATCCTTAGGATACCATAGGCCATAATTTGGAGTGCCCTTAAGATATCTGAATATCCTCTTTATAGTTGTAACATGTACTTCTTTCAATTTTGCTTGAAATCTAGCAACTAAACATACTGCATGCATGATATCCAGTCTAGTAGCAGGATGAAAGGCCCAAGACAACTGAGAGGGATGATTTTGAAAACTTTCATCTTTTATTGTAATGATTTGTCTAGATGTCCTCAGAATCACTTCAAAACACTTCACGGTTGCTCCAAGTCATTTTTGAAACTCTTCAATTGCACAAGTGATCAGAAAATTGACTTATGGATTTTGATTTATACACCATTGTGCTTCCCTTATTTTCATTAAATGTGGTAGGTTTCAAAAAGCTGATAAAAACCCTTTTTTACTGCACTAAGAAACCCTAAATCATTCTGCAAATGATCATGCCTAGAAATTTTCTTCTAGTTTCTTTTCCATAACCTCTATCTATTCATTCTCTACAACATATCCTCATGCCAACATCTGACACACCACTTATCTAGGGGGTTCAAACAATTTTTTGTTAATTCTCCACCTAAGACCATGCTAGGTCTAATTCCTAGAGGAATTATCTACACCGGATGAGGGCACAAACACATATATTGTCTTTGGTTCTTCTTTATTATTTCACATCTTTTTCATTTATTGCTTAACCTCTTCCTTGTCAATTTTCTTCACTTGTTTATTTTACTTTATCAGATCAGACTGCTTTCCCTTTTTACTTGTGCAAACTTTTGAAATATGTCTTGGTTTGTTGCAATTATAGCAAACAACACTTTTCTGATTTGTTTGACCTCCATTACCCTTGATCTTCATTGTTTTTCTTTGTGCAAAAAATTGTTACATATATAGCAATAGCCATCAAAAGATTGATTCATTCTACTTCCATTAAACCTATTCATCATCACTTGACTAATCATCCTCACCTGAGATATGCATTTAGTAGCTCTATGTCCAAGTTTCTGGCATGAAAAGCATTTTTTAGAGAAGGGACCAAAAAAATGATTCATTCTACTTCTACAATTTGTTTTTCTATGACCAAATTTATTACATGTAAATCAAACACCATTGACATATGTGTACCTTTGGGCATTTGGTTGTCTGACAGGCAGTTTTCTAGCAAAGTTCCTTGGATTTCTTTTCTACTTCCCTTTATCTTGAGTCTTTTTATTGTCCTTTGATATTTCACCTACTTCATTTCCAAAACCACCTTTGTATTTACTTGGTTTATGTCCTGTAATCAACTCATCAAGCTTTTTAGAGCTATATTTGAAATTATTTTCAAAGAGTTTTGCTTTCTCTAGTTCTACTTTTAGGTTCACCACCTCTTGTTCAAGTCTAGTGCATTCATCAGTCTTGCTTTGCACAATCACTATATTCAGACATTGTTCAATTCCTTTCTTTTCTTCCACTAGCACTTTCAATTTGATGATTTCTTGTTTCAGTTGCTCACTCAAATCTCTATGTCAAGATTCTTTGAATTTCTTCAATTGCTCTTTCAATTTTTGAACACATTCATTTGCCTCATCAAGGTTTTCTTTCAAATCCCTATTTTCATTTTCAGCCTTGTCAAGATCTTCAAGAGTAGCCTGAAGCTCTACTTTATCATCCATTTATTCAATCTTCATGATCTTCCTCAAGTTGTTAGGCTTCTCTAGAGGAACCAAGCTCGGATACCAATTGTTGAAAGTGTAAGACAACTAAGTGGGGGGTGAATTAGTTGTCACCAAATTTAAACACTTATCAATTTATTATCCACTTAATTTTGTTATTAAGTATGAACATGAAATGCAAATAATAGAAAGAAATATCAACACAAGAGACACCTAATTTACGTGGAAAACCCAATAAGGGAAAAACACGGTGAGGATTAGCTCACAATATAAAGTAATTGCACAACCAAATACAAAAGCCTCACTGCCAAGGGATCACTTCCTATAGGAAGGACTCACTATCCAACAGGGAGGCTCACTACCTATAGATACGAAATACTACAGAAAGATGCACTACAACAAATTACACACATCCATAACCTTGATCAAAAGAATTTTAGACACCGTTAGCTCACTGCTTTCAGGAATCTAGCACATTATAGTACTACTACCTTAATTCAATTTTTCACAACTCTACTTCTCAAACTTGTGGCTTGATTCATACATTCACAACATCCCGACTTGTATTTATACCCTCTTTGACCTTAGAAACCTTTTCCAAGGTTGACTACATGCTTTATTTCATAAATTCAAATTAGGTCAGCAACTCAACTTTCTTTTAGTGGAAAGGAAAGAGAGTGGACCAAACGAACACTTAACCAAGACCCAAAACATTGTCTTGGATCAATCACATGCTTCCTTGATTAATTCTTAATCCTTTGTATGAAGTGCAAATACCAAGTCAGCTAAACCTAATGAAAACATAATTGAACTTTGAACTACATTTTTCCACATCAATAAGATAACATACAGATGACACAACATGCTTCATCCATCATTGTAACACACCTAAGATACCTTCAGACTCATCCACATCAGCTACAACAACCTTCAAACTTAGAATATTTCTCACCAGTCCATCCATACTACACAAACACACACAACAACTCTAAAAATCAACTTTTGGAGCATCAGACCACAAAGATCTTTTCCTGAACACAAATAAATCCATTACAAGGCATTTTCTAGATCTGCAATAGCTGAAAGAAACTAGAAAACGAATGCAGAGCAAAACAATTTCTCCCAATCCATAGACAAACAACTCTGTCAACCTAATTCACATACCGGTGAACATAACTTTCATTCTTCATCAAACTAGAAGCTACAAACCAAGATGTATCACCAAAATATGCTCATAAGAAACACCTTAGATCCGAAAAAGCGTAGGATCAACACAAAAGAAATGCGAAGCACAAACCGGAGCACATTCTGAACATACACAACTCTGAATTCTCTATTTATTAATTTTCTCAAAAGCACTTGGTAACCCATCATATTAGCACATCTACAACATAAAGATAGCTCCATGTACTCACAACATCTCATCAACATCTCAACTATACATGCACAACTTGCAACATCCTGTACTATGTTGACATCAATGAAAAGACAACCAACCTTCCTCATACTTGCAACAACTACTCCATTACTATGAGCAATTGTTTGAAAGTAGCCAATGTGTTTTCCTAAGACATGAGAGCTTTCCTCAAAAAACCCTATGCCAAGTCATATGTTTCTGAAATAAGTTGCATCATGAAATAGGAAAGAAGGATTTCCCCCAAAAATACATAAGGGATCTATGGATTTGTGGTTAATATGTTTTTGCTACAATATTTTCATAGAGCATGGAACTGTCATCATTCCCCAAATACACATAAAATTGGAATAATGACACAAAGAATATGAAAACAAAGAAAATCCTTTCAGGTCAACATGCAATAAACATGAATGTCTCGATGCCTTGCATCATCTCCAAAAGGAAAACACAAGGAAAATGAAAAAGATAAAGGAAAATATTTTGGGTCAACATGAAAGAGATATAAATGTCTCGACGCCTTGTGTCATCCCCAAAAGGAGAACACAAGACAAATGGAAAAGATAAAGAAAAAGATTTTGTGTCAACGTGGAAGAGACATAAATGTCTCAATGCCTTGCGTCATCTCCAAAAGGAATACACAATACAAAGGAAAAAAATGATTATGAAATAGGGAAGAATGAAGGTACATATATAAGAATGAAAAAAAGAGAGGAAAACATCAAATGAAACATCATGGGGGATCACATTACGCACATGCAATCACATAAAAAGAAATGAAATAGAAAAATACTAGTAAGACATGTAAAAGTCAACCTAAAGTAGGTCATCCACCTCCCAATCTTGGTCAGTATAAATGGAAGGTGGGAAAATAGCCAAAGGGACAACATCAAGTTTCAAACGAGGACACACACGAAGTTCAACACTCTTTTTAGGATATTTTTCATTTAAGCTCATGGAAGAACAAAAAAATGTTTTCAACTCATCATGCACTTGCTCATCAATCTTTACTATGTCAATGTCATCATCTAAGTCAATCACAGTAGGAGGTCAAATAACAATGTCTATGCAATATTCTTGTTTATGATGTGGCAAGGGTTGAGAGTCAACATGCATTGCTTTGAGTGGGTTTAGATTATGATTTTCTATGTTATTGTTTTTTCTTGAGTTTTCAATCTACGAGCAATAGCACAATGTCTACATCTATACTCTCCATCACTTCAATTTATTTTCAATTTGTTTTTGTGTAAGAGCGGTGTTAGAATTGGCTATGGCTGCCAAGACCTTGAGGCCAAATGGAAAGCACAAAAGAGAGAGAATGGAATGTGACAAGAATAAACTGTATTCTTATCAATATGATTCAAAGATATTGTGATGTGTACAATGTAGTAGAAACCCCTTGGTTATATAGCCAAGGTGAGATGCAAGATGTAATAGGATTATGAAAATTTTCTTAATCATATGACATGAGACAACCAATCACAACTACCTAGGTTCACATTTGTTATAAGTCAAAAGACAAGATAACAACTAATGACAGCTAACACCTTCTAGAAATATTCCTTTGTAGGACCTAGTTAAACTTAAAATGTGTAAATAAGTCCCCTAGTAATGAATGAACTAGGTAGAAGATTTTATTTACACCAACACCCCCCCTTAAGTGAAACTTAGGGAGTAGTAGATTATTATGCAAATGAAACGAATATGCGAGAATGGGTCCCGATTATGAGGCCATGTTAGGTATCCATGTACATATGCAATGAAATCTCCCACAAACGGAGAAAAGGAGAAAACCCAGTAGGACAAAACTCCTCCCCAAAAGAGAGATGAAATAGAAATGTTCTCAATGAAGAATGAGAAGGAGAAAACCCCATGTGAGGAAAAATACCCACCCATAAGAGAGAATGAGAAGAGAGACAAGGAAACCCCCCCTCAATGTTGAGTCTCTTGCAAAGATGGTAGAAGCTTGACATTGAATGCTAAAGATGATCCAAAAGCATAAAAAAAAGTTCCTCCCCTTAGGAAGAAACAAAACCATGATGTCAGGAATATGGATTATGGATGATATCTCTGAAGCATGCTCAAGTGTCTCAATGTCGATGTCGAAAGTTGACACACTCCAAATAGGTGTTCTAGGACACACTGCTGAAGAGGACAATCCAACATCTAGTAGAGATGAATGTAGAACATGATCCAAATACAAATATATCCCCTCTGAAAACAAAGAAGCCTCCTCCAAATGTTGTCCAAAAGGATCTACAGTCATGTCAAACTACAAATAATGATCATGTAGAGAATGAACAAGATGGTCAAAGTTTTCCCTCACAAAAATTGAAGAATGATATTCTCCATCAAAGAGAAGATGAATGTCATAAATGATGTCCCCAAAATCTACAAGATGTTACTTCACAAACAAGGCTGAAATACCTATCAAGAAGCCATCCAAAGTAGCCAAATATGAAAGACTGTGTATGTTCTACTGCACTGAATCACTAGGAACCCAAACTATGCAATCACAAGCATCCTCATATACAATAGTAGATGGAGGAGATAGAATTAATTACTCAAGAACTAGATCTGATGTGAGAACTCCCAAGTTCAAGAAGCCAAATGTCTCCTCTAAATCATGGTTCATATCAATAGTCAAAGGAACAATGTCATCATCAAAAGAAAAATGTGCAAAGTTATATAATCGAGATGAATGATCAACCACCCCAGTAGCAATGATCTCTTTACTCTCCAAGTATCAAATGATGATTGAATTAGGTGCAAACTCCACAATCCTCCCATCTCCAACATGGGTAATCTGATATATGTAAAGAAGATTGTTCGTCAAATGAGGAACACACAAAACATCCTGAAAAGTGTTGTCCCAAAAACTAATAGATCCTTTCCCAATTACACTCATGTATGTATTGTTTCCCATCAAGATAGGATACATAGTAAAAGAATGAAATGAAAAGAATATAGACTATGAATATTCCATGTGATGTGATGCTCGTGAATCTAGAAGCCATCTCCTTGATCCTGCACCTAAAGAAGTGCAAATAGAGTGACCTTTATTTCTTGATGTTGAAGCTTGACATTTGTCCTTTTTAAACTATTTTGGAGGAGGAGGGGGTGATTTAGACATTCTAGAAGGAAAATCAATGTGATTCTTTTTTAGAATATTTTTTAATTCATCAATATCCTTCTTATAATAGTAGTGTTCTTCATGTCCATCCTTCTTGTAATATGCACAAAAGGCCTCTCCTTCTTAGATGATTCTCCTTGGAAGATTATTTTTTCTTTGCTTGATGTAAATGTGGATTATTATTTTCTTTCTTTTGTTTCTTATCTAATTTTTCTTCTTTCACCTAACTAACCAACAATTCCTGATATTTAGAAGTCTTGATGATACCCATTGAGATAAGATTTTGTTGCGCATGTATCAACATCTCAGAAAATGATGCAAATGAAGGTGTACTATATGTTGAACCCATAGTCAATCTATGCGTATGAAAGCTAGAAACAAAAGAATCATAATTAGGACCAAGTTTTTTCATTGTATTATAGACCAACTAAATTTACTTCTTATCAATTCCACATGCTTTACACTGCTCTCTTAGATCATTAACCTTTGTGATTTAGTGTTGGATGTTGTCAAAGTTCTTCGGATCAAGGCTCATCAATTCATTATCAATCTAATAGCCTCTTACTTCATTTTTAGTATTGTACAATGTTTTCAATTTTTACATGATTCAATTTGGAATATCAAATCTTGAGAAAAAAGTCTATGAAGACACCCAAGAGCTTTGGTATGTTTGATCATCCATTTTAACTTTTTATTTGCATCTGTAGATTCAGGTACCTAATATTCAACATATAGAGTGTGACCTTCTATCATTAGAACACTCCATGCATTTTGATGCCATGTTGAATAATTATAAGATGTGAGCAAAGGAACCTTAGAATGATCCATGTAAACGAGAGAGCAAAAGCAAACAGATCAAAAGAAATGCACCAAGATACCCCCCATAAATAACTCAGTCAACAAACCCCCCAAGCAATATATGATTTGACACTTTATATTTAGTGCATTTATAGTTGCTACTACAAAAAATAGCAAAGTGGACTTTGATCTTGGTACATGCAAATGCCAAAATAGGCCATAGATTCAAGTACAATGTTTGGTATAAATTGAGATCAATCTAATCATACCATTGAGAATTACACATAAAATTATGCACTTTAAAAAAAAAATGCACCCAAAAATGTTACCATAGGAGTAAGATATGAGCTCTTGAATTTCTTAAATTAAGGATGAAGCAGCAACACTTGTGAGAATCTAAAATTTATAGAAAATCTAGGCACCAAAACTAGAAAATAATTACACCACTATGAAGAGTACAAAAAATTATCCCAAATAAAAAAAAAATCTTGCAGAAAGGAGGTTGTGAGCACAAGTTATGGGCCTCTGAAGTTCGCCTGCAAAAATGAAAATTCAATTGGACAGGGGGGGCAATTTTTTTTTGAAAATGGTTGACGTTGTGCTAACATCAAGAACCTATGAGCTTAAAATTGACATCTATTGGGCTGTCAAAAAATAATATTCTCCCTTGGCCTAGAATATTTGGTTGATTATGTACTAAAATTTGACGCGTATTTGGATGTCACAAGTCTACAGAATCTGGCTGGGGAATCTTCATTGATGTCGCTGGTATTATTACAAGTACTAGAATTTTTAAAATTGCTAGTTTTGTTATGTGGGATGGTGGGAACCATGGCTAGAGGCCATGTGGAGCCCGCTGGCCCACCTGTGGGTATGGTCTACCCTGCCTCTATGCAGGGTTTGTAGTACCCTACATATGTAGGGTACACCAATATATATATATATATATATATATATATATATATATATATATATATATATATATATATATATATATATATACATATTTATTTTATTTTCAAGAATGATTTTAAATACAAATAAAACCTTTTAAAAAACTACAAATTTTATTACAAAATATTTGTGAGAAAATTTCGCAGAAAATAATATATATATATTTATAAAATCATACCGTCAAATAATGATCGTGACCTAGGGGCTGTACGACACCTTGGGTAAAAAAAATTCCTCACTAGACAACTGCTCCGATTTGGATGAATTGACAGTCGATCTTAGGGTTTTTGGCCCTTCTGGACATGATGGTAGGGTCATATTTGACCCACAATTCTCCAAAATTGCAGCTACCTTTTGGATCTAGCAACCACACTTCAAATTCAAACCCTCATAGATTTATCCTCGTATGTCTAATTTGGACAAAACAAAAGGAAAAATCAAATTTCTCGAACCTTCCAAATGCAATGGTGAGCTTATATTTGAACCAACAAGTTTTGATATGAACCTATAATAAACAACCAAAAATGGAACACCCCCAAATTTGGTATCTCTCTTCAGAAAAAGACTCTCCAATGACACCCAACCTGCTCTGATACCATGTTAAAATTGGCTATGGATTCCAAGACCTTGAGGCCAAATGGAAAGCACAAAAGAGAGAAAATGGAATGTGACAAGAATAAATTGTATTCTTATCAATATGATTCAATGTTATTGTGATGTGAACAATGTAGTAGAAACCCCTTGGTTATATAGCCAAGGTGAGATGCAATATGTCATAGGATTATGACAAGTGTCTTAATAATATAACATAAGACAAATAATCACAACTACCTAGGTTCACATGTGTTAGAAGTCAAAAGATAAGATAGGGTATGTGCAGGATCATGAAGGGCTGAAAAGTGGCAATATGATGGGTATGTGGCTGACTACTTTTTTCTTTACCCAAAATTGATGAAACAAAAAGGGTTTTTAAAGGAGATTCTCAGCTTCCACCAATATAAATTATGCTTTACTTTGAATTTAATAAGTAATTATTATTCATTTTCTATTTGAATTATGATTAAAGTCCTAATTGATAGGCTAATTGACAAATATCAATAACTTTCAAATCCTAATTGATAGGCTAATTGAAAAACATCAATAACTTTCAAACGGTATCACATTTTTTGAATCCAAAACATGCGTCACATGCTATAGGATTAAGAAAATAAAAAATTAATTTCATGAAGTTTTGACCAAGTTAAGGTGGTCAAACATACAATTTTTTATATTTTTTAAAAGTTGTAATAAAAAATAATAATTAATTATTTACTTGGAAAAAAATTATAAAAAGATATACATCACATTAGGACATGAGTCCTCTACTTATATATAAAATCTTATAAAAAAATATTATTATTTTATTGTGGTTAGGGTGGTCGGACAGACACCTACTTCTTATTTTTTCCCTGAAATTTAAGTACTAATGCATTGAAATTTCAAAATTTCACCAAATAATTTTTTATTTATTTTTAACAAACCTAGTAGTTTAGAAACTACATTCAATTTACTACAAATTCTATTCTTACATATTTTTTAAATGATATAGATAAATTATTCAATTTTTTACGTCAAGTTGCCTAACTCTGATTTTTCTAAATTTTTTGCCACTTAAGGGCCTATTTTTTCTATGATGATCTTGCACATACCTGATAACAACTAATGACAACTAAATACCTTCTAGAAAGATTCTTTCATAGGACCTAAGTAAACTTAACATGTGTAAATAAGTCCCCTAGTAATGAATGAACTAGGTACAAGACTTAATTTACACCAACAAGAGGGTTTTTCAATCATAGGACCCTTCTCATAATTGGGAGGACTAGAAGAAACAACAGGTGGTTTTTTAACCAATTTCTCTTTGACTTTTTAAACTTGTTTGACTCTAGGAGGGACAACAAGATTGCTTGTACTATCTTGTGGTCTCTTGTGGGAAATTCTAGGAGGTTGTTTTATAGATTGTTCTTGTATGGTCGGAAGTGTTTTTGGTTCAACCATTGTCTCATCAAATATGGTTGATTTGGTCATAGGTTTAGGAATGTTGCAAAGGGATAGTTCCACTATTTTATTTTCCTTGAATTTTTGATAATATTTGAAAAGGAAATCTTCATGAGGCTTGATAGGTTCCATAGGCTTGGCCCAAAAGTAATCTAGTGAAAAATTCCTTTTGCTGAGGGTGGATGAAATCCACTATGATGCACAATGAAGATGTCATTGCCAAATGGAAACTTTAGACATTTATGCACAACTGAAGGGATGACATTCATGGAGCAAAGCCATGGATAGCCTAGTTTCACAAGAAAATGGTTTGATTGTGGGATGATGGAGAATGAGACCATTAATGTTTTTGGTCCCACCTTTAAAGGGAGATTTATCAAGCCTATCATAGGGAAAGAAAATACATTATGTGTCTTGATCTATGCTTTTGGGTTATTATATGTTCTAATATAGCTCATGCACATATAAGAATTCTTTTGTGATCACATTCTCTCCACAAATGGGATCAATCAATATCCCATTAGTGGGCTCATTATTGATTCAGCCAGCTATGTAAAGAGGATCATCAAGTGCACTTTTAGGTATGTCATTTTGTGAGAAAGAAATGTCAAGAGGTTGTCTAGTCAAGCCCTTACGAGGTTTAGCTTCGATAAATGCTATCATTTCATTTGTGGGATTTTGTTTGATGGTATTCATATTGCCATCATTCATGTCAACATTCATAAAATTAGTCTTCATTTCACTAGCTTTGACAAATGAAATATTGTGCTTAGGCATGGGATTTGTAAATATTTACAAATTTTGATTAGGAGGAGCTATAGACTTATTACATTGATCATTCAAACCTTCAACTTGTAAATGATTAGAATACATAAGTTCTTGCACAAGATGTTTAAGATACTTATAGTATTTTGTGGTGGGTATGTGCAGGATCATCATGGAAAAAATTTAAGGTATGTGCAGGATCATCATGGAAAAAACAAGCCCTTAAGTGGAAAAAAATTCAAAAAAATCAGAGTTAGGAAATTTGACATAAAAATTTGAATAAGTTATCTATATTATTTCAAAAATATGTAAGAATATAATTTGTAGAAAATTGAGTGTAGTTTCTAAACTACTAGGTTTATTTAAGAAAAAAAAATCTATTTGGTGAAAATTTGAAATTTCAATGCATAGTACTTAAATTTCAAGGAAAAAAATAAGTAGGTGTCTATCTAACCACCCTACCCACAATAAAATGATAATATTTTTTTATAATATTTTAGATATAAGTAGAGGACTCATGTCCCAATGTGATGCATATTTTTTTGTACTTTTTTCCAAGTAAATAATTAATTATGATTTTTTATTACAACTTTTAAAAATATAAAATTTGTATGTTTGACCACCTTAACTTGGTCAAAACTTCATGAAATTCATTTTTTAATCCTATAGTATGCAAAGCATAGAATGTGATGCATGTTTTGGATTCAAAAATGTGATACCGTTGAAAGCTATAGATGTTTTTCAATTAGCCTATCAATTAGGACTTTAGTAATTCAAATAGAAAATGAATAATAATAATTTATTAAATTCAAAATAAAGCATAATTTATATTGGTGGAAATTTGAGAATCTCCTTTTTAAAACCCTTTTTGTTTCATCAATTTTGGGTAAAAGAAAAGTTGTCAGCGACATACCCCATCATATTGCCACTTTTTGGCTCAACATGATCCTGCACATACTCTACTATGTCCATTTGTTTGATGGTAATGACAATAATTTTTTTTTTCAAAAGCCTTTAGGTAATGGTATAATAGAGATCACGTTCTCTAACAGGATGTAAGGTAAGCATGTTTTTGTCAATGAGCTACAACATGATATTGTGAAGGCTATTGGGTAAAGGAGCGAGTTCTCTTTTTCTATCCCCAAAGGTAGTTGTCATTTTTATAGCAGCCACTTGATTATTTATTTATTGACTTGTTTGAGGAGGATTTAATTGTAGAAATCCCATATTTTTGTTTCTTGAATAGTTGACAATTATTTTGAGTTGTGGATTCAAACTTTTTAGTACGACTAGGGGGATTTTTCACATCACGACCTCTAGTTGAGTTTTGATGGTCACGAAGGGCTGTACATAACTGTGTGAAGGATGGAAACCTAAAAATTTCAAGGTTTCTTTGGAGCTTATCTTTTAAGTTGGAAATGAAAATTCTTTAAAGGTAAAAATAAGGAATCTTAATGTTCAATTGCAAATAAAGCATCTGATATCTTCCTATGAAATCAATCACTTTTTCAACCACTTTTTTCTTGTGGAACTTGTTAAACTGTGGGTTATTATTAAGTGCTATCTTATGGTTTAGAACATAGAGCACACCCACTTTCAAGATATTCGACTCAAGGGTAACCCTAGAGATCTCAATGCAAAAGAGAAAGAGATCTTGCAATAGGGTTGTCCTAGGAGATGAATGTAAACAAATAAGGGGTTCACCACCAAGTTTAGAATTAGAAAGACAATGAAATGTAAGATGAAATGAAAAACCATAATATGATGTGAACTTGATTTAAATGACCTAGAAATGAAAGTAAAGGAAAAAAAAAAGATGCAAGTACAAGGTGTGTACCTGGAAATCTAGAAATGGCTAGATGGAGGTCTGAAACATTGGAAAATATACCTTTAATGCTCATTGGGACTCATTCACCAAGCTAGGTGAATCAGTTTGAAACCCTGATTTGCAACCTGTAGGTCTTCTCCAATGTTCTCCAAGGCTTGATAAAAAATTTGAAAACTTTGAATGATTTGACTTTTCTCCAATATTGCTCCTTAGGAAATCTACAACCTAGAACTAAAAATCACACATAAAGGAGAGGGAAAATATATTGTTGGTTTACTAGATAGGGGTTTTCCTTGGTCAAACCCCTTGTTGGAAATCAATCCTCGAAATGAAATCAAATAAGAATGGAAAATGATGAATGAACAAAATAAAATGGTGCAACTCACCAAACCCTTACAATAAAAGTGTTGCAACTATGCTTGAGATGGATCCAATGGATGTAGATATTGAATATTTATTGAAGATGATAGATCTTGAATGAAGTGCTTTCTTGAATCACAAAATACTACATCACAATTTTTAGCTTTAAAAAAAACATGATGCATGAAGTCTTTGACATGATTATTAATGCTTGAATGCTGCTCTAAATTTTTTGATAATCTAATCTTGAATTCTCTTGAGTACACTTTAATTCTCTTGTGAACTCAACTTTACTATTAGGAATTCTCTCATAAAAGTCTTAGGTGAAAATGAATGAAAGAACCTTGTATTTATACTCAATTATGCAATAATTCTTGAAATTACAACACTACAAGCCGACATTAGATCTAGGAGGATAAAATACTACCAAAAAGTTGAATTAATTTTTATTTTGTGCCACATGGGACTCATTCACCCAAGGTGGCAAATGAGTCCTAACAGGCCTAAATTTTGGGACCATTTTTAAAAATTCTTAGAAATGTGTGAAACGAGGTTCGAGATTGAAAGATCTTGGTGGGAATCATTCACCTAAGGTGGCAAATGAATCCTATATACTAAATTATTTGGGCCATTCATGCCTAAAACACCTGAATTTTGACTGGCTGATGATTTGTGTTAGGATTATCCTCAAAAAGATGCATTAAATGAGGCTTGTGGATACAAAATAGGGCCAATCAAAGCATAAGGAAGCCCAATTATTAATGAAAAGCCTAGAAAAGTGTGAAAGTGTGTTACAACACTTTATAACACTCCAGATAAGGCATCATTAAGGTTAAAAAGAGGTTTATTGAGTTTAGTTATTTGATAAAATCTTAGAAAAGTGTGAAAGTGTGTTACAACACTTCATAACACTTTAGGAAGGTAACATTTAAATTCATTAATTCACAAGGTCCCATGACTTAATGTGAATGTGTAAAACACATTACAACAATAAATCAAGGCACTCTTAAGCTTAATTCACAAGGAGGTCCCACACAAGAAAGGAAAAGTAGAAGGGATACTTTTTCTATTGCCACATCTAACCCCAAATTTAGTGAGAGGATGAAATTTATTCAAAATCACACTAAAGTAGAAAACACACATCAAGAGGGGTCCAAGTGTACTAATGCTAGTAAGATAGGATGATAATGAACAAGAGGGGTGATCAAGCCCTTAGGATAAAGATCCCATAGTGAACCAACATAGGCACAAAAGAACCCACATGAGAATGATATAAGAGCATCAACAAAGCACAAGCATGCACTATGAAGGACAAATGGAAAAGGTAAAAATTAAAAGAGTTGGATCAAGCTTCGACTATTTTTCCATCGTGATGTGGATCAGATCTAGGTTGTTTATCCAAAAAATGCATACTCACTCTAAGGAAATAGAACTCCTCATTGTCCATTGGGTGAGAAGTCCAAGAAGGTGGGAAACATACACTCATGGCTGGTATGCACTCACACACATGTGAGTGGCTATGGGAAAATTCATGCCTTTGTTGGGCTTCCTGCTCAAACCATACCAAAGTTATACCTCCTGATAACTTTGATAAGGTGCCATGCAAAAAATGATTTTTGAGCTTCATGAGACAAGAAAAACTTTGTATTGTTGGAGCTGATGAACAAATAGGATGACTCCATAGGCATGCAAGCTATGTTATGCAAGGTATCCATATAACTAAAAAAATTCAAAATTCAAAAGAATGTTCAAAGGAGTCTTGCTTAGTCCATGTAAGTTCTTTAACTTAGGAAACATTGTACATATTGTCTCCAAGAGAGGACCAATCAAAGAATAAAAGATTTGCAACTTAGGGGATGCAGTGCATCACATCAAGCCACTAAGAGGAATGCAATATGATAAGAGATATCACACTATTGAACATCACACCTAATGTCATCGAAAAAGTGAAAAACACATCGTATAAAGTAAGAAGGCGACACCATGAGCCATGAAGAGAAAAATACAAAACAATAACACCTATGTATGCCCCCACTTTAAGGAAATTGTTGAAAACCATGTTGTGAGAAATTACTTTAAAGTAGCAAATGATAAATGCTAACAATAAAGAAGACATGAGAGCTAACTTGGAAAGCCCTATGCCAAGTCATATGTTTCCAAGTAAAGCTAGGTCATGTGAAATAAAAGGAAAAGAGAGAGGTTTCCCCCAAAATGAAAACACCAAACACATAAGGGATCTATGGATTTGGGGTCAGTATGTTCTTGCTACAATGTTTTTTAGAGAGCTTAGAACTATCATCATTCCCCAAATACACATAGAACTGGAAGAATGACACAAAGAGAATGAAAACAAAGAAAAAACCTTTCAAGTCAACATGGAAGAAACATGAATGTCTTGACACCTTGCATCATCCAAAAAAAGAAAATAAAAGACAAAGAAAAGATAAGGGAACTAAAAATATTTTGGGTCAACATGGAAGAGACATGAATGTCTCGATGCCTTGCATCATCCCCAAAATGAAAACACAAGACAATGAAAGGATAAAGGAACTAAAAGGATAAAAGATTTATGACATATAGAAGGGAGGTACAAATAGAGGAATGTCACAAAGAGAGAGAGAACATCAAATAAAATAACATGGGGGATCACATCACACACATGCAATGACACCAAAGAAAAAGAAACAAAAAATAAAAGACTATTAAATCACATGTGAGTCAACCTAAAGTAGGTCGTCAAAATCTCAATCATGTTCATTGTATGCAAAAGGAAGAAAACTAGCCAAATGGACCATAGAAAGTTCTGAACTAGGGTCATTACCAAGTTCAACACTCTTAGGAGAATTGTCATTTAAGCTCATGGAAGAGGAAAACAATGTATTAAATTCATTATGCACCTCTTCATCAATTTTAGCAACTTCCTAATCATCATCTAAGTTAATCACAACAAGAGGTCATATGATAATGTCTAAAGAAGGGTTCAACTCTTGTTGCAATTGTTGTATTGGATTTTCTTGTTTTAGGGTAGGGGTAGAGTCATCATGCATTTCTTTAGTCAAGTTTGGATTTTTATTTTCTTTTTTTATTTCTTCATGTAACTTGTGAGCAAGGGCATGATGTCTATGCCTATGCTCTCTAGCACCTATGTTTATTTTAGTCCTATTTTCAAGTTGTGTTTGTGTAGGAGTGGGTTGATAAACCATAGGTTTCTTTTCTTTGCTAAGGGAATGAATGGAAGGAACCATATGAGGTTGTTCAACCACTGTCTTTTTAACATTGTATACTTGTTTTATTCTAGGAGGTGTGACGAGGTTGTTTTCATTGTATCATGGTCTTTTGTAGGAGGTAGGTGAGGTTTCTAGCTTAGGTTGGTCTTGGTTATTTGAAATTTATTTAGGATCAATCATGGTTTCATCTAGGATGGTAGGCTAATTGGTCGGTGGAGTCATGTTTTGGAGGGATAATTCTACTATTTTATTTTCCTTGAACTTTTGATAGGATAGGAAAAAGAACTCTTGTCATGGTTTTATAGGTTCTATAGGCTCGGGCAAAAAAAATTCTAGGGAAAATTTATCCTTAGAGGAAAATGGGTTAAATCCACTATGATGGATGGTGAAAACTTCATTGTCAAAGGGAAACTTTAAGCATGTATTGTAACGCCCCGTCGTGCGAACCCCAAAGGACAAATAAACAATAATCACTGCAATTTTTTTTTTTAAGATAACATAGCATACATGTAAAACACATTAAGTCATGACATGACTTTCATTTAAGTAGAATTATTATCACATACATCCCTTGGGGTACACGAGGAGTCATTACGCGAATTAGATCCACACAATGACAATAAAGAATAAATTCCAAAAAAAATATAATCCATAACAAAGTAAACATTAACAAATATAACACATACATGATAAATCATTGATAAGAAACCATCTGTGTACATAAATACAACATATGCCTGATTAACCTAACACATTAAATAACAACTACCATGGCCAATATCCACACAAGATTTAACATTACATTATAGTACAATGTTCAAGATGTACAATGATGCAAAAAGTGTTTCCAACATAAATGGAAACCATACACAATAATCATGATACAAATGAATAGATGAATACAAAGTATCATAACTGACTCCAAGACAAATACAACTTTGGAGTTGTAGCAGCAGCATCAATCCGCACCATTCGATCCTTGATTGGGGACCCAATCGGGTGCTTAGCACATTCCACCCAACCATGTGGGTCCAAAGACCCACCCCCCATGCTAAGGGGCTGACAAGAAAGAGACCTCAATCAAGAACATCCAATAGGGAACCACAAAGACTCAACATCATACAAAAGTATCATAGAACTCAAGGATTACAATAACATAATCAACATCACCCAAGAGACAACATAATAGCTTAAAGTCATAAATCCCATCACATAAAACAAAATGATAACCAGTAAACAAGTAACCAAAGGAAGATCATGAAAAACTTCCAAAACAAACTAAACTAATAACATAATACAATTCCAAATTGCAAAACCACACAATAACATCACAACACAGTACCATAAGAGTACAAGGTCATAAGTCAAATATCAATGAGATCATACAAGACCACAAAGTACACCAAAGATGTATCAAAGCAATAATCCATAGATCAATATAAGTCCATTCAACTACAATCTAAACCAACTCACATAACATACTTCCAGAGGAACACAATAAAGTAAAACACCTAGGCAACTAGGAGAGAGTGTCATCGCATAGTCCTACATGGGCTGTCCTGTGCTCTTCCTCCCAACTGGAGGCGTCAGTCCCATCTATGGCTATCCTGTGCCCTTCCTCCAAACTGGAGGCACCGGTCCATAGGGTGACACATGTGGAGCCGTAAACCTCTCATGAAGACGAGGTCACGACCTTGCCGACCACAACCTTCTAAACCTTCCATTAGTCTGCGGAAGCACTAATGAAGATGAAGCATCCATTTTTAAATCTTATAATGATATTACTACCCAACCCTCCTAAGTTAATTATTTGGTTTTCACTTAATTACTAACTCACTAGTGGATTATCCTATGCCCTTCCCCTTAAACGGGGCGCCGGCCCCCACAAGGAGCCACTCTCCCTAGAGACCCAACAACATAAAAACCAAGGGTTGTACCGTCATAATTTGAACAAAGAATCACAACATAAAAGAATGTGAGGCATTACCCATCTCGCTAATAAGTACAAAATCAGAGTCTCACAAAGTTTCGTACAACCCTTTCACAATAATGATACCAATATCTTGCCATGTAAAGAGCACATAAAATGAGGAACATTGACCAACAATAAAAACAAGCCTCTGGAAGACTCTCAAAAAAATTTTACACTAGGGTTTCCCCATCAAATAACTAACAACAATAATTTCAAGGCCACAAGAACTATTTTCAATCCAAATATAATGAGAGAATACATTAAAATAAGATCAACAAATCCATTCAAATAACATCAACAACTTTGATACGAACTAAATCAGAAATCCAAGGGAAACCTCTATTTTATCCTCTCGCAATACCCATAACTCAAAGAACTTTTCAAGTTGACTCAATAACATCTCAAGCAGAACCATCAATCATGACAAAGATAACATAAACCGATTTACCACTAGGGTAAAGAACAAAAGAAAACATATGGGTTCCCAACGAATAGCAACATAAATTAAATGAGAGAAAATCTCCAACTTAAAATCAACTCACGAAAAGTCACATTGAAAGGGTCTATCAAAAAAATCCATAAAACCACACATTCAAATACAATATAACCATTCATTCAATAAGAAGTAACTTGAAACAATCTAAAAAGAACATTATTTGAAAGATCAATTATTTCCAACATTTAAGGATAGCACAATATTGCAAAGTGAAGATAAAATCTAATGTAGTAAGCCATAAGACACTAATCACAAGTATAATCTTCCAAACACAAATTAAAAACAATTATATTCTAATTTATTACATTCACGACTTATCTTATTCTTGCTTGAAAAGACATATCATTGTTCTACTTGAAATAACATTGCCTATCATTTTAGTAATTTTTGTCTTGAAACAATAGTAAGAATACAATAATTAACTATATAAATTGAAGTAATTACTCTAATTGACCAATGAAATATACATTAATTTTTCTCAAGCAAAACCTACTTAATGTCTTAGATCTCTAATTACATCTATTGAAAGTAAACAACTTTTTTCCTTATTTTAGTTTCTTAACTCAACAGTTATTAATTACAACTTTTTACAAGAAATAATTTCCATAAATCAAATTTTAAAGAAATAGACCCTTCCATATTTGATTAAAGCATTTTCCAACATCCACTCATGCATTTATTTTGAAACAATCAACAAAATATTTTAAAAATTACATTTAACTAATCATAACCACATATTTAATTACCTAAGCTTCATTATACAACAAATGAACAAATAAATATTAACTCCAAGATTAACATCTATTAATGAACACCATATATGTGCAACTTATTATTTATTCAAAGGATCTGATATAACCCAACTAAGGCAACTTTATTCACGAAAATGTGACCCTTCTTTGGTGTATACGACCTTGAAAATCAACTAATATTGTAACTATATGGTATAAGACATTCTTATAATATTCTGCGCAACCCTATAGGAAAATTTGAGCCATGTTATCATTGATCTGAAAGAGACTACAACACCATCACCATAACAGATCATCTAGTTAGTGTTCAAGTCAAAATTCATCAACTAACATGCAGGGAAACTAACTTTATTCCCTAACTTTATTGGGACTATTTCACTAATTAACTTAATAAATATATTACATTTGGGGATCGGAGTCTACCAATCATCATAAGTATTACAGATTTACATTTTAGAGGAAGGAGACTACAAGAACATCGAAAATGTTAGAATCTGTCTCGCAGGATTTCAAATGTAAAACCTTTGCATGGAAGATAATGATTTTCTGAGATACCGTGTTTAAAAATTTTATGCCTTCATTTTTTATTTGCAAGGGGTTCCAACTGGTTCATTACTCACCGTCTTTTGATCACTCAAAACTCAAATATATTTGAATGCTTGTTGATTGCGTTTCCAACAAACCCTCTCACAGATTATAATAACTGTCAAAATTCATATTATCTAATTCTTCAGGGAGACTATTTAATTTTGTACAATGTATCACCTCTAAAAGGCATAATAGTGACATGTTGCCAAGTATATTAGAAAGTGAATATTGTAATATGGAAATATCACCATCTCCTTGCTTTATTAAAGATGTTTTCAAGTGTTGCAACTGCGATAGATTGTTAGGAAAATCAAGCAGGTTATTTAAACCTTTAAACTTCCTATTATGTCCCAGTGCACGAATGTGACAGGTTGACACAGAAATTAGAAAGATTATTTAAACATTTAAACTTCCTATTATGTTAAGGTGTCGTGGTTGGGATAAATGGAGGAAGATTGGCTATAGGGAATTGGTACAAAAATGGGCATGGCTCTTTCTAGCCATCCACTGAGATGGCTTCCTACAATACGTGAAGATATTCTCATTTTCTAGAGAGCTTAAGAATCAGGTTGATACAGAAAAAAAAAAAGATGTTATTCAGATACCTATATATGACATCATGGTTCCTTTTCATGCAACCACCAGCGAAAGTGTAACAAGCCAACAAGATGGAGGGAAAACTTTATAAGAATAATTTTTAGTGATCCAAGCTACGGCTTAAGACCTACTCCACTCCAACAATAAAATTCCCTAACAGTGTTTAGATTATGGAAATTTCCTTTAAATCCAAGGATTCGTAGCACATCAACCATGTGGTACAAATGATTAAATCCTACAAACAATTTGTAGCAAGGAAAGTGTCTGAAAAGGCAGAAAGAGCTACACTGGAGGCATAGGAGAAACTTCAGCTTTCAAAACAAGCTGATTCGGTTGGCAGATTTACAGAATAGGCCAACATATTAGCCTGTGTTGATTTACTTACAGCAAGAACAACATATGATATGAGAGGAAAATATATAAGATCCATTGGATGGATGTCCAGCCTTGGTTTCAAATAATATACTTTGACCACTATAGGACTGGAAGAATAATCGATGTCAATGGACATTTCCTAAAACAAACACTTAAAATGCACTATATCCCAATGTATAAATTTTAATGGTGAGCATAACGCTAACAAGAAAGCGCTATCTATAAATTAGGTCTCAAATAGTGGGAGAAGATTACCAGAGAATGAAAAGGGAACTTATTCATTTACGTTATTCAAAAACCATGAAAATACAGAATAACATGACCAACCTGAAAACATGCTTGAGGATGGGAATGACGAGCAAAGACGACCCCTTACATAGCCCCCAGATCCATTCTCTAGAGACAATGTGAGGCCTACCCCTATGATACACTTCATATTTAGACTATTTTGAGTTGTGGTTATTGATTTTGCTTAGAGATACTTTTGATGACATGATACTTAGAAATTTGAGTTATTATGATGATTTGATTATGATGCTACATGCTTAGTTAGATGACTATTATGGTTGACCTAAATTATGCTAGTTACTACATGGTTGTTCAATTTGAATTTTGAAATGATGAACAAATGAAATATGTGAAGATTAAGGTAAAAAGAATTGGATATGATATGTGATTATTGTTTGTTCTAGTTATGATATGAGATATATATGCTATGTGAAAGTATGAAACTTGATTATATGAAATGATGATTTAATTGTTTTGATATATTATTTACTTGGATGGAAGCTTGTGTATATGAAATGGTGATTCAAATTTTTTGAGATATGATTTATCGGATGGATTAATGTGTGCATTGAGTGTGCAAGTACACTTCCCATGGCCAATGGAAATTGGAGGTAACCTTTGGGAACCCTAAGTGAGTTTACCAGTGAAGCCGAGCTATAGTCCATATGATGGGACTATAGTTCCATTTTGTAATGTAATTTTCTTTGTGAAGTATTTGTGCATGTTTGTAAATTGGTTTTAATTCCCATGTCAATCCATTAAGTGGTGAGTTGTCCACCCAAGTGGACAAACTCGGATTTGGTCTTTAGGGCACTTTTTGAGGGTTGAAAAGTTGAGTTCTTTAAGTGTTTTTATTGATTTAAGGTCCCTAGGTCAAGTACCTATAGGTTAGGTACATTTTCAGCCTATAATGTTGAGTTAGTTTCATGATTGGGCACCCTTTTTGAGGCCTTTAAATTTTTTGGCTAAAATAAGGTTTTGAGAAGTGGGATGGGGTCTAGTCCCTTTCCACTCCCACTTCTCTATGATGTCTTGGAAGTCCCCCAAGTTCTCACACATGTGAGAGCACACATGGGTGAATGTGCTTGGGAGGGTGAATGGGTGAGTGACAAGTGTTGCTTCCCCATTCAAAGGAAATTCAAACTTGAAATTCTATAAGAAAAGCTAAGAACAAGGGTTTTGGGGATTCTCTTCTGCATTCTTTGGTTTTGGACTTGAAATTTTTGGGGAGATCTTGGATTGGGCTTGGGGGAGGTTGGAAAGCAAGCTTGGAGGAGGTGGAGTTGTGCTCATCTTCATCACTTGCTCCCAAAGCTTGGATTAAGGTAGGATTGACAAACCCTCTTGCTTCTTATGTTATTAAATTTGTATGCACTATGTACATGTGATTGTGTAATTGAAAATTCTTTCTCTTAAGTGTTGCTTTTCTTTTGTTTTCTTTGCTTTGTATGAGTGTTGGGAAAAGGGGTTGTAATGGGATAAGCTCACCGAAATTTGGGAAGAGCATCCTAAGTTAGTGGAAGGTTGGAGTAGGAACCTCCATGGGGGCTAGTCATTCCTCCTTTAAAAGGAGAGGTTAATAAAAAGGGTATGAGTACCCATATGTTTTAGTGAAATGGGAAAGATGGTTGGGTTGGATAAGGAAATGAGAAGGAAGGGCTGTAATGAAGAGGTGGAAAGGTTTGTGAATGTTATTCATGGTGTTTAATTTTGAGTCCCCAAAATGGAGTGCGTAGTCCACTTCCATTCCCCATTTTGGGTTCGTAATGAACCCTTTGTTATGTGAAAAATTCCTTGGGTGGGAATGAATAATTTTGTGTGTATCTTGTATGTTAATGTATTTCAGCTTGCATGATTGTACCCGGTTCCCAAGGTGCCTCATAGCTCGGGGGTGGTTGGTTTTCCAACCAAAGGTTGGGAGGTGAGCACCCCATTGGCCTCCCGAGAAAAGTTTGTGTATATTTTATAGGTTGGAGCTAAGTAGGAAAGTTGCTGATTGAAGGGAGCAAAAGAGTTCATGTCATAATCAAGTTCCTTGTGGATAGTGTTGGTTCTAATATGTCAAAAGTAATGTGTCATTTATTTTATTAAATGTTATAGCCATAAAAGGCTGTTGTAATAAGCTTGTGAAAAAATATGATTTCTAATATGTAACTGTTGTATGAAATGTATCTTTAAGGAAGAAAATTGCTACTCTGTATAGTACAGATATAAGAGTTACAAGAGTTAATGTTGCAGAAAACAAAGAAAATAAGGAATATTTTACTCTGTTATTTTGTTTTAAAATAAATATCTTACTCTATTATTCTATTTAAAAAAAGAAAAAGAAAAAAAAAGAGATTTGCACCTTGTTGTTCTATTAGGAGAAGGAAGAATCTTGTGTACCTGTAAATAAATGAGTAGATGCATATTTTATTTAATAATAATAAAAAAAGACTCTATCTGTTGTTACTCATATTAAATGTGTTTGGAATATGAAATATATATATATATATATTGAAGTCTATGTAGATGTGCATACTGTGGAAACTATGTGAAGAATTAGAACAATACATACAGGTCAAGAAAGGATTGTTTCTGTACCTTTTTTTTTAATTTCTTTTGTGCAGTGTAAATGCTGTTTTAAATTCTATTGATTACTATAAATATGTAACTCTAAGGGGTGTTTTACTTACCTTTGCATTAGAACATTGTGCAATATTTTGAATCTACTCATTCTTTCAAATTAAATATATGCAAGTATGGTATTTGGGTTTCCTGGTTATTAACAAAGCCCAGAATAAAATGGGAGTAAATCTGCATTTGTTATTATTTCACTTTATGTATGTCAACACTGGAAGTAAACAAAATAAATTTAGAACACAGGAATACACCATTCCAAATTTGTAAATGGAGTAGATAAATTGAAAATATAGGATGTATTCATTTAAACCTGGTTCTTGCTCATCTGTTACTGTGTTCCCCTCAAGTGACTATTTTTGTGCTATGGAAATAAGAGTAGACTACATTAAGACAAATCTCAGTTTGTTTCTATGTACATGGTTCCTCAAAATTAACCTATGGCCTCACATTGACCAGCATATGGATGATTTCCCCCTCCTTACCCCTGTAGGTTTTTGGGAAAGCTGGCATAAATGACCCACCTGCCAGGATAAAAGAAAAGAAACATTACCTTGTTTGATATTAAACAAAACAAAAGAGGATTGAAAATAAACAGAATATATAAATACATTTATGTAAAATAAATGAAACAACATTTCAAGGTAGCATGAAACTTGCGTAACTAGTGGGAGGCCGATGCATTATTAGTATTATTTTATAGATGACTCCCTGTTATAATGGAGCAAATGAGTTATAAAAGAAATAGACAACAGGTATGAGAAATCATTTTCCTCCACCCCATTTTTCCACTAGTTCCTATATGAGGTTGTTCCAAACAAAAATAAATAGAAAAAGCATGATCTGGACAATAGGGTTGTACCCGAAATGTCAGGAAACAACATAGATCTTGTCCCAGTAGCTCAGTAGTGGAGACCCTTCTATGGATGGGTCGTTGGTATGGATATGGTCACTACCTATAAAAAAGAGTGGAAGAAAAAGAGTGAACAGACACAAGTTTAGATGAAATAGGGAACCTTGAACGAGAAAATTTCGTGACATAAAATGTACATTATTTGCAGATTGAGAACCATCTGAGCTATATATATTTATAACTATCAAACTTATTACATAACTTATTCCCTTGTAATCGACCACTGAATCTGCACCTTGCATTACCTAAAACCATTGTTTAATCTCCCATCTAAATGGTAGGAGTGACTAAGGAACCTTCAGGTGTAGTACCACACCCATCTTCATTGCCTCTCTTTTGCATGTCCCTGTTCCCTACAACATTAAAGAAAAAAATGTAGCTAAAAAAAAAACAAAAAAAATAGGGTTATATGCAGTGATATGTTTTAGGGCAGCTTCACGAAATCATCAGGATAAAATTGTTAGGGTTCATATAGCTGGCTCTAGATTTCAAAATGGATGTGAAAAAAAATGTGTTTTGGTTCTTTTGGTATCTGCCTCCTCTTTCCATTGAATGCCTTAACTCTAACGCCATTTTAAGATTTAATGAACTAAAATTAATTTAATGAATAGTAAAGATGCCGATGCATGCGTTTATTAACAAATTCACATTTCAGAAGAAAATATAGCATTCGCAATAAGGCAGCTAATCGATTTAGATGTGAAAAGTAAATGGGGTTGTTTTTTTTATATTTACGGCAAGCTATATCTTTGAAATAAAAATAATCCATCCCTTCTATCTGTGGCAGCACAAAACCCTCAAATTCTAACCTCAGACATTTAGCACTGTCGTCTCATTATACACACTTTGTTTACACATATAAATTTTAGGCCTTCTAAGATCTAGTCAATTCGCATGAGTAAAAAAAAAAACAAAACTAGATTCCCACGTTTCTAGTTAATATAGTTTCATAGTGGGGAATTTTTTTTAAAATATAAATGTGAAGAGGGGAATATATTCCCTCACATAGGAAGATTCTATAAATTTAAATAAAGAAATAAGGATGATAAGGAGGTATTTTTCCACAACATGTCAAATTATGATATTGCTATCAGGATTCAACCGTGTAGTTTCGAGTCAAACTCATTGACCCATGTTTCATGAGTAGTGGTTCAACAAGAACCCATCTCTCATGATATCGAATGGTCCACTTAGCACTCATTGCACCTAGGTGATGCTCACAGAGGTGAAGCACTGGTCCGTCCTGGGAGGTCACTCATTGCATCCATGTTTGAGCATGTAATATTAGGAAAATCTAGGAAAAAGTAATATCTCACTAATTATATAATTTCTTTCTCTCCCTTAAGGAAATTAAAAATATGTATATATAGAGGAACCTAAAAAGTGCTTATTTGTATAAATTATTCTTGAATTTTATATCTTTTAATTTTATTCTTGAAATAAATAAATAATATATTATATATTAATTTAATTGTCCTTAAAAGATTAAACCAATAGTAAGAATTAAATTTATAATAATTAAATAATGTTAATAATAATAATTAAATTAAAAAAAAGGAATTATTAATTAGTTGTAAATTATAAATTTTCTACTCCCTCTCATTTTTGACCTTCAAAATTTAGATGTTAATAGAGGCTTCATCAAATTTGGCTAAGTGGCTTAATTACTGTGTCGTGAAAAAGTATAACCATGTAATATCAATTAATCCCTACTTCTATCCAAAAATTACTCATACTCAAGTGTTGGGCCCTGTCCTTTCTCATGACCACTTGAGGGTATGTGTGATGGCCTCCACATATACCCGCTCTTCTAAGTACCTGACCCTCACCCTCGAGTGACGTTTTGTTGACCTCATTGTAAGGGTAACATCATTCGATGCATGTAATACATCATCATATTGTGTATGGTTAGTATATCAATAGAAAATTTACAAACATGTGTTTTTTTAAAAAAATTTAGCCATGTTTTGTTTGGGAGTAAATTTTGGGCATTACAAACAACTTCTCCCAAATTCTTCAAATCTGTATCATCTTTACTTGATAAAAAGAATAATTGCAGAGCCAAGAAAATTACTTATTTCTCCCAAAAAAACCCCCAGAGTTGTCTCTTGAATTCTAATTTATGAGTTTCAATGATTGAAATCTCTCCTGGAAGATGATGAGACAGATGAAGATAGACCGTATACCATCTTTTCCAGCTTTTCTTGCCATTTCCTCTTCCCAAAATCTTATCATGATGCTTTAATATTATTTATTTATTTAGTAATAAACTATTCTTTTTCCATATTTTTAAAATTGATTTCCTTGCTTTTATCTTTAGTTCAAAATCTTATCTTGCCTTTTATTTAATTTTAAAAGAAAAACATATTACCTTTGATATTTTAATGAGTTAACTCTAGCACAATATTATTCATCTTTTCTATTTTCGTCTTCAATTTTTTTTAAATCTTATCTTCATGATTTATTGGACATGATGCTTGTCTTCATTTATTTATAATATTCTATTAGAATTTATTTTGTCACATTGTTTACCATATTAACATTATTATCTTCACAAGATAATTAAATTATCAATTATAATTAGGTACCAAACTTTTAATGGCTTTTCTTGCTTTTACCTTCATTCAAACTTAAGTACAATTTTAATATTTAATCCTCTCTAATATTTTCTCACTTTAAATTTTATTAATTGAATTTAGTCATTAGATGATAATTATCTTTCCTCATCTAATCCGATTACTTTAAATAACTAACTCCCAAAGATAATTAAATTAACGTTTATTATTGATTATAATTCTTTATTTAATTCCAAATAAAACAAGTAACCTTATAATTAAATTAACTTTATTAATCAAATCCAAGCATATTATTAGTCTTATCTCATAACCTTAAAATTAAATTAAATAATAAAATCACCACATCATCATGACATTACAAATAACAACTTACTTGACCTCAACGACGACCGAAACAAAGGGCACTACATCCTTGCCCCCATGTACATCGACTTACTCCTAGAAGTCGAGCCCATGCAAAAAGATGGTAACACCATAAACTAACAATAGTATTAATAATCATAAACACATCAACACATTAAATCATCAATTAAATGTCACCAAGTAAGCAATGAAAACTAAACACACCAAAATAAAGAAATGATACCAAAACAAAAGTGGTGATGGGGTTGCAACCAGACCAATTTGTCAAACACTAGGGTAGATGACGAACTAGGTTGGGGAAAATTTATTGTCATCTCTTATGTTCAACGTCAAACCCATTGGGTGTAAATGATGCTTGCCCTATCCTGACAGTGCAGGTGGAATCAAGACTTAGTTCCTGCAACCCTACATGCAAACAAACGTTGTGCACAATACATATATATCACAAAATACATCGTGAGAGGAACTCCTACCATAGTAGGGCACTCACGAGCAAGTGATACAACACTGCCCCTTCCATTAAACCACACATAACAGTCAAAACAATTCTAGTAACTTGTAAACAATTTGCTTCTTATTAGTTAGGCAATATTCGCATAAGGATGCTAACCATAAACCTAATTCATCTACTATATCAAAATGAATTACTACTTGAAATTATAAATATCTATACCTACATATTACCTTCATCACTATGTTTTTGAAGCCAACTTCCTATAAATCAAAAGCTACCATAGAACATTGCACATTAGTACCAATAATTCAAGTTGCATCTTAACCTCAAGATATTATATTCTACTAACAATCATAGAATAATTATCCACAAAATCTCACATCTTTGTTAAAACTCATAATTTTCACACAAAGAGCTCCACTTTAACCATTATTCAACACCAAATCTCACATCAATTTCAAAAAAAAAAAAAGGGTAAAATTTTACACCTTCACAGATTCAAGAAAACATAATTCATCACTCAAGGACAACAAAATCACAAATTCCACACACACTTGACCTATTTACACACATAAACCACATCACCAAGAACACATCACACTAAAACTCAAGGGTCCATAGAGCATCCCTGATAGGAATGATATTGGTGCATTGCACACTACACCGAGGGTCCTATCCTTTCCCTTCAGTTTTCTGCACCATCGACCCGACACCGATTGACAAAAGAAACTCAGGTTCACAACAATGACAAAAGAAAAGTGAAACTCAAGACTCACGGGTCTAAGCGCAAGGTTACATAGTGAGCACACATAGTGCCCAGTGTATGGACCTATGCTCTGGTACCAATGTTGTAACGCCCCGTCGTGCGAACCCCAAAGGACAAATAAATAATAATCAATGCAAATTTTTTTTTTAAGATAACACATACATGTAAAACACATTAAGTCATGACATGAATTTCATTTAAGTAGAATTATTAGCACATACATCCCTTGGGGTACACGAGGAGTCATTATGCGACTTAGATCCGCACAACGACAATAAAGAATAAATTCCAAAAAAATTATAATCCATAACAAAGTAAACATTAACAAATATAACACATACATGATAAATCATTGATAAGAAACCATCTGTGTACATAAATACAACATATCCATGATTAACTTAACACATTAAATAACAACTACCATGGCCAATATCCACACAAGATTTAACGTTGCATTATAGTACAATGTTCAAGATGTATAATGATACAAAAAGTGTTTCCAACATAAATGGAAACCATACACAAGAATCATGATACAAATGAATAGATGAATACAAAGTATCATAACTGGCTCCAAGACAAATACATCTCTGGAGTCGTAGCAGCAGCATCAATCCGCACCTTTCGATCCTTGATTGGGGACCCAATGGGGTGCTTAGCATGTTCCACCTGATAATGTGGGTCCAAAGACCCACCGCCCCTGCTAAGGGGCTGACAAGAAAGAGACCTCAACCAAGAACATCCAATAGGGAACCACAAGACTCAACGTCATACAAAAGTATCATAGAACTCAAGGATTACAATAACATAATCAACATCACCCAAGAGATAGCATAATAGCTTAAAGTCATAAATCCCATCACATAAAACAAAATGATAACCAGTAAACAAGTAACCAAAGGAAGATCATGAAACACTTCCAAAACAAACTGAATTAATAACATAATACAATTCCAAATTGCAAAACCACACAATAACATCACAACACAGTAATATAAGAGTACAAGGTCATAAGTCAAATATCAATGAGATCATACAAGACCACAAAGTACACCAAAGATGTATCAAAGCAATAATCCATAAATCAATATAAATCCATTCAACTACAATCTAAACCAACTCACATAACATACTTCTAGAGGAACACAATAAAGTAAAACACCTAGGCAACTAGGGGAGAGTGTCATCGCATAGTCCTACATGGGCTGTCCTGTGCTCTTCCTCCCAACTGGAGGCGTCGGTCCCATCTATGGCTGTCATGTGCCCTTCCTCCCAACTGGAGGCACCGGTCCATAGGGTGACTCATGTGGAGCCGTAAACCTCTTGTGAAGATGAGGTCACGACCTTGCCAACCATGACCTTTTTAGCCTTCCATTAGTCTGCGGAAGCGCTAATGAAGACGAGGCATCCATTTTTAAATCTTATAATGATATTACTACCCAACCCTCCTAAGTTAATTATTAGGTTTTCACTTAATTACTAACTCACTCGTGGGTTATCCTGTGCCCTTCCCCTTAAATGGGGTGTCAGCCCCCACGAGGAGCCACTCTCCCTAGAGACCCAACAACATAAAAACCAACGGTTGTACCATCATAATTTGAAAAAAGAATCACAACATAAAAGCATGTGAGGCATTACCCATCTCGCTAATAAGTACAAATCAGAGTCTCACAAAGTTTCGTACAACCCTTTCACAATAATGATACCAATATCTTGCCATGTAAAGAGCACATAAAATGAGGAACATTGACCAACAATAAAAACAAGCCTTTGGAAGACTCTCAAAAAAACTTTACACTAGGGTTTCCCCATCAAATAACTGACAACAATAATTGCAAGGCCACAAGAACTATTTTCAATGCAAATATAATCAGAGAATACCTTAAAATAAGATCAACAACTCCATTCAAATAACATCAACAACTTTGATACGAACTAAATCAGAAATCCAAGGGGAACCTCTATTTTCTCCTCTCGCAATACCCATAACTCAAAGAACTTTTCAATTTGACTCAATAACATCTCAAGCAGAACCATCAATCATGACAAAGATAACATAAACCAATTTACCACTAGGATAAAGAACAAAATAAAATAGATGGGTTCCCAACCAATAGCAACATAAATTAAATGAGAGAAAATCCAACTCAAAATCAACTAACGAAAAGTCACATTGAAAGGGTCTATCAAAACAATCCATAAAACCACACATTCAAATACAATATAACCATTCATTCAATAAGAAGTAACTTGAAACAATCTAAAAAGAACATTATTTTAAAGATCAATTATTTCTAACATTTAATGATAGCACAATATTGCAAAGTGAAGATAAAATCTAATGTTTTAAGCCATAAGACACTAATCACAAGTATACTCTTCCAAACACAAATTAAAAACAATTATATTCTAATTTATTACATTGACGACTTATCTTATTCTTGCTTGAAAAGACATATCGTTGTTCTACTTGAAATAACATTGCCTATCATTTTAGTAATTTTTATGTCTTGAAACAATAGTAAGAATACAATAATTAACTATATAAATTGAAGTAATTACACTAATTGACCAATGAAATATACATTAATTTTTCTCTGGAAAAACCTACTTAATGTCGTAGATCTCTAATTACATCTATTGAAAGTAAACAACTTTTTTCCTTATTTTAGTTTCTTAACTCAACATTTATTAATTACAACTTTTTACAAGAAATAATTTCCATAAATCAAATTTTAAAGCAATAGACCCTTCCATATTTGATTGAAGCATTTTCCAGCATCTACTAATGCATTTATTTTGAAACAATCAACAAAATATTTTAAAAATTACATTTAACTAATCATAACCACATATTTAATTACCTAAGCTTCATTATACAACAAATGAACAAATAAATATTAACTCCAAGATTAACATCTATTAATGAACACCATATATGTGCAACTTATTATTTATTCAAAGGATCTAATATAACCCAACTAAGGAAACTTTATTCACGAAAATGTGACCCTTCTTTAGTGTATACGACCTTGAAAATCAACTAATATTGTAACTATATGGTATAAGACATTCTTATAATATTTTGTGCAACCCTATAGGACAGTTTGAGCCATGTTATCATTGATCTAAAAGAGACTACAACACCATCACCATAACAGATCATCGAGTTAGTGTTCAAGTCAAAATTCATCAACTAACATGCAAGGAAACTAACTTTATTCCCTAACTTTATTGGGACTATTTCACTAATTAACTTAAGAAATATATTACATTCGGGGATCGGAGTCTACCAATTATCATAAGTATTACAAATTTACATTTTAGAGGAAGGAGACTACAAGAACATCGAAAATGTTAGAATCTCTCGCAGGATTTCAAATGTAAACCCTTTGCACGGAAGATAATGATTTTCTGAGATACCGTGTTTAAAAATTTTATGCCTTCATTTTTTATTTGCAAGGGGTTCCAACTAGTTCATTACTCGTCATCTTTTGATCACTCAAAACTAAAATATATTTGAATGCTTGTTGGTTGTGTTTCCAACAAACCCTCTCACAGATTATAATAACTGTCAAAATTCATATTATCTAATTATTCAGGGAGACTATTAATTCTATACAATGTATCACCTCTAAAAGGCGTAACAGTGATAGGTTGCCAAGTATATTAGAAAGTGAATATTGGAATATGGAAATATCGCCATCTCCTTGCTTTATTAAAGATGTTTTCAAGTGTTGCAACTGCGATAGATTGTTAGGCGAATCAAGAAGGTTATTTAAACCTTTAAAATTCCTATTATGTCCCAGTGTGCAGATGTGACAGGTTGACATAGAAATCAGAAAGATTATTTAAACGTTTAAACTTCCTATTATGTTAAGGTGTCGTGGCTGAGATAAATGGAGGAAGATTGGCTATAGGGCATTGGTACAAAAATGGGCATGGCTCTTTCTAGCCATCCACTAAGATGGCTTCCTACAATACGTGAAGATATTCTCATTTTCTAGAGAGCTTAAGAATTAGGTTGATACAGAAAAAAAAGATGTTATTCAGATACCTATATATGACATCATGGTTCCTTTTCATGCAGCCACCAGCGAAAGTGTAACAAGCCAATAAGATGGAGGGAAAAATTTATAAGAATAATTTTCAATGATCCAAGCCACGGCTTAAGACCTACTCCACTCCAACAATAAAATTCCCAAACAGTGTTTAGATTATGGAAATTTCCTTTAAATCCAAGGATTCGTAGCACATCAATCGTGTGGTACAAATGATTAAATCCGATAGATGATTTGTAGCAAGGAAAGTTTTTGAAAAGGCAGAAAGATCTACACTGGAGGTGCAGGAGAAACTTCAGCTTTCAAAACAAGCTGATTCGATTGGCAGATTTGTGGAATAGCCCAACATATTACCCTATGTTGATTTACTTACAGTAAGAACAACACATGATATGAGAGGAAAATATATAAGATCCATTGGATGGATGTTCGACCTTTTTTTCAAATAATATACTCTGACCACTGTAGGACTCGAAGAATAATCGATGTCAATGGACATTGCGTAAAAAAAACACTTAAAATGCACTATATCCTAATGTATAAGTTTTAATGGTGAGCATAACGCTAGCAAGAAACCGCTATCTATAAATTAGGTCTCAAATAGTGGGAGAAGATGACCAGAGAATGAAAAGGGAAATTATTCATTTACGTTATTCAAAAACCATGAAAATACAGAATAACATGACCAACTTGGAAACACGCTTGAGGATGGGAATGACGAGCAAAGACGACCCCTTGCACAGCCCCCAGATCCATTCTCTAGAGACAACTTCTCCCAAATTCTCCAAATCTGTATCATCTTTACTTGATAAAAAGAATAATTGCAGAGCCAAGAAAATTACTTATTTCTCCCAAAAAAACCCCCCCAGAGTTGTCTCTTGAATTCTAATTTATGAGTTTCAATGATTGAAATCTCTCCTAGAAGATGATGAGAAAGAGGAAGATAGAGCGTATACCATCTTTTCCAGCTTTTCTTGCCATTTCCTCTTCCCAAAATCTTATCACGATGCTTTAATATTATTTATTTATTTAGCAATAAACTATTCTTTTTCCATTTTTTAAAAATTGATTTCCTTGATTTTATCTTCAGTTCGAAATCTTATCTTGCCTTTTATTTAATTTTAAAAGAAAAACATATTACCTTTGATATTTTAATGAGTTAACTCTAGAACAATATTATTCATCTTTTCTATTTTCGTCTTCAATTTTTTTTAAATCTTATCTTCATGATTTATTGGACATGATGCTTATCTTCATTTATTTATAATATTCTATTACAAATTTATTTTGTCACATTGTTTACCATATTAACATTATTATCTTCACAAGATAATTAACTTATCAATTATAATTAGGTACCAAACTTTTAATGGCTTTTCTCGCTTTTACCTTCATTCAAACTTAAGTACAATTTTAATATTTAATCCTCTCTAATATTTTCTCACTTTAAATTTTATTAATTGAATTTAATCATTAGATGATAATTATCTTTCCTCATCTAATCCGATTACTTTAAATAACTAACTCCCAAAGATAATTAAATTAACGTTTATTATTGAATCTAATTCTTTATGTAATTCCAAATAAAATAAGTAACCTTATAATTAAATTAACTTTATTAATCAAATCTAAGTATATTATTAGTGTTATCTCATAACCTTAAAATTAAATTAAATAATAAAATCACCACATCATCATGACATTACAAACAACTTACTTGACCTCAACGACGACCGAAATAGAGGGCACTACATCCTTCCCCCCATAGACATTGACTTACTCCTAGAAGTCGAGCCCATGCACAAACATGGTAACACCATAAACTAACAATAGTATTAATAATCATAAACACATCAACACATTAAATCGTCAATTAAATGTCACCAAGTAAGCAATGAAAACTAAACACACCAAAATAAAGAAATGATACCAAAACAAAAGTGATGATGGGGTTGCAACCAGACCAATTTGTCAAACACTAGGACAGATGACGAACTAGGTTGGGGAAACTTTCTTGTCAGCTCTTATGTTCAACGTCAAACCCATTGGGTGTAAATGATGCTCACCCTGTCCTGACAGTGCAGGTGGAATCGAGACTTAGTTCCTGCAACCCTGCATGCAAACAAATGTTGTGCACAATACATATATATCACAAAATACATCATGAGAGGAACTCCCAGCATAGTAGGGCACTTGCGAGCGAGTGATACAACACTGTCCCTTCCACTAAACCACACATAATAGTCAAAACAATTCTAGTAACTTGTAAACAGTTTGCTTCTTATTAGTTAGGCAATATTCGCATAAGGATGCTAACCATAAACCTAATTCATCTACTATATCAAAATGAATTACTACTTGAAATTATAAATATCTATACCTACATATTACCTTCATCACTACGTTTTTGAAGCCAACTTCCTGTAAATCAAAAGCTACCATAGAACATTGCACATTAGTACCAATAATTCAAGTTGCATCTTAACCTCAAGATATTATATTCTACTAACAATCGTAGAATAATTATCCACAAAATCTCACATCTTCATTAAAACTCATAATTTTCACACAAAGAACTCCACTTTAACCATTATTCAACACCAAATCTCACATCAATTTCAAAAAAAAAGAAAAAGGTCAAATTTTACACCTATACAGATTCAAGAAGACACAATTCATCACTCAAGGACAACGAAATTGCAAATTCGACACACACTTGACCTATTTACACACATAAAACACATCACCAAGAACACATAACACTAAAACTCAAGGGTCCATAGAGCATCCCTGACAGGAATGATATGGGTACATTGTGCACTACACCGAGGGTCCTATCCTTTCCCTTCAGTTTCCTGCACCATCGACCTAACACCGATTAACAAAAGAAACTCAGGTTCACAACAATGACAAAAAAAAGTGAAACTCAAGACTCACGGGTCTAAGTGCAAGGTTACATAGTGCCCAGTGTATGAACCTATGCTCTGATACCAATGTTGTAATGCCCCGTCGTGCCAACCCCAAAGGACAAATAAACAATAACCACTACAATTTTTTTTTTTTTTAAGATAACATAACATACATGTAAAACACATTAAGTCATGACATGAATTTCATTTAAGTAGAATTATTAGCACATACATCCCTTGGGGTACACGAGGAGTCATTACACGATTTAGATCCGCACAACGACAATAAAGAATAAATTCCAAAAAAATTATAATCCATAACAAAGTAAACATTAACAAATATAACACATACATGATAAATCATTGATAAGAAACCATTTGTGTACATAAATACAACATATGCATGATTAACTTAACACATTAAATAACAACTACCATAGCCAATATCCACACAAGATTTAACGTTACATTATAGTACAATGTTCAAGATGTAAAATGATACAAAAAGTGTTTCCAACATAAATGGAAACCATACACAAGAATCACGATACAAATGAATAGATGAATACAAAGTATCATAACTGGCTCCAAGACAAATACAACTCTGCAGTCACAGCAGCAGCATCAATCTGCACCTTTCGATCCTTGATTGGGGACCCAATGGGGTGCTTAGCACGTTCCACTTGATAATGTGGGTCCAAAGACCCACCGCTCATGCTAAGGGGCTGACAAGAAAGAAACCTCAACCAAGAACATCCAATAGGGAACCACAAGACTCAACGTCATACAAAAGTATCATAGAACTCAAGGATTACAATAACATAATCAACATCACCCAAGAGACAACATAATAGCTTAAAGTCATAAATCCCATCACATAAAACAAAATGATAACCAGTAAACTAGTAACCAAAGGAAGATCATGAAACACTTCCAAAACAAACTGAATTAATAACATAATACAATTCCAAATTACAAAACCACACAATAACATCACAACACAGTACCATAAGAGTACAAGGTCATAAGTCAAATATCAATGAGATCATACAAGACCACAAAGTACACCAAAGATGTATCAAAGCAATAATCCATAAATCAATATAAGTCCATTCAACTACAATCTAAACCAACTCACATAAAATACTTCTAGAGGAACACAATAAAGTAAAACACCTGGGCAACTAGGGGAGAGTGTCATCGCATAGTCCTACATGGGCTGTGCTGTGCTCTTCCTCCCAACTAGAGGCGTCAGTCTTATCTATGGCTGTCTTGTGCCCTTCCTCCCAACTGGAGGCGCTGGTCCATAGGGTGAGTCATGCAGAGCCATAAACCTCTTGCAAAGACGAGGTCATGACCTTGCCAACCACGGCCTTCTCAGCCTTCCATTAGTCTACGAAAGCACTAATGAAGATGAGGAATCCATTTTTAAATCTTATAATGATATTACTACCCAACCCTCCTAAGTTAATTATTAGGTTTTCACTTAATTACTAACTCACTCGTGGGTTATCCTGTTCCCTTCCCCTTAAACGGGGCGCCAGCCCCCACGAGGAGCCACTCTCCCTAGAGACCCAACAACATAAAAATCAAGGGTTGTACCATCATAATTTTAACAAAGAATCACAACAAAAAAGAATGCGAGGCATTACCCATCTCGCTAATAAGTACAAAATCAGAGTCTCACAAAGTTTTGTACAACCATTTCACAATAATGATACCAATATCTTGCCATGTCAAGAGCACATAAAATGAGGAACATTGACCAACAATAAAAACAAGCCTATGGAAGACTCTCAAAAAAAATTTACACTAGGGTTTCCCCATCAAATAACTGACAACAATAATTGCAAGGCCACAAGAACTATTTTCAATCCAAATATAATGAGAGAATACATTAAAATAAGATCAACAACTCCATTCAAATAACATCAACAACTTTGATACGAACTAAATTGGAAATCCAAGGGAAACCTCTATTTTCTCCTCTCGGAATACCCATAACTCAAAGAACATTGCAATTTGACTCAATAACATCTCAAGCAGAACCATCAATCATGACAAAGATAACATAAACCGATTTACCACTAGGGTAAAGAACAAAAGAAAACATATGGGTTCCCAATGAATAGCAACATAAATTCAATGAGAGAAAATCTCCAACTCAAAATCAACTCACAAAAAGTCACATTGAAAGGGTCTATCAAAACAATCCATAAAACCACACATTCAAATACAATATAACCATTCATTCAATAAGAAGTAACTTGAAACAATCTAAAAATAACATTATTTTAAACATCAATTATTTCTAACATTTAAGGATAGCACAATATTGCGAAGTGAAGATAAAATCTAATGTTTTAAGCCATAAGACACTAATCACAAGTATAATCTTCCAAACACAAATTAAAAACAATTATATTCCAATTTATTACATTCACGACTTATCTTATTCTTGCTTGAAAAGACATATTGTAATACCCCTCCGTATCGGTTGTTCTGAACTTTTGTGTGAGTATTTGTGTATGCTTCATTGATTACTGTGTTATTCGATTGTGTGGAAAATATCAAATGTTAGTAGTCATGTTTAAATAATTAATTTAAATCATAAGTGAATTTGCGAGGTTATTTAAAATATAATTATAAATTAAAATAATAATCCATTAAATTAAATCAAATGATTTAGATCAAATGATCAAATTTAAAATAATTTGTTAAAAGCACAAGTGGTATTATTAGATAAATTGATTTAATAATAATAATGAACAAAATAATCTGGAAAAGAAAATAATAAAAAGGAAGGCATTTGGAAAATGGAAAGTGAATAGTTTATTAATTAAATAAATAGTGATAAGATTTTTGGGAAGTGTAAAAGGCAAGAGAAGCTGGAAAGAAACTTCACCTATCAAGCAATTGGAAGTCGAAAAGAACTGAACTGTAGAATATGATAAATAAATAAAGTATATCTAGCTTTTGGGAAGGGGGATACGGGGGATATTGTTTTTCAATCAGAATCAATTTCAGAGATCTAGCGTGAAGGAAGGATTTGTGGCTATGAGGTGGAGGTCTTCTATTCATCCTCATCACTTCTGAGTGTAGGTTTCAGGTTGGCCATTGATTTTCTCTATTGCATTTGATTGCCTTCCTCTTAAAACTTCATTATATTGCTATGGGTTCACAATTTGTTAATAGCGTTGTTATTAAATTTCATTTAAGGGTAGAGGAAGGATTTCTTGGCATTCGTTGGTTGTCTTGCTGCAAGTCATATGTTAATTCTCTTGGAAGCTTGCTTTGTGATCATTTCTTGCCATTAAGGCATCCCTTTCAACCGCTTTTCTTTGAGGCTTCTGTGTACAACTCCCATGCCTTGTCTGTGCTTTCTCTTTATTTCATGCATACCATGCAATCATCACATTTCTGAGATGACTTCTCCTCGGATATGTTTTATCAAATAGTTCCATGTTTCTTTTCACCACCTGCCTCAATGATAACACTTGAAAATAGAAGGTTGTAGACGTTTTAAATACCCTTTTGACTTCATTGTCATTCTGTCTCAGTTCTGGCGCTTGAATTTAATAGGAGGATTAAAAATTTAAATAACCTGTTGGATTTTGCTGTCAATCTATCGAAATTGCTGCACTTGAAAATATTATTCTCCTGCTCTTGAGTCACAATTTTTTTTTGCACCTCACCTTTCTTTTTCCCTTCAGCCTTGCTGATAACATTTGAGATTTGATAATAATGCAAGTAGATGGCGATATTTTTTATATTCCATTATTCACTTTCTGATATACTTGGCAACCTGTCTCAGCCGCAACACTTGAACATGGTAGGTTGTATAGATTTAAATAAACTCTCTGTTTCCCATGTGTTATCCGCAAGACTGAATGAAAATGGCTTCTCACGTTTTTGCAACCATAACCATCTCAAACTTGGAGGAAGCTTGGGTCGTGTGTCTTCACTGATTCCGTCATTGAGCAAATTGTTCAGGTGAAGAAATTGATGACCAATGAGCAGATTATGTAATTCTCTTGGTCTGCGCAATGTTTCAAGCCTTTGCCAATTACCTCCATTCAGTTGAACCTGAGAGAAATTGATGTTATTGAATACAGTGTTTAGATGAGCTCCTTCTCATAATCTGGTAATCTAAATAATCTCCCTATTACCTGTGGCAACCCGTTACAGCTGCAACTATTAGACTTGCATAGGGGTAGTAAATTAAATAACTTCTCTATTTTCATTTGTCAAACTGTCTTAGCCGTGCCCTTTTTGAATTATAATAGGAAGTTTAAAGGTTTACAATAATCTCTCTGATTCTGTCGATAACCTGCCTCAGTCGTCACATCTGAACATAATAGGAGGTTTAAAAGCTTTTGTAATCTCTCTTATTTCATTGTCAACCTGTCACTGCTTGGTAGTCAATATAGTTTGCTACTTTTCCATTGCTAGTTATGGTGGCTTGTGATATTTTGGGTTATTCTATTAATTGTTATTCCCATAAAAACATTCTCATATTCCTTTTATATAAATTTTATTTAAATTCTATGTGGAGAGTTTAAAAATTAAGCCCTTACACTATAAACATTAGTTTACTTTACATAATCAAGCTTTGTAAATATATGTATTTGTAAATCTAGTAGTTATGCATTAAATGAGTAGCATTTTGTAATTCTCCTTTAGTCTCTCTAAACTTCATGTTGATGGAATGATTTTATTTGGATGGTTTGGGAAATTTATATGCTTAGTTGATCAAAAGTCTAGGAATGTAATGTTAGGTTATTTCATATAGGTTCGTTTCCATGTTTTCTGGGTTAAACTCTTAATATTTTTAAGGGTAGTTGGTTACTTAAATAAAGATAAATAAAGTTAAGTTCCCTGGACATTGAAAATTGAATGAAGTTTATTTCCATTATTTGATTAGAAGATTAAGAATTTTAGGATATTATAATTATCACGATTATTATGGATTATTCTTTGTTAATTTGTAGGTGAATGTTGTTATTTTATAACCCTTGGAGTAGAATGGTAAGATTAGTGTGTAAGCTAAATAACTAGGAAATTGTATTATGATTGTCTCAAATATTATTAATATCCGAGGGAAATAATCTTTTAATTATTATGAGATTAATGATAAGGAATATTGTGGAATGTAAAAATATGTCTTGAGATAATTACGATAAGTGATTTTAGAGTTCCCTTATTTATTTTTAAATTAATTATTTTTGAACAAATGGATAAATTGTTTTGATTGGTCATTGATCTTTTAGGGGTAATTTGGTGTATCCTATTTGTGGTATCCTCTTTGGAAATGCTTGGCATTGGGAGTATTTTCATTCCTTTGGATTCATGTCGTTTTATGAGTGTTTTGACATACTCTTTCTTTGTGACTTTTCTTGAGTTAACTTGAGTTGGTGATCTTCTTTAAGTTAAGTTGTGTTGCTATTCATTTATCCTTACATGGTGAATTCTTGGTTGGTTTGAGTTAAGGGGGTTTTGTGGTGGAATATTTTGGATACTAAAGTGATGATTTGGTTGTAATAAGTTTATGTTTCTTATTTAATATAGTCTTCCCACTTTTATTATTTTGGTGAAACATTTAATTACATTGTTGTCATGTTTGTTGATTTTTGTCAAAGGTAATTTGTTTAACCAGCTGCACAGGTATACAATGAGGAGGAAATTGAGGTCTCCTTGGGATGCCTGGTTGCATGCTTTTTACCTGTGTTGTTGAAGGTTTGTGTTGGATGGTTCGTGTTGGTGTGGATTCTTTTGGAGACTAATTTTGATTCAAGGGATCATTTGCCATTTAATTTGTGTTGTTTTGTTTCTGAGTTGTGGATAGTTGATCTTCTTGAATTTCCAATTTAATTCGTATCAAAGTTGTTGATGTTGTTTGAATGGAGTTGTTGATCTTACTTTGGTGTATTTACTCATTGGAATTGCGATTAGTTCTTGTGGCCTTGCAATTATTGTTGTTAGTTCTTTCATGTGGACTTTTTGAGAATCTTCTAGATGCTTGAATTGATTGTCAGTTGATTTTCTCTCTTTATGTGCCCTTGATGTGGCAAGTGTTTTGGTTCCGTTATTCTAGAAGGGTTGTATGGAACTTTGTAAGACTCTGATGTTGTACTTGTTAGCGAGATGGGTAATGCCTCGCATGCTTCTCTATTGTGACTCTTGGTTCAAAATTCTGATGGTACAACCCTTGTTTTTTTTTATGTTGTTGGGTCTCTAGGGAGAGTGGCTCCTCATGGGGGCCGGTGCCCTGTTTAAGGGGAAGGGCACAGGATAACCCACGAGTGAGTTAGTAATCAAGTGAAAACCTAATAATTAACTTAGGAGGGTTGGGTAGTAATAGCATTACAAGATTAATAAAATGGATGCCTCGTCTTCATTAGTGCTTTTGCAGGCTAATGGAAGGCTGAGAAGGCCGTGGTTGGCAAGGTCGTGACCTCGTATTCACGAGAGGTCTATGGCTCCGCATGAGTCACCCTATGGACCGGCACCTCCAGTTGGGAGGAAGAGCAGAGGACAGCCATAGATGGGACCGGCGCCTCCAGTTGAGAGGAAGAGCATAGGACAACCCATGTAGGACTATGTGATGACACTCTCCCCTAGTTGCCCATGTGTTTTACTTTATTGTATTTCTCTGGAAGTAGGTTGTGGGAGTTGGTTTAGATTGTTGTTATACGAATTTATATTGATTTATGATTATTGCCTTAATATATCTTGATGTACTTGGTGGTCTTGTATGATCTCATTGATATTTGATTTGTGACCTTGTACTCTTTTGGTATTGTGTTTTGATGTTATTGTATTGTTTAATTGCAATTTGGAATTGTATTATGTTTATTAATTCAGTTTGTTTTGGAAGTGTTTCATGATTATCGTTTGGTTACTTGTTTACTGGTCATTACTTTGATTTATGTGATGGGATTTATGATTTTAAGTTAGTATGTTGACTCTTGTAATCCTTGAGTTTTATGATACTTTTGTATGTTGTTGAGTCTTGTGGTTCCCTGTTTGGATGTTCTTGGTTGTGGTCTCTTTCTTGTTAGCTCCTAGCACGGGGGGTGGGTCTTCGGACTCACATGGTTGGGTGGAATGTGCTAAGCACCCCATTGGGTCTCCAGTCAAGGATTGAGAGGTGCGGATTGGTGCGATTGCAGTGACTCTAGAGTTGTATCCATCTTGGAGCTAGTTTTCATCTATTTATTTGTATCATGTTATCTTATGTAAGGTTTCCATTTATGTTTGGAAACACTTTTGTATCATTGTACCTCTAGAACATTGTACTGTAATGTAATGTTAACTCGGTGTGAATATTGGCCGTGGTAATTGTTATTCCATGTGTTAAGTTATTTATGCATATGTTGTATTTTGTACTCAAATGGTTTCTTATCGATGATTATCATGTATGCGTTATATTTGTTAAATGTTTTTTTTGTTATGGATTATATCTTTGGATTTTATTCTTTATTGTTGTTGTGTGGATCTCAGTCTCCTAATGACTCCTCGTGTACCCCAAGGGATGTATGTGTTAATGAATCTACTTAATTGAAAATTCATGTTATGATTTAATGTGTATTACATATATGTTATGTTTACTTTAAAAAAAAAAAGTGCAGTAATTATGGTTTAATTGTCCTTTGGGGTTCGCACGGCGGTGCGTTACAGCATTGGTATCAGAGCCTAGGTTCATACACTGGGCACTATGTGTGCTCACTATGTAACCTTGCGCTTAGACCCGTGAGTCTTGAGTTTCACTTTTCTTTTGTCATTTTTGTGGACCTGAGTTTCTTCTATTTTCTGGTGTCGGGTCGATGGTGCAGGAAACTGATGGGAAAGGATAGGACCCTCGGTGTAGTGCACAATGCACCGATATCCTTCCTATCGGGGATGCTCTATGGACCCTTAAGTTTTAGTGTGATGTGTTTCTTGGTGATGTCTTTTATGTGTGTGATTATGTCAAGTGTGCGTGGAATCTGCGATTTTGTTATCCTTGAGTGATGAATTATGTTTCTTGAATCTGTGAAGGTGTAAAATTTTACCCTTTTCTGATGTGAGAATTTGTGTTGAATAATGGTTAAAGTGGAGTTCTTTGTGTGAAAATTATGAGTTTTAATGAAAATGTGAGGTTTTGTGGATAATTATTCTATGATTGTTAGTAGAATATAATATCTTGAGGTTAAGATGCAACTTGAATTATTGGTACTAATGTGCAATGCTCTATGGTAGCTTTTGATTTACAGGAAGTGGGCTTCAGAAAGCATAGTGATGAAGGTAATGTAATTGTAAAATGCAGGTATAGACACTTATAATGTCAAGTAGTAATCAATTTTGATATAGTATAGGAATTAGATTTATGGTTAGTATCCTTATACAAATATTTCCTAACTAATTAGAAGGAAATTGTTTACAAGTTACTAGAATTGTTTTGACTATTATGTGTGGTTGGTGGGAGGGACAGTGTGGTATCACTTGCTCGCGAGTGCCCTACTATGCTGGGAATTCCTCTCACAATGTATTTGTGATATATATGTATTGTACACAACATTTGTTTGCATGCAGGATTGCAGGAATTAAGTGTCGATTCCACCTACATTGTCAGGACAGGGCGAGCATTATTATACACCCAATGGGCTTGACATTGAACATAGGGGCTGACAAGAAAGTTTTCCCAACCTAGTTCGTCATCTATTTTAGTGTTTGACAAATTGGTTGGGTTGCAACCCCGTCGCCACTTTTGCTTTGGTATCATTTCCTTATTTTTGGGTTGTTTAATTTTCATTGCTTACTTGATGACGTTTAATTGATGTTTTAAGTTATGGTGTTGATGTGCTTATGATCTTTGATATTGTTGTGTTACCATGATTATGATTGAGCTCAACTTCCAGGAGTAAGTCAATTTTTAAGGGGGGGAGGATGTAATACCCCTCCGTATCGGTTGTTATGAACTTTTGTGTGAGTATTTGTGTATGCTTCATTGATTACTATGTTATTCGATTGTGTGGAAAATATCAAATGTTAGTAGTCATGTTTAAATAATTAATTTAAATCATAAGTGAATTTGCGACGTTATTTAAAATATAATTAGAAATTAAAATAATAATCCATTAAATTAAATCAAATGATTTAGATCAAATGATCAAATTTAAACTAATTTGTTAAAAGCACAAGTGGTATTATTAGATAAATTGATTTAATAATAATAATGAACAAAATAATCTGGAAAAGAAAATAATAAAAAGGAAGGCAATTGGAAAATGGAAAGTGAATAGTTTATTAATTAAATAAATCGTGATAAGATTTTTGGGAAGTGTAAAAGGCAAGAGAAGCTGGAAAGAAACTTCACCTATCAAGCAATTGGAAGTCGAAAAGAACTGAACTGTAGAATATGATAAATAAATAAAGTATATCTAGCTTTTGGGAAGGGGGATACGGGGGATATTGTTTTTCAATCAGAATCAATTTTGGAGATCTAGCGTGAAGGAAGGATTTGTGGCTGTGAGGTGGAGGTCTTCTATTCATCCTCATCACTTCTGAGCGTAGGTTTCAGGTTGGCCATTGATTTTCTCTATTGCATTTGATTTCCCTCCTCTTAAAACTTCATTATATTGCTATGGGTTCACAATTTGTTAATAGTGTTGTTATTAAATTTCATTTCAGGGTAGAGGGAGGATTTCTTGGTATTCGTTGGTTGTCTTGCTGCAAGTCATATGTTAATTCTCTTGGAAGCTTGCTTTGTGATCATTTCTTGCCATTAAGGCATCCCTTTCAACCGCTTTTCTTTGAGGCTTCTGTGTACAACTCCCATGCCTTGTCTGTGCTTTCTCTTTATTTCATGCATACCATGCAATCATCACATTTCTGAGATGACTTCTCCTCGGATATGTTTTATCTAATAGTTCCATGTTTCTTTTCGCCACCTGCCTCAATGATAACACTTGAAACTAGAAGGCTGTAGACGTTTTAAATACCATTTTGACTTCATTGTCATTCTGTCTCAGCTCTGGCGCTTGAATTTAATAGGAGGATTAAAGATTTAAATAACCTATTGGATTCTGCTGTCAATCTATCGAAATTGCTGCACTTGAAAATATTATTCTCCTGCTCTTGAGTCACGTTTTTTTTTGCACCCCACCTTTCTTTTTCCCTTCAGCCTTGCTGATAACATTTGAGATTTGATAATAATGCAAGTAGATGGCAATATTTTTATATTCCATTATTCACTTTCTGATATACTTGGCAACCTGTCTCAGCCACAACACTTGAACATGGTAAGTTGTATAGATTTAAATAAACTCTCTGTTTCCCATGTGTTATCTGCAAGACTACATGAAAATGGCTTCTCACATTTTTGCAACCGTAACCATCTCAAACTTGGAGGAAGCTTGGGTCGTGTGTCTTCACTGATGCCGTCATTGAGCAAATTGTTCAGGTGAAGAAATTGATGACCAATGAGCAGATTATGTAATTCTCTTGGTCTGCGCAATGTTTCAAGCCTTTTCCAATTACCTCCGTTCAGTCGAAGCTGAGAGAAATTGATGTTATTGGATACAGTGTTTAGATGAGCTCCTTCTCATAATCTGGTAATTTAATAATCTGCTTGTTACCTGTGGCAACCCGTTACAGCTGCAACTATTAGACTTGCATAGGGGTAGTAAATTAAATAACTTCTCTATTTTCATTTGTCAAACTGTCTTAGCCGCACCCTTTTTGAATTATAATAGGAGGTTTAAAGGTTTACAATAATCTCTCTGATTCTGTCGATAACCTGCCTCAGCTGTCACATCTGAACATAATAGGAAGTTTAAAAGCTTTTGTAATCTCTCTTATTTCATTTTCAACCTGTCACTGCTTGGTAGTTAATATAGTTTGCTACTTTTCCATTGCTAGTTATGGTGGCTTGTGATATTTTGGGTTATTCTATTAATTGTTATTCCCATAAAAACATTCTCATATTCCTTTTATATAAATTTTATTTAAATTCTATGTGGAGAGTTTAAAAATTAAGCCGTTACATTATAAACATTAGTTTACTTTACATAATCAAGCTTTGTAAATATATGTATTTGTAAATCTAGTATTTATGCATTAAATGAGTAGCATTTTGTAATTCTCCTTTAGTCTCTCTAAACTTCATGTTGATGGAATGATTTTATTTGGATGGTTTGGGAAATTTATATGCTTAGTTGATCAAAAGTCTAGGAATGTAATGTTAGGTTATTTCATATAGGTTCGTTTCCATGTTTTCTGGGTTAAACTCTTAATATTTTTAAGGGTAGTTGGTTACTTAAATAAAGATAAATAAAGTTAAGTTCCCTGGACATTGAAAATTGAATGAAGGTTATTTCCATTATTTGATTAGAAGATTAAGAATTTTAGGATATTATAATTATCACGATTATTATGGATTATTCTTTGTTAATTTGTAGGTGAATGTTGTTATTTTATAACCCTTGGAGTAGAATGGTAAGATTAGTGTGTAAGCTAAATAACTAGGAAATTGTATTATGATTGTCTCAAATATTATTAATATCCGAGGGAAATAATCTTTTAATTATTATGAGATTAATGATAAGGAATATTGTGGAATGTAAAAATATGTCTTGAGATAATTACGATAAGTGATTTTAGAGTTCCCTTATTTATTTTTAAATTAATTATTTTTGAACAAATGGATAAATTGTTTTGATTGGTCATTGATCTTTTAGGGGTAATTTGGTGTATCCTATTTGTGGTATCCTCTTTGGAAATGCTTGGCATTGGGAGTATTTTCATTCCTTTGGATTCATGTCGTTTTATGAGTGTTTTGACATACTCTTTCTTTGTGACTTTTCTTGAGTTAACTTGAGTTGGTGATCTTCTTTAAGTTAAGTTGTGTTGCTATTCATTTATCCTTACATGGTGAATTCTTGGTTGGTTTGAGTTAAGGGGGTTTTGTGGTGGAATATTTTGGATACTAAAGTGATGATTTGGTTGTAATAAGTTTATGTTTCTTATTTAATATAGTCTTCCCACTTTTATTATTTTGGTGAAACATTTAATTACATTGTTGTCATGTTTGTTGATTTTTGTCAAAGGTAATTTGTTTAACCAGCTGCACAGGTATCCTGTGAAGAGGAAATTGCGGTCTCATTGGGATGCCTGGTTGCATGCTTTTTACCTCTGTTGTTGAAGGTTTGTGTTGGTGTGGATTCTTTTGGAGACTAATTTTGATTCAAGGGATCAGTTGCCATTTAATTTGTGTTGTTTTGTTTGTGAGTTGTGGATAGTTGATCTTCTTGAATTTCCGATTTAATTCGTATCGAAGTTGTTCATGTTGTTTGAATGGAGTTGTTGATCTTACTTTGGTGTATTTACTCATTGGAATTGCGATTAGTTCTTGTGGCCTTGCAATTATTGTTGTCAGTTCTTTCATGTGGACTTTTTGAGAATCTTCCAGAGGCTTGAATTGATTGTCAGTTGATGTTCTCTCTTTATGTGCCCTTGATGTGGCAAGTGTTTTGGTTTCATTATTCTAGAAGGGTTGTACGGAACTTTGTAAGACTCTGATGTTGTACTTGTTAGCGAGATGGGTAATGCCTCGCATGCTTCTCTATTGTGACTCTTGGTTCAAAATTCTGATGGTACAACCCTTGTTTTTTTTATGTTGTTGGGTCTCTAGGGAGAGTGGCTCCTCATGGGGGCTGGTGCCCCGTTTAAGGGGAAGGGCACAGGATAACCCACGAGTGAGTTAGTAATCAAGTGAAAACCTAATAATTAACTTAGGAGGGTTGGGTAGTAATATCATTACAAGATTAATAAAATGGATGCCTCATCTTCATTAGTGCTTTCGCAGGCTAATGGAAGGCTGAGAAGGCCGTGGTTGGCAAGGTCATGACCTCGTCTTCACGAGAGGTCTACGGCTCCACATGAGTCACCCTATGGACCGACGCCTCTAGTTGGGAGGAAGAGCACAGGACAACCATAGATGGGACCGGCGCCTCCAATTGAGAGGAAGAGCACAAGACAGCCCATGTACGACTATGTGATGACACTCTCCCCTAGTTTCCCATGTGTTTTACTTTATTGTGTTCCTCTGGAAGTAGGTTGTGGGAGTTGGTTTAGATTGTTGTTATATGAATTTATATTGATTTGTGATTATTGCCTTAATATATCTTGATGTACTTGGTGGTCTTGTATGATCTCATTGATATTTGATTTGTGACCTTGTACTCTTTTGGTATTGTGTTATGATGTTATTGTATTGTTTAATTGCAATTTGGAATTGTATTATGTTTATTAATTAAGTTTGTTTTGGAAGTGTTTCATGATTATCATTTGGTTACTTGTTTACTGGTCATTACTTTGATTTATGTGATGGGATTTATGATTTTAAGTTAGTATGTTGAATCTTGTAATCCTTGAGTTTTATGATACTTTTGTATGTTGTTGAGTCTTGTTGTTCCCTGTTTGGATGTTCTTGGTTGTGGTCTCTTTCTTGTTAGCTCCTAGCACGGGGGGTGGGTCTTCGTACTCACATGGTGAGGTGGAACGTGCTAAGCACCCCATTGGGTCCCCAGTCGAGGATCGAGAGGTGCGGATTGGTGCGATTGCAGTGACTCTAGAGTTGTATCCGTCTTGGAGCCAGTTTTCATCTATTTATTTGTATCATGTTATCTTATGTAAGGTTTCCATTTATGTTTGGAAACACTTTTGTATCATTGTACCTCTAGAACATTGTACTGTAATGTAATGTTAACTCGGTGTGAATATTGGCCATGGCAATTGTTATTCCATGTGTTAAGTTATTTATGCGTATGTTGTATTTTGTACTCAGATGGTTTCTTATCGATGATTATCATGTATGCGTTATATTTGTTAAATGTTTATTTTGTTATGGATTATATCTTTGGATTTTATTATTTATTGTTGTTGTGTGGATCTCAGTCTCCTAATGACTCCTCGTGTACCCCAAGGGATGTATGTGTTAATGAATCTACTTAATTGAAAATTCATGTTATGATTTAATGTGTATTACATATATGTTATGTTTACTTTAAAAAAAAAAAAATTGTGCAGTAATTATGGTTTAATTATCCTTTGGGGTTCACATGGCGGGGCGTTACACATATCGTTGTTCTACTTGAAATAACATTGCCTATCCTTTTAGTAATTTTTATGTCTTGAAACAATAGTAAGAATACAATAATTAACTATATAAATTGAAGTAATTACTCTAATTGACCAATGAAATATACATTAATTTTTCTCAAGTAAAACCTACTTAATGTCTTAGATCTCTAATTACATCTATTGAAAGTAAACAACTTTTTTCCTTATTTTAGTTTCTTAACTCAACATTTATTAATTACAACTTTTTACAAGAAATAATTTCCATAAATCAAATTTTAAAGCAATAGACCCTTCCATATTTGATTGAAGCATTTTCGAACATCTACTCATGCATTTATTTTGGAACAATCAACAAAATATTTTAAAAATTACATTTAACTAATCATAACCACATATTTAATTACCTAAGCTTCATTATACAACAAATGAACAAATAAATATTAACTCCAAGATTAACATCTATTAATGAACACCATATATGTGCAACTTATTGTGTATTCAAAGGATCTGATATAACCCAACTAAGGCAACTTTATTTAGGAAAATGTGACCCGTCTTTGGTGTATACGACCTTGAAAATCAACTAATATTGTAACTATATGGTATAAGACATTCTTATAATATTTTGTGCAACCCTATAGGATAGTTTGAGCCATGTTATCATTGATCTAAAAGAGACTACAACACCATCACCATAACAGATCATCGAGTCAGTGTTCAAGTCAAAATGCATCAACTAACATGTAGGGAAACTAACTTTATTCCCTAACTTTATTGGGACTATTTCACTAATTAACTTAAGAAATATATTACATTCGGGGATCGAAGTCTACCAATTATCATAAGTATTACAGATTTACATTTTAGAGGAAGGAGACTACAAGAACATAAAAAAATTTAGAATCTCTCTTGCAGGATTTCAAATGTAAAACCTTTGCATGGAATATAATGATTTTCTGAGATACTGTGTTTAAAAATTTTATGCCTTCATTTTTTATTTGCAAGGGGTTCTAACTGGTTCATTACTCACCATCTTTCGATCACTCAAAACTCAAATATATTTGAATTCTTATTGATTGTGTTTCCAACAAACCCTCTCACAGATTATAATAACTGTCAAAATTCATATTATCTAATTCTTCAGAGAGACTATTTAATTTTGTACAATGTCTCACCTCTAAAAGGTGTAACAGTGACAGGTTGCCAAGTATATTAGAAAGTGAATATTGGAATATGGAAATATCGCAATATCCTTGCTTTATTAAAGATGTTTTCAAGTGTTGCAACTGCGATAGATTGTTAGGTGAATCAAGCAGGTTATTTAAACCTTTAAACTACCTATTATGTCCGAGTGCGCGGATGTGACAAGTTGACACATAAATCAGAAAGATTATTTAAACGTTTAAACTTCCTATTATGTTCAGGTGCCGTGGCTAAGATAAATGGAGGAAGATTGGCTATAGGGAATTGGTACAAAAATGGGCATGGCTCTTTCTAGCCATCCACTGAGATGGCTTCCTACAATACGTGAAGATATTCTTGTTTTTTAGAGAGCTTAAGATTCAGGTTGATACAGAACAAAAAGATGTTATTCAGATACCTGTATATGACATCATGGTTCCTTTTCATGTAGCCACCAGCGAAAGTGTAACAAGCCAACAAGATGGAGGGAAAACTTTATAAGAATAATTTTCAATGATCCAAGCCGCGGCTTAAGACCTACTCCACGCCAACAATAAAATTCCCTAATAGTGTTTAGATTATGGAAATTTCCTTTAAATCCAAGGATTCGTAGCACATCAACCATGTGGTACAAATGATTAAATCCTACAGATGATTTGTAGCAAGGAAAGTGTCTAAAAAGGTAGAAAGAGCTACACTGGAGGCACAGGAGAAACTTCAGCTTTCAAAACAAGCTGATTCGGTTGGCAGATTTGCGGAATAGACCAACATATTACCCTGTGTTGATTTACTTACATCAAGAACAACACATGATATGAGAGGAAAATATATAAGATCCATTGGATGGATGTCCGGCCTTGGTTTCAAATAATATACTCTGACCACTGTAGGACTAGAAGAATAATCGATGTCAATGGACATTGCCTAAAACAAACACTTAAAATGCACTATATCCCAATGTAGAAGTTTTAATGGTGAGCATAATGCTAACAAGAAACCGTTATCTATAAATTAGGTCTCAAATAGTGGGAGAAGATGACCAGAGAATGAAAAGGGAAATTATTCATTTACGTTATTCAAAAACCATGAAAATACAGAATAACATGACCAACTTGGAAACACGCTTGAGGATGGGAATGACGAGCAAAGACGACCCCTTGCACAGCCCCCAGATCCATTCTCTAGAGACAACTTCTCCCAAATTCTCCAAATCTGTATCATCTTTACTTGATAAAAAGAATAATTGCAGAGCCAAGAAAATTACTTATTTCTCCCAAAAAAACCCCCCTAGAGTTGTCTCTTGAATTCTAATTTATGAGTTTCAATGATTGAAATCTCTCCTAGAAGATGATGAGATAGAGGAAGATAGAGCGTATACCATCTTTTCCAGCTTTTCTTGCCATTTCCTCTTCCCAAAATCTTATCACGATGCTTTAATATTATTTATTTATTGAGCAATAAACTATTCCTTTTCCATTTTTTAAAAATTGATTTCCTTGCTTTTATCTTCAGTTCGAAATCTTATCTTGCCTTTTATTTAATTTTAAAAGAAAAACATATTACCTTTGATATTTTAATGAGTTAACTCTAGCACAATATTAATCATCTTTTCTATTTTCGTCTTTAGTTTTTTTTTAAGTCTTATCTTCATGATTTATTGGACATGATGCTTATCTTCATTTATTTATAATATTCTATTAGAATTTATTTTGTCACATTGTTTACCATATTAACATTATTATCTTCACAAGATAATTAACTTATCAATTATAATTAGGTACCAAAATTTTAATGGCTTTTCTCACTTTTGCCTTCATTCAAACTTAATTACAATTTTAATATTTACTCCTCTCTAATATTTTCTCACTTTTAATTTTATTAATTGAGTTTAATCATTAGATGATAATTATCTTTCCTCATCTAATCCGATTACTTTAAATAACTAACTCCCAAAGATAATTAAATTAACGTTTATTATTGAATCTAATTCTTTATTTAATTCCAAATAAAACAAGTAACCTTATAATTAAATTAACTTTATTAATCAAATCCAAGCATATTATTAGTGTTATCTCATAACCTTAAAATTAAATTAAATAATAAAATCACCACATCATCATGACATTACCAACAACAACTTACTTGACCTCAACGAAGACCGAAACGAAGGGCACTACATGTATGCACAACTGAAGGGAAAAATTTCATGGAGTTAAGCCATGGATAGCCTAGCTTCACATGAAATTGGTTTGACTGCGGGATGATGGAGAATGAAACATCTAATTCTTTTGGTGCTATTTGTAAAGGAAGAGGGATCGATTCCATCGTAGGGAAAGTAAAACCATTGTGTGTCTTGATCAATGCTTTTGGTTTATCGTATATATCTTGATAGAGCTCATGCAAAAGTAAGAATTCCTTGTTGATCACATTCTCCCCCCAGGTGGGATCTATTACTATCCCATTAGTGGGCTTATCATAGGTACAACCAGCTATGTAAAGAGGACCATCGGGCACGTGTTTAAGTATATCCTTAGAGGAGAAAGTAATTTCAATAGGATTCTTAGTTCTACTCTTATGAGGAATGATGTCTATCACTCCTACCATATCATCCATAGGATCATTTTCTATAGAATCATGTTGAATAGAATCATTGTTATCATCATTTGTATCAACATCATCACATCATTCTTTGTTGTTTTGTTGGCTTTGACAAATGACATATTATGTTTTGGCATGGGGTTGGTAAATATTTGCAAGTTTTGGTTAGGAGGGGCAATAGACTTATTTCCTTGATCACTAACACCTCTAATGGAAAGATGACTAGAATCAATGAGGTCTTGCACAAGATGTTTAAGAAACTTGCAAAGTTTTGTGTCATGTCCATTTTGTTGGTGATAATGGCAATACAAATTTGATCTAAAGCTTGGGGGTAAAGGCTTATTAGGATCAGGTGTTTTGATGGGAGGCAAGGTAATAATTTGTTGTTCTAAAAGTTGGGACATTGTTTTATTAAGGGTATCGGGTAAGGGAGTGAATTGTCTTTTTAGGTCCGCATAGCTAAAAGGAATCGTGGCTTTAACAAAAAATACTTGGTTGTTGGAATTTTGAGTTGCTGGTTGAGGGGGATTGAATTGAAGGAATCCTTTATTATGTTTCCTAAAAGGTTGGGAATTATTTTGGTTTACGATCTCATATTTCTCAGTTTAGCTAGAAGTGGAATTTGTATCTTGACTACTAACTTAATTTTGATAATCACGAAGGGTAGTACATAATTGCATAAAGGAGGGAAATTTCATGATGGTAAGATTATCTTGTATCTTTCTTTGCAAATTTTCTATGAACATATTTTGAAGGTGTGGATCGGGAACCTTGACATCGATTTGGGAATAAAATGATTGGTAGTGTGAGATAAAGCTAGTTATCTTTTCTTCTTCTTTTTTCTTGCATCTCATCAAGTTAGGCGAGGTCATCTTAGAGGTCATATGCACTTGGAAATGGTTAACAAATACCTCAAAAATTTCATTGAATGAAAAAATTGAGTTGTTTAGTAAAGAAGAAAACCATTACAAGGAAGTATCCTTCAAAGATTTAGGGAAAAGCTTAGCCAAAAATTTATCATCAAGGACAATTTCAATACATAAGATTGTATAAGCATTAACATGGTTAGAAGGACCTCCATTCTCTCCATATTTCTCATACCTAGGTACCTCTACACCTTGTGGCATCAGTGTTTGCAATATCTCTAAGGACAATGGACTACTTTTGACATGATAAGTAGGTGGGCCATTTTAATTTTGGTTGATGGTGCAAATTTGTTTTTAAAGGGATGAAATGGTTTGAAAAAGTTGGTTTATGAGAGGGTCATTGCTTGCATTATGAGATGGAGGTGAAAATGGTGAGGGGGTGTATGTGTTCAAGGGACAAGTTAATGGAATGCTTATAGGTGGTAAATGGGTAGGGAATATGATGTGTGATGCCACAAAAGAACTAGGGATGCTAGCAGAAATACGCAAGGAAGGAATCACATTACTAGTTGGTTGCATTGTTGTTATGACTTGAGCATTGGTATAGGTAGGTATTGAAGCAATTGTTGTGGGAGGAGGAATTTGAGTCCTCCTTGACTTGCAAAATTGCTTGTAGGTAAAGGACAACTAGTGGTTTAAGTGAGACGTTTTCCAAAGATTTCAACTATTTTTTTCACAAGGTCAAGCCCATATTCACTTTCAAGCATACGGTGAATGTTATCTATAGTAGGGATGCCAGTGGTTGAAATGTTGTCATTTTGCACTTGATTTTGTAGATTAGCTAGGTCGTCATGAATTTGAATTATGTTTTCTTGTGGGAAATTATCAAACCTTGTTTCAACTTGCATCACACTACATGAAGACAATGAGTTGTTAAGGGTATGATCCATGCCTAGTGTACTAGTTTCAATACTAGGAGTGAAAGAGCTAGACAGACCAAGATCCATGATGATTGTGCTATCGCATGATGACATGAGTCTCGAACTTCATCTCACTATAATATTTGTAATAGGACACCAAATACTCATACAAGGGCTAGTAAATGCAAATGCAATGTAAGCTAAGAACAATGAAATTATTATAACAAAAAATATTAAAACTAAAACAAAATGGAAATGACAACAAGTAGAAACTAAAAAAAAATGCTTTAAATTCCAGAAAATGCAATTCAAAATATATGTAGAGGGACTGATTCACCCAAGGTGGTGAATGAGTCCCCGTAGGGGTTTTTCTCAAAAAAATTAGTGGAAATTTATGCTTTTTATGTTTTATGATCTATATCTTGGATGCAATTGCATATTTTTTTAAATTTAAATCAATGAAATTAGATGCAAAAATGAAAACTATTGGAGCTTTCACTAATACCAAAATAGAAACCATAGAATGCAAATTAACTAATGTAAAATCTAATGCAATGTTAGTGCTTGAGCCAAATCTAGGATGATGATGCACTCCAAATTAGAAATTTAATGTTCCAAATGTAGGTTCACCAAAATGGAACCTCTTAAAATGTTGGTTATTATTAAGTGCTATCGTATGGTTTAGATCACAGAGCACACCCATTTTCAAGATATTCCACTGAAAGGTAACCCTAGAGATCTCAATGCAAAAGAGAAAGAGATCTTGCAATAGGGCTGTCCTAGGAGCTGATTGTAAACAAATAAGGGGTTCAAAACCAAGTTTAGACTTGGAAAAGAAAATAAAATGCAAGATGAAATGCAAAACCCTAATATGATGCAAAATTGATTTAAATAACCTAGAAATGCAAGGAAACCAAAATAGAAAGATGCAAGATAGAAGGTGTGCACCTGGAAATATGGAAATGGATGGATGGAGGTGTAAAACAGTGGAAAATCTTCCTTTAATGTTGACTAGGACTCATTCACCAAGTAGGGCGAATTGGTCTAGATTCTAGAAAATTGTAGGGGAATAGGAATCTACTGAAAGGGTATCTAAATCTACAAGTGTTCCATAGAAAAATGGACCCTTATCATTTTCATGGCCTTTTAGGTCTTGTTTCATGGTGTTTGATCTATTTTTCTTTGATTTTATGATGTAACATGGCTTGAACATGCATATTTAGGTACTAAAATTCAAATAACAACTTCTTGTGAAGGTGTTGTGAAGTGTTGTAAGACATTTCTACACTCTTCTAGACTCTATTCATTACAATTTACCTAAGAAATCACCTTTTTACTCATCATTAATTCCTATTTTGAAGTGTTGTAAAGTCTTGTAACAAGATTTCACACTTTTCTAGGCACAACTTCACTATTTATCCCTTTCTTATGACTTATTTAACCCCTTTATGCCCTTATAAGGTTTAATTAAGTGTATTATTGAATATTAGCTCAACAAATGACATTAAATACAACTTAATTCCCAACACCCATTTTTAGGTCCTAGGTGGGACCCATTCGCCATGGGTGGCAAATGAGTCCCCCTTGGCTCCAAATTCAAAAAATTTAAATTTCCTTTTAGGTTTTTATTTAAAATCACTTAATGTCAACCTGTGATGAGGTATGAATGGGTTACTAAGGAAAAATATTGTATAAATAAGTGATTTTCACCTCATATTACATCTCCTAGAATATCCTCACTCATTCAAGCATTTATTGACACATCTAAGCATTCAAGCATCTTACAACATCTTATCAAGCATTATTCAAGCACTTTAAAGCATCCATTGACATTACTTCAGATTGGCATCATCAAGGGTTTGCTAACTTGATAGTATTTGCATGTTATTTTTTTATCATCCTCTTGCATTTCATTATTTTATTAAGGGTTTGATTACCAAAGTGGGGTTTGACCAAGGAAAACCCCTATTTGTTGACCCTCAACCATTTTTCTCCTTTTTGCATGTGTGTTTGTAGACCTAGGTATGAAAAATTAACAAGAATTTTGGTATTGAAGATTGGTCAACAAGTCAACTAGGTGCTTCAAGTCAAATCAACTTTATTTCAAGCTTAGAGAAGGTTTTCTATCCGTTTCCTATAGAATTGACTTCAGCAGCCCAACAAGCAGTTATTTCTAGATCTGGTGTTGCAAAGTTGTCTCCTAATTTCTCAGAATTTTGGGACAGGACTCATTCACCACTAGTGGTGAATGAGTCCCATCTTAAGGCTTAAATTCTGAATTTTGTCGCATTCTAGATCCTAACAGTCAGAAGCCTATTTCTAACACTTTTTCACCAGTAGCAGGACTAATTTGCCACCCTGGGTGAATGAGTCCCACTGTGAAATTTTAGTGATTTCATACAACCTTCTATAGATTCCAGACTCTTCATCAAGCCTCTAGGTGCACTTTGTTTCATATCATTTCTTTCTGTTTTACATAATTTTGTCTTTTAGTTCATTATTTGCATATCATAGTGTGTTTTCAAACATAGCATACATCTTATTTTTGCATTGAAATTGAATCATATAGATCATTCATTTGCATTTAGTTTACTTAATTTAGCTTAGACAACACCTTACATAAGATAATTTGAATGAACCCATAACATTTTTGGGCCCTATCTCTCTCCTTTTAGGTGAAAAACCCTAGAAGAGCTAGAGAAGTCTATAAGAACAAAAAATCTATGGTTCATTTTTGGTGAAAATGTATTTTGAACACTTTGCATTTCTGATTTCATTCACATATTACATCCTAGATTACATTTTACTCAACATTCAATTAGCACATTGTTTTATTTTTACATTCTAGGACTTCTCATATTGCATTAGTGAAAGATTTGTTTAGGTTTCATTTTTGCATGATATATCATATAAAAAGTAGAAAATATGCATCGTGCATCCTTAATTACATATTGAAAAGCATTAGAATCATCTTAAAATTTCTGAAAAACACAAAAAAATATCATATTGGGACTCATTCGCCACCTTGAGTGAATTTGTTCCTCGACACTTTTTAAATAGCATTTCTATCATCTTTCTAGCATTTTCCTACATTTTTGTTTTCTGTAGTTACTTGTTGTTTACAGTTAACAACATTTAGGTTATTTGCATTTAGAAATCCTAGATTACTTTGCATTTTCATTCACCCTATCTTTGTGGTACTTGTATGAATGTTTGGTGCCCCATGGATAATACTTTTGTGAGACAAAGTTATGGACTCATGGAATCCCGCAATAGCACTTTAGTTGTGGACCTTGGGATCTCAAGAGCTCCTACTCCTAGTATGACAATGGTGCATTAGGCATTGACAATACCACTTCTAGCCTTCACCTTTCCATCCAATGAATGTTGACACCCAAAAAAACTCTCTCTCGCAAGACAAGTTCATTAGTATTCATGAAGCTTTTGCACATTTACAACAAGACTTATCACTTGAAAACATTTCCACAACCACCATACCCGCCATTGACAACCTTCATCATTTGATTGAGAGTGATGATCGCTTGCAAGTTATGAAGAAATTTTTTGAGATTTACAATTAAAATGCTTCTTCTAATACCCAATCCACAAACATTCATGTAATCCAAGGAGGACCTCAAGTTCCTCCCCCTTCAACCATAACATCTATACCAACTTATACCAATCCACAAGTCACCACAACTATGCCCCAGGTTAGTTACGTGGCTCCTTCTTTCCCATTTCCACCTAGCATTCCTAGTTCTCTTGTGGCATTGCAAGTCCCCTTCACCACCTTCAACCCCCTTAGTATTCCTTTCACTTCCCCTAACATCACCCACACTTACCCCAACCCTATTCTTACACAACTCCTTAACACTATTTCTTTCATGCAACACCAACTTTCTACCATTAGTCAAGGTCAAACCACTCCACCCACATATCATGTATGTAGCATCCCCTTATCCTTAGAAATATTATGCACGCCGATGTCGCAAGGGACTAAAATGCATCAGTTTGAGAAATACGAAGGTAAAGGAGAACCTATCAACCATGTTGATGCTTATACTACTTTATGTAGTGTTTTGTCCTTGATTAAAAAATTTTAGCTAAAATTTTTCCAAGGACCTTGAAAGATACCACATTAGAGTCTTTTTCTAACTTTCTTAATCATTCCATCCACTCCTTCAATGAATTAGTGGATGTTGGGTATGTGCAGGATCATCATGGAAAAAACAGGCCTTTAAGTGGCAAAAAATTTAGAAAAATTAAAGTTAGGCGACTTGACGTAAAAATTTGAATAAGTTATCTATATTATTTCAAAAATATTTAAGAATAGAATTAGTAGAAAATTGAATGCAGTTTCTAAACTACTCAGTTTATTTAAAAAATAAATAAATCTATTTGGTGAAAATTGGAAATTTCAATGTAGTAGTACTTAAATTTTAGGGAAAAAATAAGTAGGTGTCTATCTGACCACCCTAACCATAATAAAATGATAATGTTTTCTTATAAGATTTTAGATATAAGTAGAGGAATCACATCCTGATGTGATGCATATTTTTTTGTAATTTTTTTCCAAGTAAATAGCTAATTATGATTTTTTTATTACTACTTTTAAAAATATAAAAACTTGTATGTCTGACCACCTTAACTTGGTCAAAAATTCATGAAATTCATTTTTTTTTAATCTTATAGTATGTGAAGCATAGAATGTGATGCATGTTTTAAATTCAAAAAAATGTGATACCGTTTGAAAGCTATAGATGCTTTTCAATCAGCTTATCAATCATGACTTTAGTCATAATTCAAATAGAAAATGAATAATTATTATTTATTAAATTCAAAGTAAAGCATAATTTATATTGGTGGAAAGCTGAGAATCTCCTATAAAAACCCCTTTTCATTTCATCAATTTTGGGTAGAAAAAAAGTCATCAGCCACATACCCTACACATAGCCATCATATCGCCACATTTTGGCCCATCATGATCCTGCACATACCCTACTTTCATAAGCCACTTTCAAGTTTAGATAAAACCTAAAAATAAAATGGTTGACCTCATGAGATGTAGACAAAGCATAGTTGGAAAAATAACTAATTTTATCTCACGATACCAATCCTTGTATGCTCAAATAGATGTCAAGATTCTTGATGCATATTTGCAAAAGATGTTTAATGAAAACTTGCACACAAACCTTCAAGATAAATTAACTATGATGAAATTCTCATCGTTCATGTACTTATGCACAACACTGTGTGAATACCATAACTTAGTTTCAAGTCATGATTCAAAATCCACTTCTCACCGAGTTGAAAAACCTAAACCTGACAATCAAACCACCAATCAAAAATTCCGTAAACCAAATAGAGGCTTCTTACAGTTTAATCCAACTCATCAACCACAACCACAACCAACTCAACCAGTTCAAAATCAAGTGGTAGCTATTAAGGCAGTAGTTCCTTATCATTATTGGGACCCAAAGATACAATTTACTTGCGTACCCTATACCCTCCATAATACAATGAACTAATTACTTCAACAATGCATGCTAACTTTGCCACCCATTAGACCACTTGATTCAAGCCAGCCATTACCACCCACCTTCAAACCTAATGCTTATTGTCATTTTCATCACCAAAATGGACATGACATTGAACATTGCAAGCATCTAAAACATCTAGTTCAAGACCTCATTGATCCAGGCCATTTGTCCATTATAGGTGTTAATGATCAAGGCAATAAGTCCATTGCATCGTCAAACCATAATTTACAAATTTTCACCAACCCCATGCCTAAACACAATATTTACAAATAGTGAACAATCTTACATAACTCCAACTGTTACCCAAGATAGTCTTATGGATAAACTTGTGGGTGCGATAGATGTTATTCCTTGTAAGCCAAAACAATAAATCTCTTGGTATCACCTTTTCTACTAAAGACATACTACAAAATATTCTTGATGGTCCTCTCTACATAGCTGATAGAATCTATGATAAGCCCACTAATGGGATATTAATAGATCCCGCTTGTGAAGAGAATGTAATCACAAAGGAGTTTCTAGTATTACATGAGTTATATCAAGATGATTACAATAAACCAACTACATGGATTAAGACACATACTGGTTTTTCATGCCCTACGATCGGATCAATCATAATCCCCTTACAAATAGGGCCAAAAACTTTGGATGTAACTTTTTCAATTATTCCACAATCTAACCAATTTTATTTGTGGCTAGGCCACCCTTGGCTTCACTCAATGAATACGGTCCCATCAGTGGTTCACAAGTGTTTGAAGTTTCCACATGGAAATGAAATATTTACTATACACCATAGTGGATTTAATCCCCTATCCTCTAAAGGCAATTTTTCCTTAGAAGCCTTTTGGCCTACACCAATGGAACCCATCACCCCTTGTAAGGATTTCTTCTTCATAGCCTATCAATAGTTCAAAGCCAAATGCATAGCTGAATTATCTTTGTAACACATCCCCATCCACTTCTACACCTCCTATCATAGTTGAAACCATGCTTTAACTTAATTCAGACATTGAAAAAACCATACAACCTCATGACCAATCACCCTTAGACACTTCCCTACCATCGTTTAAATGACTAAGGGAAAATGAAACAAATCTTGTCATAGCTCCTCACATTAAACAAGTGTATAAAGAAAAAGAGAAAGTGGTTGGCCCATCTTCTTTGGTTTCTTCTATTATTATTTTTTCAAAAATAGAAGAACCTATGTTGACTCAATCCGCTCTTACACCTCAACAACTTCAAAACTAAATTAAACAAAACCACAATGCTAGGGAATGTCGATGTTGTCGTCATCTCCTTGCTCGTCAGTCTGGCATAGAAGAAAATAAATAAAAATAACTAGATGCAATAGATGATCACCCTCTTTCTCTTGACCCGCCACATGAACCTTCACAACAATCTAAACCAATCCAACCACCACAACTTTTGATACATCCATCCTTAGACATCACCCTTTGTCCTCTCATTATCATTAATCTTGATGATGATGACAATGCAGAGATTTCCAAAATAGATGAAGAAGTACACAATAACCTAAACTCTTTATTTTCATCTACAATGAGCTTAAAAGATAAATCCTCTCCATCAAGTGAATAACCTAGTACGAATCCTCATTCGGTGCTTGCAATTCTTCCTTTGGATAGTCAACCACTGTCGCATTACACTAAACATGATTGCAAGGCGGATGACTTGTTAGATGGTTGAATTGCATTTTCCTTGCTAACTCTTGTTGTTTTTATTTTATTTTTTATTTTTCTTTCATGTATGTATTTTTTTCCTCCATAACATGTGTTTGATCTCTTTGTCTCATTGTCCACTTCTTCTATTTGTATCTCTATTCTTCTATTTGTCATGCATTGTCCTTTTCTTTTTCTCTTTTTGTTTTGTATTTTCCTTTTGGGGATGACGCAAAGCAAAGAGATGCCCTATGTCTCTTCCATGTTGACCCAAAAGGTCCTTATCTTTTTCTCTTTTTGTTTTTTGTTTTCCTTTTGGGGATGACGCAAAGCATTGAGACACCCTATGTCTCTTCCATGTTGACCCAATCGGTCCCTTTTCTTTTTGTCTTTTTCTTGTGCTTTCCTTTTGGGGATGACGTAAGGAATTGAGATCGAAATGTCTCCTTCATGTTGACCCAAAAGTTGTTTCATTTTCTTTCTCCTTTTTCATTTTCATTTTCTTTTCGCTTGTGCTTTCCTTTTGGGAATGATGCAAGGCATTGAGACCAAAATGTATCTTCCATGTTCACCCAAAATAGACTTCCTTTTTCTTTTCTTTTTTCACTCTCTTTGTGTCATTCTTCTAGTTCTATGTGCTTTGGAGAATGATGACAGTTCTAATCTCTTTCATAAAAACATTGCAGCAATGAACATACTGACCCCAAATCCTTAGATCCATTATGTATTTGGTGTGATTTCTTTTCTAGGGGGAAAATATCTTTTTCTTTTTTTCATTTTCCTTGACATGACGCAACCTAAATTTGAAACATATGACTTGGCATAGGGATTTCTTAGTTGTCTCTCATGTCTTGTTTTCCTTTTTCATTTTCTTTCCTTTGCTACCTTAAAGTAATTGCTCATGAAACAATGTGTAACAATTCCTTTAAATTGGGGGGAATAAATTACCATAATTCATTTGCATTCTTGGTTCCTAGTGTAGCCTTGTTGTTTATGTGATACATTTGTCACTTTATGGATGACATTGGGTGTGATGTCCTTCATAAGTGTGATCTATCATATTGCATTCCTCTTGGTGGTATGATGCGACACACTGCATCCCCTAAGTTGTGAATATACTATTCTTTGATCGGTCCTCTCTTGGAGAAATTACCTAAGTGACTGACCTTGCATGAACTTAACAAGACTCCTTTGAACATCTCTCACATTACATTTTACATTTTACATTTTTTACATTTTGCATTTTTTCCACTTTGTATAATGCAACTTGCATGGCTATGGTACCCTTGCTTTTTGTTCATGAACATTATTTTTCTTTGTGGTGCCTTCTTAAAGTTATCAGGAGGCATAACTTTAATATGGTTGAGTAGAAAGCCCACCTAGCGGCATGAATTTTCCCCATAGCCACCTTTGTGTTTGTGGGTGCATACCAACTAGCATATATCTTACCTTTTGGGATTTCTCACCCTGCAGATAGTCAAAAGTTATGTGGCCCCAAAGTGAGTACATTTGGGCCACACCCAATGGACTACCTTGTGTTTTGTCACCCCAGAGTGAGTATACATTGTCTTTTAGCTTAGATCTAATCCATAACTAGTTGGACTGACAATCGAAGCTTCATCCGAATCTCTCAACACTTGTGTGTTCCTTTGTTCTTATGCTTAGTTTTCCATGGGATCTTCATCCTAGGGGCTTGATCATCCCTCTTGATTGTTGTCATTCCATCTTGCTAACATAAGTACATTCGAACCATTGTCTCGATGTTCATGACTACTTTAGTGTGTGTTTGAAGCAAGTTCATCCTCTCACTAAAGTGGGGGCTAAATGTGCCATAGAAAAATGGACCCTTGTCATTTTCATGGCCTTTTAGGTCTTGTTTCATGGTGTTTTATCTATTTTTCTCTAATTTTATGATGTAACATGGCTTGAACATGCATATTTAGGTACTAAAATTCAAATAACGACATCTTGTGAAGGTGTTGTGAAGTGTTGTAAGAAATTTCTACACTCTTCTAGACTCTATTCATTACAAGTTACCTAAAAATCACCTTTTTACTCATCATTAAGTCCTATTTTGAAGCACATTGTAAAGTCTTGTAACAAGATTTCATACTTTTCTAGGTACTTCACTGTTTATCCCTTTCTTATGAGTTATTTGACCCCTTTATGCCCTTATAAGGTTTAATTAAGTGTATTTTTGAATATTAGATTGACAAACAACATTAATATAACTTAATTCCAAACACCCATTTTTAGGTCCTAGGTGGGACCCATTCATCATGGGTGACGAATGAGTCCCACTTGGCTCCAAATTTAAATTTTTTAAATTTCCTTTTGGGTTTTTATTTAAAATCACTTGATGTCACCCTGTGATGGGGTATGAATAGGTTACTAAGGAACAAGATTGTATAAATAAGTTATTTGCACCTCATTTTACATCTCCTACAATCTCCTCCCCCATTCAAGCATTCATTCACACATCTAAGCATTCAAGAATCCTACAACATCTTATCAAGCATTATTCAAGCACTTTGAAGCATCCATTGACATTAATTCAGATTGGCATCATCAAGGGTTTGGTAAGTTGATAGGGGTCTGTGCAAGATCATGGGGGTCTAAAAAGTGGCAATGTGAAAAAAAGGAATTTTTAACATGTCCAAAAATGTGAAATTCACACCTTTGACTTTTTGCAGGCCCAAGTACAATATCCATTTTGGTTTGGTAATACCAAAGCAAAACAGATATTTGTTACAAATGGATATTCGTTCTTTGTGTTATAATTTAAAAAAAACCCGAGAGGTCATCTTATATAATATTATATATGTATTATTATATATTATAATATAATACATATATTATATTATAATATTATAATTTATAATATTATATCATATTATATTGATATTATATTATATAATATATATTAAATATTGAATATTTTAAAAACACAGGCACAGTTAAATATGGTTAGGTCCCAGACCTGGCCATTTTATTAAAAAAATTGTAAATAAAAAATGGATATCTGCTATAAATAGATACTTTTTCTTTGTGTTGTAATTGAAAAAAAAACTTGGGGTGATATTATATAATATTATATTATATTGATATTATATTATATTATATTATATAATATATTATAAATAATATAAATATATATTATTTATAATATATTATATAATATAATATAATATAATATCAATATAATATAATATTATATAATATCACCCCTCAAGGTTTTTTTTCAATTACAACACAAAGATATGTATTATATTATTAAAAATTTAGAACCATCTAAATCCCTTGAGTGATGAATGGATTATGGAGTAGCATGAGAGGAGCAAAAAATTGCAGAAGGTCAGGGTCGAAGGCCATTAGGGCAAGGCAAAGTAGGATGGTGCCCTTCTTCCAGAATGAATGGAGTGGGGAGACAAGAAAAAGGGGAAGGATGTCTCCTAGGGTGCTGAGGTGGAGAGAGATCATTCAGCAAAGGATTTGTAGAATCAAGCAAGGAAAAAGGTGTGGTGTGATGATGATAAGGGAGGTAATTTACATCCTCATGCAAGCAAAGATTGGTCTAGGCGGCAATGGTAGGGAAGAAATCAAAGATTCAATGGAAAACCATAGTTCGATCCTCATAGTGATAAGTGGTGGGGAAAGAATTCAAACTTGGATGCAAGGCATAGGAATGGTAGAAGAAGGAAGTCCAGTACTTAGACATCCAAGTGAATCAATGATGAATTTGGAAGGGTGGATCACTAAACCATGGTACTGGGATCCAAATGGTTGGGTCATTCAATTAAATGAATGGAAGAGTTGGGACTTATAATGAAATGGTTTAGTTCTAATTTCAATTGGGATGCCCTAATTAGATGGTGGAAAGGGGGATGGGGCTTAGAGATGGGTTTCAAGTATCTGGAAAATGACTTCTTTATTGAAATATGCCTTTCCTCTATAATTTAAAATGAAATTTTGGAAGGAATTTGGTTAATGGATGGTTTTGAATTCTATATGTGAAAATGGGATATGGGCTTTGATTCACTCCAACATTAGCTATCCTACATTCAATATTGGTACAAAGTCCCTAAGCTCCCATATGAATTATGGAAAGCCAATATCTTAGAGGAGATAGGTGATAATTTTGGCAAGTACATATGTATAGATGAATGGGGAGAGGAAGATGGTATCACCACTTATGTGTGTATTTGTGTGGAGAACCCACCTAATAGCACCAGATGGAAGGAATTTAAAATTCACATTGATTGGTGCATTCTGAAGCAACCCTTGGTGTTCGATCTCAAGCCTCAAGGAAACTGGATCAATACCCTAGGTTGGCGAACTTGGAAAAACCTTCAATCTAGGATAGGTGATCCTCTAGGCTATGACCCTACTCCTGAAGTGATAATACCACTAGGGAAAGGTGGAGAGGTAGATCCACCCTTGTCTAATCAGGAGCAATCGGAACAAGGTAATACCAACATGGAAGATAAGATAGTGATCGAATCCAAGGTGTCAGCCGAAGATATCAACATAGCTCTCAATAAAAAAATTTGTGATGTTTTGAACATCATAAAAAAAACCCAAAGGAAAGAAAGCTTGAAATTATTAATTGAGGTTAGTAAGGAGCTAGCAGAACTAGCCCAGGAAGCCAAAGAAGCATAGAAATAGCCCTTCTCTATGGCTCAGTTAGTGGAAGATGCTTGGATGGTGACCAAAGGGCTGGAATACGAAACCCTTGTCCCCAACTATGAGGAGGAAGCGACCTTTGAGCTAGATCAAGTGGGGCTAGGTATCTATCACTATGAGACTGAGGTGCTTTCCCTAGACTATGGGGAATACAAGAAGTGAGGAAGAGTGCCAAATGTAGAAAATATGAAAATTGATGGTGAAGCAATTGGATAGAAAAAGATTATGGACATGCTAAAATTAGGGAAGGGAGATCCCCTTCCTAAAGAGCAATGAAAATTTTTACTTGGAATGTTAGGGGCTTGAACACCCCTAAAAAATGTTAGCTGGTGAAGGATCAACTGATGGCTTCATAGGCGGAAATATGTATGTTACACAAAACAAAATTGGGAAAAGTGAAATTGTTGGCTTTTGGAAAAGGAATGGGCTCTTGGAAATGGCTAGCAGTGGATTCAGACAATGCGGTTGGAGGTCTCATTACTCTTTGGAAACCAAGCTTGGTGGCTCTGGATTTGTTGGAAATGGGAAATAGGTGGATGGCTTGCTCTATAAGAGGCTTTGTGTTGAATATGTTGGCTTTTGTAAAAGGAATGGGATCTTGGAAATGGCTAGCGGTGGATTCAGATAGTGCGGTTGAAGGTCTCATTACTCTCTGGCAATGAAGCTCGGTGGCTCTAGATTTGTTGGAAATGGGCAATAGGTGGATGGCTTGCTCTGTATGAAGCTTTATGTATGGTACCATCTCGTGTTTAGAAAAATGTCAAGTGTGGACAGAAATAGAGATTTTTTTTCATAATCAAGTGCGGGGGGGGCATGTTTAGTTGGTGGGGATTTCAATGCCATTTTTGTATTCAAATGACAAATGTGGGGGAGTGTACAGGAAACTACAATCACAGATGGACTTTGAATCTTTTGTCAAAAGGAATATGTTAATAAAGATACCTATGGCCAATGGAATTTTTACCTGGACCAATAGAAGGCTCGATTTTTGCTCAATTGTTGAGAAGCTAGACAAATTCTTCTTTTTGGGTAATCTAGCAACTTTTCCTGTGATCTTGGAATGCAAAATTCTCCTGTGCCCAGGTTCAGATCACTTTCCTATCTTATTGGAATTGGTTGGGGAGGTGCATCCACCTAGATGTCCATTCAAATTTTAAAGCATGTGGTTAAAAGATCCAAACTTCTTTCCCCTCATCTCTCAGTGGTGGGGAGAAGCTGAGGTGGAAGAGTCCAAAATGTTTATTCTGGTGGAAAAATTAAAACATATCAAACTGCGCTTAAAGGAGTGGAATAATTTAAGTTTTAAAAAATATATTTGAAGGAAAGAAGCACAATGAAGATGATCTCTCTACTTTAAATGAAGAAGTGATTAGACAAGCCATGGATAATGTGAGATATCTCCAAGAGAAGGACCTTCTTAACAAATGGCATGATATCTTGGCCAAAGAGGAGATATTCTAGCGACAGAAATCTTGAGAGCTACGACTAAGTGAAGGGGATAAGAACAAAAAGTTTTTCCAAAACACCACCAAAATGCAGCACAAAATCAATAGAATCTCAAGGTTGAGAATGGTGGATGGTAATATCTTTGAGAAACCTGGGCATATTGCAGAAGCTACGGTAGTTTTTTTTAAGAACCTCCTAAATGATCAGGAAGGTTCAAATCTTCAAGCACAATAGGAGCTTGTAAGTTGCATCCCAAAGTTGGTTTGAGATGAGAAGAAGTCTCTTTTGGAAAAGTCCTTTTCGAAAGAGAAGATCAAATTGAACCTATTTCAATTACATTCAGATAAGTCTCCAGGTCTTGATGGTTTCTTAGACGCCTTCTTTCAACATAGCTAGGGCATCATGGGTCAAGATGTGGTTGCCACTATTGAAGATTCTAGAGCGTTGGGGCAATATTTGAAGGAAATGAACTATACATTCATTGCTCTCATACCAAAGAAAGAGAAAACAGATAGATTGGAGGACTTTAGGCCTATCTCTCTCTGCAACATAGTCTATAAAATTATGGAAAATTCAATTGCAAATAGATTAAAGGTAATTCTTCTAGGTTTGATCTCTAAGGAACAAATGGGGTTTGTACCAGGTCGGTCAATTTTTTATGGTGTAATCATGGCTTAGGAAGCCATCCATTCAATTTTGAATAATCGGAACCTATCAATGATTCTTAAGTTGGATATAAGGAAAGCCTATGATAGTCAATTGGAGGTTTTTGTTCAAAACCTTGGAGGCTTTTGGTTTCTCCCCTGCATGGATCAACTAGATTTTTTCATGGATAACATGCCCAAGGTATTCAATCCTAATCAATGGCTCCCCACATGGTTTTTTTGAAGTATCTTGGGGAATTCGACAAGGGGACCCCTTATATCCCTTTCTATTCATCTTAATGGGGGAAGCCTTGGGGTGGGCTATCTCTCACATGTCTGCTTTAGGGAAACTGAGAGGAGTGCAAATAACTAGTTCCCTACCACCAGTAACCCACCAACAATTTGCAGATGATAACTTGCTTTTGGGGAGGGTTGGAGTAGTGGAAGGAAGAACTTTCAAAGGTATTCTCTCAAAATAATCCTCTACCTCAGGTCAAGAGGTGAGTTCAAAAAAATCTAAAATTTTCTTCATTTTTGTTCATTTGTCCTTAGAAAAACAAATCTTGCAAGTTTTAAGGTTCAAGAAAGGAAAGTTGTGTAAATATCTAGGTTTTCCTTTGGCTTCGAGCCAACACTCTGGTAAACTATGGAATCCTTTGTTGACCAAGATGGATCATAGATTATCCTCTTGGAAAGGAAATTGGCTTTCATGGGATAGTCACCTAACTCTCATAAAATCAGTAGTGGCTACTCTTCCAATCTATATGTTATCATGTCTTCCTCTACTAGGGCATAATTGTAGTAATCTCAATCAAAAAATGAGGCAGTTTTTCTAGCCAGGTGGCTTGGATCAAAGAAATTTTCCTCTAATAAAATGGGAGAAGGTTTGTAACTCAAGGGAGGTGGGTGGGGTGGGAATCAACAAATTGGATCTTCAAAACAAAGTACTGGGAGCGAAATTAGCATGGCTCATGTATGCTCAGTCAGATCTGAAATGGGTGAAGATTCTAAAAGACAAATACCTAGAAGTTGGCCCAATTAGCTTCTTCGCAACTCAGTAACTACCAAAAGGCTCTCGAGTTTGGAACTTCATATGTGGCTATAGATATTTTATCCTTGATTTCATTTCATGGGACTTGGGTGATGGTAGCCAAACACTTTTTTTGGGAGAACTCTTGGGATGGTTTCAACAAGTTGGCCAACTATGGTAATTTAATGAATGTGAAAGAAGTATCAAAAAGGATCTAGGGCTCTTGTGTTAGGGACTTCTTGATAATTGAAGAGTCAAATGGTGTTCGGTCTTGGCATTGGAAGGATCCTTCTCACTTGAGTTTGAGCATAGAGGAAGTCAAAGCATTCAAATATATTCTTAAATAGTGCCCAATCTATCTGAGAGGAGGTCAAGACATCCTTTGTTGGTGTGGTGCCACCTCAAGCTCCTATTGAACCAAGAATGGTTACAACATCCTATCCAAAAGAGAGGAATTGGTGTTAGATATTCCCAGCGACTTGTGCTGGAATAAATTTTGTCTCCCTAAGGCAGGGTTTTTTGCATGGGCAGTTGTCTAGGGAAGATTTTTGATGTTAGAGAGGCTTAAGAAATTTGGTATCACTAGACCCTCAAGGTGTATACATTGTAAGGTGGTAGAGGATACTAGTGATCATCTCTTTATTAATTTTCCTTTTACAAAACATTGTTGGGATTGGTTATGCACTAAGCTATGTCTTAGCACTATATCACCTGGGCACTTGTTGGGTTGGTTAAAAATTTGGCCAAGGATGGGAGGAAAATCCATCTTTGTAGGCTTTTGGAAACTTAGTCCATCTCTCTTGCTGTGGGAAGTTTGGAAAGAAAGGAATCGAAGAATTTTCAAAGATAAGGCCTTGCCTTTATCATCCTTCCTAATCAAATTAGAAGCATGCATGGTAGAGGTGATGAACACAAGTGTAGAAAAAGGTTTAAAAGCAAGTACTTACTTCTCTAGTTGGGACCCAAAAATTTTGAAAATGTGGAGTGGGCTGAAAGTTCCCACCCAATTAGGGCGGGTGGCAAGAAGGAGAAAGAAGAGCATAAAATAGTCAAATGGCTCCCTCCAGCTCGTGGCTAGTTCAAGTTAAATTTCAATGGGGCAGCTAGAGGCAACTCAGGGCAATCGAGTGTTGGGTACATTATTAGGAATTGGCAGGGCAAGATGGTGGGAAGATTGGCAAAGCCACTAATGTTGGGCACTAACAACTAGGCTGAGCTTTAGGCTGCATCGCTTGGGATCAATCTATGTTTGGAGTTAAAACTAAGGAATGTAATCATCAAAGGGTACTCACTTATAATAGTAAATTCTCTATGCTTAGGAAAATTTTAGAATTGGAAGTTGAATGTTCTCCTAGAAGATGTAATGTCACATTTGAAGATTCTCAAAAATTATGAAATAACCCATATTCTAAGAGAAGGGAATCAAGAGGTTGATTCCCTATCAAATATAGGAGTTGATGGGATTTCCCTAAGGGAGGTGAGTCTAGAAGATCTTGAAGATAGCTAAGTGTTGTGGGTGGTTGGGTGGGTGCCACCTCACAAGGGTTGCTGAGGTGGTAGACACTTAGGTGGGGTCAGGAAGTGAGGCACTTTCCCTCAAATGTTTAGGTAGATTTGACGGGTGGCTTGTGAGAGGCAAGGGGGAAGTTATCGCATAGGAGGTGGTACGTGCAAGGAAAATAAGGCTCTAGAGGAGGTAATAAAAATCATTGTTCACCGGTGAAATTTTCTCGTGATGTCCCATTGAGGACACTTTTCTAGCCTCTCTATTAATAATCATAGAGCATGGAATATATCACATTAAATTGGCAATCCTTCATTGGCTTCTAACACATTTGCAAGCTATGATCAGGTTTATTCTTCTGGTCTTGACCAAGGAATTAGAAATGGGTAAAATGGTGACATTGTTGCAACTCAAAAGTTAAAAGAGGCAGATTGCATTTGAAGGAAAGATCACCACTCTTCAGCTCCAATGTTTCATTTGTCATCTAGATTATCTAGTTTTTGTAGCCCTAGTCTTTGTAATGGGGAAGAGTTTCATGGAGGAAGCGGAAGGTTATTGGTTGGAAAAAAACATTTCCTCCCTTTTCTTGGCTATTTTGTTGGATGTTAGGGTACCCAAAGCTAAAGCTAGGGAAATCATGCAGAGGTTGTTCAGAAAGGACATGTTGGTTGGTATCGACCAGGTTTTGGGTGTTGCACGCTTAGGGAAAGGCATATTGCAGCCAAAGGATATCCATTTTCTAAACAATACAGAGGCATTGGTCAATTACTATCCCTTTCTATTAGATGTGATATGGTTCGAGCTGTAGGAGCATAGGAGGCTGGTGAGTGCTCGAGTGGAATTTCTGAGAAAGAAATTTAAGCTAGTTCAGACCACAGACTCAGCTTGGAAGCAGGATTTCAGGGTATTTGCACAACAATTTGTCTAGTGATCTAGGTCTGGGTTGGGTATGGGTGTTTAAAGTAGCTTTGTAGGAAATGAATTTTGTGGGTACCTAGGTATAGTATGCAGTTTATACTATATTTTACTCTTTGTCTAGTTTCCATGGTCTGTAACAGTTGTTTAGTCAAGTATATGGCTTGCCTGGGAAAGGATTTTTGTAATATTTTGAATGTCATAGTGCCAATGGTTGCCTAGTCAAGGCTCAAATTTTGTACTTTTTCTCATATTAATACAAAACTTCTTACTTGATAAAAAAATGTATTATATTATTTATAATATATGTATTATATTAAAATTAATGTAATATATAATATAATATAATATAATATATATTATTATATATAATAATGTAATATATATTATACTATATAATATATATATTATTATATATAATAATGTAATATATATTATACTATATAATATATATTATATTAAATATGAAATATTTCAAAAAAACCGCGTAGAGTTAAATATGGTCAGGTGTGTAAATCATAGAATGAATATCCATTCTTTGTGCTATAATTAAAAAAAACCCCGAGAGGTCATATTATATAATATAATATAATATAATATAATATTATAATATTATATTATATTATATTATAAATAATATAATATATAATATATATTAGAATAATATCAATATAATATAATATAATATTTTATTATAATATTGTATTATATTATATTATAAATTATATAATATTACCTCTCAGGTTTTTTTTAATTATAGCACAAAAAATGGATATCCGTTTTATGATTTACACAACCGGCCATATTTAATTGTTTGTGGTTTTTTTGAAATATTTCATATTTAATATAATATATATTATATTATACTATAATATATATTACATTATTATATATAATAATATATATTATATTATATTATATTATATATTATATTAATTTTAATATAATACATATATTATAAATAATATAATACATTTTATTTTTTTATTAGGTAAGAAGAAGTTTTGTATTAATATGAGAAAAAGTAAAAAAATTGAGCCTTGATTGGGCAACCATTGGCACTATGACATTCAAAATATTACAAAATTCCTTTCCCAGGCAAGCCGTATACTTGACTAAAGAACTATTACAAACCATGGAAACTAGACAAAGAGTAAAATATAGTCTAAATTGCATGTTATACTCAGGGACACACAAAATTCATTTCCTGCAAAGCTACTTTAAACACCCATACCCAACCTAGACCCAAATCACTAGACAAACTGTTGTGCAAATACGCTTAGGGAAAGGTATACTGCGGCCAAAGGATCTCCATTTGCTAAATGATCCAAAAGCATTGGTGAATTAGTATCCTTTTCTGCTAGATGTGATGGAGTTTGAGCTGTAGGAGCATAGGAGGCTGGCAAGTGCTCGAGTGGAATTTCTGAGGAGGTAGCTCTTAATTCTTTCCCTCTTAAGCCCTGGTGGTGGAAACGTTATGTAGATGACACCAATGTCTATTGGCCACATGGTCATGACCAGCATGACCTTTTCCACTCCCACTTAAATAACCTGGTTGAATGCATCCAATTCACCAAGGAAGTGGAGTCCAACAACCAACTTCCCTTTCTTGATGTCCTCATCATCAAAAAAGAAGATGGTTCCCTAGCTCGTCGCGTCTTTAGAAAATCCACTCACACTGACCTCTATCTTCATGCTTCTTCTCATCACCATCCAACCCAAAAGGCAAGTGTCCTCAACACTCTCACAACTCGAGATTATTGCATTTGTGATAAAGACCACATTATCCTTGAGCTTTCTCACCTCTACCGTGTCTTCAAACTCAATGGTTATCATGATAAGCATATCTTCAAAGCTTTTGAAATTGCCAAAAACCAATCTTTTCTCGTGACCAAACCTATAAGAACCACCCCTCTCCAATTTTCCACCCTACCCTATATTGAAGGCCTCTCCCATAAGATTTCAAAAATTCTTTACAAAAAAGGTATTTCCTGTGCTTTCAAACCCATCTCTACCACAAGGAATCTTATCCCCATGACTAAGGACCCCTTACTGCCTCTTCTCCACTCTGGAGTGTACAAGATAGATTGCTCTTGTGGGACCCCATACATTGGAGAAATGGGGCGATCCATCAACACTAGAATCAAAGAGCACTGTGCTGATATTAGACATGATAGAATCTCCAAATTAGCCCTTGCTGAGCACTCCCACCAAACCAAGCACCACATCTGCTTAGAGAACACCCAAGTGGTGGTTAAGGAAGATAACTTTTTCAAGCACAAACTACATGAAGCCATCACCATCTGAAACCACTCCGTGAATCTCAATCGCAATGAAGGTTGGCAGTTAAGTCTATCTTGGCATCCCCTTCTAGACTCCCTCGATTCCAACCCTCTCGCCTTCACCTTCACCTATCTTTCCCTTCCCCCTTTGACCTCGCCCCTTTTCTTTGGTGTAGTCTAACTTTTCTCTCTTCCCCTCCTTTCTTTCTTTCTTTTTTGCCTTTCCCCCTTTTCTTCTTTCCTCCTTTGTCTTCTTTTTATCCCATTTCCTCTTACCTTTGCCTTGCTTTGTTTTTCTTTTTTCTTCAATTACTCTCTTTAATCACTTACCTATTTAGGTATTTTTGTTCTTATTTGTTCTTTCTGTTATAGTTTTTGCACTTATTTCTCTTTTCATTTATTTATTTATTTTTATTTTATCATTCTTTTACTCCTGCACCTTACTTGTTTTATTCATTTAAGTTTGTTTCAGTTCATCTCTTGTCTTCTTATTTGTTCTTTCTTTAATATTTTTTTTGCACTTATTTCTCTTTTCATTCATTTATTTATTTTTATTTATTTATTATTTTTTCACTCCTGCACCTTACTTGTTTCATCCATTTTAGTTTGTTTTAGTTCATCTCTTGCCTCGTCTTAATTATTTCCTTTTCTTTCTTTTATTGCCTTATGGTTTGATTTTCAATTCATTCTAGTCTCACGTTTTTTATCTTTCATAACTTTTGCTTTCTTGTTATCTTTAAATTAATACATCAATTTTAAACTAATTATTTTTTGGTCTTTTTGTTTTCTTTCTATCCTTTGTCCTTTTATTTTGATTTTGATTTTTTACTAGTTCTAGTTTTTTGTCCTTTTTCAACTCATTTATCTCTTGTTTCTCTAGTATTTAATAATTATAATATATTCATTTTCTCCCTTCTTCTTTTTGTCCTCTTGACACTTCATCTTTGTTATTTTCTCTAGCTTTCTATTTTATTTTAATTCTATTATTGGTTTTTAATTGTTTATTCTTTCTTTCCTTGGCATTATTATTTTATTGTTTTGTAAGTCTCTTCTCTCTTCCTCCTCCATCTCACCCTTTATTAAGACTTGTTCTACAATCTCATCTCATTTTTTTCCTCTTCCTGATGATGGATCACTAAGTGTCATCCGAAACGTTGACAAAAAAATTGACATAGTCGAATCCATAAGCTTAAATATTGTAAGAAATTTAAGCTGGTGTAGACCATGAACTCAACTTGGAAGCAATATTTCAAGCTATTTGCACAACAGTTTGTCTAGTGATTTGGGTCTGGGTTGGGTATGGGTGTTTAAAGTAGCTTTGCAAGAAATTAATTTTGTGGGTACTCGGGTATAGTATGCAGTTTAGACTATATTTTACTCTTTGTCTAGTTTCTATGGTTTGTAACAGTTATTTAATCAAGTATACGACTCGCCTAGGAAAGGCTTTTTGTAATATTTTGAATGTCATAGTGCCAATAGTTGCCCATTCAAGGCTCGAATTCTATAATTTTTCTCATATTAATACAAAACTTCTTCTTACCTGATTAAAAAAATAAAATGTATTATATTATTTATAATATATGTATTATATTAAAATTAATGTAATATATAATATAATATAATATATATTATATTATTATATATAACAATGTAATATATATTATACTATAATATATATTATATTATATTAAATATTAAATATTTCAAAAAAACCACGGATAGTTAAATATGGTCGGGTGTGTAAATCATAGAACGAATATCCATTCTTTGTGCTATAATTAAGAAAAACCTTGAGAAGTCATATTATATAATATAATATAATATTATATTATATTGATAGTATTCTAATATATATAATCTATTATATATATTATATATAATAATATGTATTATATTAAAATTATTATAATATATATTATAATATATATTAACTAATAGATATTTCAAAAAAACCACCATGGTCAGGTCCCAGACTTGACCATTTATTTAAAAATGTTGTAAATTAGGAAACAAATATCTGTTATAAACGAATATCCATTTCCTATGTTATAAATAGACCAAGAAAAAACCTAAGAGTTATATTTCTACAGTGTGTGCATGTGGTTTTTTAAAGAGCAACTCAAATATCCATTTGGGTGAGGTCAAATTACCAAAAAATTCACCAAATTTGTAAGGTATGTTTGATTTTTTCAAATTTTTATTCAATTTATATTCTTTTTTTTTTGGAATTTTAGTAAAAAATAGGGTATATTTGATATATTTTTTTATTAGATTAAAACCATTGTTAATTTTATTTTTCTTTTTATCAATTAATAGGTTAAAAATGGATGAAAATGAAAATCCTAACCCCGCACAAAATGAAAACCTTATCATGTAGAAAATGAATACCCTCCAAATCCTCAAACACAACCATTGATTGTTTCCAAATGAAAATGTGCCAAAATTACATGAGTCTATTCATAGAAATTTAGATCATTAAGAAAAGTATGCCAAATCTATGAGAAACTCGATGAACTATCATATATGAATTTTTTTTTGGAAATAATCATTGTAAATGTTCAAACTTTGGCAACTTAGCATAATAGATTTGCTAAGTGGCGAGAGCAACAAAGACAATTTTATGCTAATAGGTTATTGTATGACGAGGTGAAGGCTCTTGATATTGAAAAATACCAATTAGCCTAGTTATTCATAGATCAGAGAACTAGACATCCTATTAATGTGCAAAAACAAAATTTTAAATTAAATGGTGCACCCATAGAGGAATATTAGATAATTTTTGGAGATGTTGGTGGATGGTTTTTAATAAACCACCCAACAACAATCTTGATGTCCCTTAGTATTTTCTTCAAAAATTATATGCTAAGTTTGTGCTAGGGAAACATGTCAATTACTTTGACATGCGAGATTTCTAAGGTGTTGGTAGAGGGGTGCCATAGGATAGACCTAGGGCACGTCGAGTCACCCCAGTTTGTCCTCCTCCACCTATTGTTGCTCTGACTCCACTACCTTACCCTGAGATTGTTGTAGATGCAGGGTGTAATGCCCTGCCGTGTGAACCCCAAAGGACAACAAACACCGTATAATTTTTTTTTTAAAAGTGAAACTTTCCAGAACATTGCATATGATGAATGTGTGCACACATTACACGAAAAATAATTATGCATTTACTAAATCTTTCACGTCCTCTAGGATACACGAAACGGTCATTACGAATCATAAACTTTTATCAAATGGGAGAGACTAAACAACCAAGAACACACAGTGATGACACACTACTATTAATGATCACAAGCATGGAAAATGATACATCATTTCATTACAATTCAAATCATAGTTTCATAATACAACTACAGAGCATATTTCCAAATTTTCCAATAATTTTATTTTATTTTATTTTGTTTACTTATAAGACAACAACACGATTCACTACACATAGCTATATTTAATGATCACACAAGCTACAAGAAAAGATAGAAGTGATTTACTAACTTTGGTAATAGAGTCTACTTACTTAGGTCAGCTTACATACCTCTTACATTCTATTTTATCGACAAGTACCTGCTCCCAATGCCTATACCTGCAAGGTCTACATGACTTGGCACACACATCAGATCAAAGATAGTTAGCACATAATCACTAAGAGAAGCTATATAAATCAGTGGTAGTTTTTACGTTATCAAAAATAGACGACAAGTTTCAAACAAGACTCAGGAGAACAGTCCTAGGGGCCCGACCTAATGCCTTGGGAGCTCATCACTTGATGGCCTTTCCTACGTATATAATTCACAGAGGCACCGTAGTTAGACAACTTGAGCTGCTCCAACTCATTGACTGACCAACCAAGGGTTCACTCATAAGACATTCAAGAAGGAATCTACTCCAACACAAAGTAATACAACACCACAAATACATGCTAAACTCAAACCTCTATTCATAAGCATTATGTGACCCATACAAAATTACATACTAGAAGAGTGGGTATGCAATCCTTTCTAGGGTCCATCACCCCAGACAGTTTCTTACGCGGTTGCCACCCACTTAGGTGAAGCAGAAGACTGCTGAACTAGATAAGCATATTCTTGCAAAAATAAAATAAAAATAGCCTACTCCAATATTAGAATCAATCATGACAACAAACACAAGTGTTCTCAAAATTTGGTGCTTCATCTATTAAATAATTTACAAAAAAATACAACACCACTAATATTTAATATTGATAAATTAAGCAAATTTCCCCCTTGATTACATTACCATTATTTATTTAATTTTTATTACAACGTGAACTTATATTTCTAACTGTCTAATTTCATAAATAGGCTACAATCCCACCAATACACTAATTCAATACATGGTTACAATAGTAACATTATTCAACATTGAAGATAGTTATCAAAAATATCCTCTTCTAAGAAATAAAAAATATATATTTTAACAACCCCATTGAAGGAAAGTATTAAAAATATTAATATTTAACTATAATTTATTAAAACCAACGTTTCCTCCCCTTTTTCTTTGAGAAAATTGAATGATAAAGTTATTACTAATAAATAAACAAAATAATAATACTTAATAAAATTGATTAAAGAAAACCATTAATAATTTAACCACCATTGTAACAATTTACTATTTAAAGTTATGAAAAAATTGAAGGTTAAATTATTTGATAAATAATAGCACTTTACTATTTCTTAGCTCCTATTCACTAGCATATCAATCAATCATATTTAGAACCCATGTATAGCTAATAAATTGAAATAACATAATATATGCAATTAATAAAGTTGAATCTTAAAGCTATCTAAAACTATAGTCCATCAGTTATTGTTCCAATATTAATAATTGCAAATGAATAAATATGAATTCGTAGATATTCTAATTGGTATAAGTATATCAAGTAATGGTAATAGATAATAAGCTAGGTTTATCACATCAGGAAGAATCTAAAATGATCTCTCTATTTTATCAAGATATTTCTTAGTTGGGCAATTCTAAAATCCACAAGTGAAATCATTTAAGAGTTCTCACTAAAACCAAAGGTCCAAGAATTAAATTAATATGATTATTAAAAGATTCCAACATTTAATATAACCAATTACAATTGTCTTGATATAAACCATACAATAAATTAAGGCTTATTTTATTTTAAAAATATCTATTCTATCAAAATAACCAATTAAACAAATATATTTAAATATATATATATATATATAATACATATAATTAAACATATATATAAATACTTATTAATTAATATATTAAAATAACTTACTATACTCAAACAATGCTAATAATAAAACTAGTGTATTGCGACTTGTATAACTTTTGTTTTCGGATATAGGTATTTCTACAATTTTTACTGAAAGTGCGCCATTAAGTATTTTAATACATATAAAAAATTTAGTCATACCCAGTTTCAAAATTGTGAGTTATAATGAATTTAGTGACCCTATGTCTTTGTTGTTTTCTACAGGAAAATATTTATTATTTTATCATAGGATTTCATTTTTCCTAATTTATCAGAGGATTTCCTTTGTTTTTCAATCATACAGAAGTCTTTTAAATTATATGTGAGATTTTCTAAATTATCTATTGTTTTTTTTTCGAATTTTCTACCATTTTAAATTCATTTTCTTAGAGAGGATCTAAGATTTTCACAATTCTTTTATAAAGATTTTTTTAAATTTCACAACGAATTAACAGACAATATTTCAACATATGTAAAAAAATTATCTAAATCTTTTTTATTTTTTAATAATTTCACAAAATCAAAATAAATATCTATAATTTTGTACAAACAATCTTTTAACAACACAATTTAAATAAACATTTAAAATAAAGAACCTGGAGTCCTGCGCTTATTTGAGAATATGATGATGTTTACTTGTTCCCGATGGCCTCTACGATGAGTTTCTCCTTCCTGCTTCGAATCTCCTCTTCAGAAAATCGTGCTCAAATCTCGAATTCAAATCCTTAATTTCACGACTCTTTTCAAAGTATTCCCCAAAATAAAAGAATGAAAAAATCCCTTTTGAAAAACTTCAGAAGATTAAAAAAAAAGGCATCACAATTCTTTTTTTTCAATTCTTGTCTCTATAAAATCTCTGTGTGTGAAAAACTCACAAAATTCTTAATTAAATAAAAGATATTCCAATTTATTCAAAAAACTCACAAAAATCCAGAATAAAAGAATTTAATTCTTTAAAAGCAAGTTTTTCAGTTAAATCTCAATTCTCATTCGTTCACACAACTTTTTCATTCTTTTATTTATTTATTTTTCTATTTTCAATACTTTTTGTTTTTTCAGCTTTTGCAAGCTTACTTGCAAGACACATTATCTAATTAATTTAAATAATTTATTCTAACAATTATCCTCAACAAAATAATTAATTAAAATAATAAACACTATTTAATATTTTAATTATCATTTAATAAACTCATGACTTTTAAAACATAAATAAAACATTAAAAAATTTAAATACAATTTAATCTAATATTTTAATAAATAATATTACCCTTATTTAATTAATTCAATCTCAACATATAAAATACCATTGGAAGCCCTTGTCCTATCTTTCTCTTCTGACTCCTTAGCCAGACTACCTACACATCTCAGGTGAGAATGGAGGGGTACTACATCTTCCCCCCCTAAAACTCAACTTACTCCTGGAAGTCACATGGCTGAAAATGGAAACATAACCACATTAGTAGCAAAAATTTATCTAATCTATAATTGATGTACACCCTCTTTCTGAATCATTGCAATTAGAATCACTATTCGGCTTCACATTTGAAAATAATATCTTCTTAACTACTTTTATTTATAATTCCTTACATCCCTTACAATAACATACTTGATTTTTAGCACTAATAATAAAGTAAGTACTCCTATTAACTCAATTTTCCATTTACACAACGAACATCTCCAAAATATCATAGAAGGAAACCACCTCAAATGATTACTTGAAATTAACAAAATACACACCATATCATGTTTTCAGTAACATATTTTAAGTCACAAATTTACAATTCTCAATAATATCGAATCTATTTTATACCACAGAGTCACAATACATTCACATTTAACACAACATGGTTATCCCTCTTTTACATCAATAAGCAACAACACATAAGAATATACATCTAACACATACACAATCACATCACCGGAAACAACACATCACAAGGCTACACAAGAGTCCATCTAGACACTGGAAAGCAGCATACTAATCCGTGATACATAATCCATGAGCCAAGAGCCAAAATTCATCTCACATAATCCATACCTCACACTCAGTGGCTTGATGGTGTTAGGCCACACACACATGGCGAGACCATCCAAACAAGACCACTATGACCCATCTCTTGTTGTACAAGGTGGTTAGCCTCCAAGAGATAGTCATCACACATAGGTGGGTAGTGGGTCCTAGCTATAAAATAGCTTCACATACCCCCATCCTCAAGGTTCCCTGTGTCTACTTCCTCGTATACACTCACCAAGTCCGCCTCATACGTCCTTGGAGAGGAATCACAATACAACACATAGCGGACCTTGAAAACAATAAGGATAAATTAGTTTAGCCACCAAAGTCATAATTAAAAGAAAATAAAATTTTAATTTCAACAATAAAGAAATAAATGTGCACAATTTCAACACTAAATCAAATGTAACCACGAAGGCTACGAACAAATAAGATCACAAGGTGTGGCTAAACCATCACAATCAAATATAACAAGGTGTCGGCTTCCACAATCACTAGAAAATCATCAATAATTATAAAGAAAGTTCACAATCTTAGAAATTGCACTATACAACACTGCGTGACTAGATACTAGCCACCAAATGGGGAAGGAGGGAAGAACTTTCAGCTATACAATAGCCCCCATGTGGTGCGGAGTGAGCACGCCATCCACATGACCCAGAGTGTGCTCCTCGGCTACACTCTGCCTCGCATCGTCACGCGACATGGACTAACCAAGTGGCCCACGCACTCCTTGGTTGCCCGCATAGGATATTTTTTCTGGAAGCTATATAACGCATCGCATCTCGATGGGCGCCAGATTAATACCGCCAGCCGGTGGAACGGTATGTGGCGTATTGGCGGGTATTATTAAAGATGGCTCTCAGCAGTGAACGCGTAGAACACGCGACCACTCGTGGAAAGGTACCGGGAACTTGTGCGTCGCCCGAGGAAGGTATACATGGCTGGGACTTCACCGCCGTAGCAGAAGCCAGGCAATAAGCAAACATGGTATCCCCTCTACAATCGTAGGCTGAGGCCCCATTACACTCATGCATATTAGGCTATCGCAGCACATCTCATGGCGCCTTCCGCGTCTAAGCCGCATTGGCATCATCTCGAGCCCGACTGCGGCTACCATCGCTGGCAGGCATCATCACCAGCACTGTGTTGGAACATTAGTGGGGTGTGGCATCGTATCCATTGCATCATGTAGGAACATGTGCAAATACGGTGTATGCAATACATATATGGGCATATCAATATGGGGCTACTCGAGCTTCACCTCTCATACAGACGAGGTTCACTCGCTAATGTCAGCTCAACGTCCCTATGGACGGCCAGACCAATACTAACAACCAATGCTGCTATACTCAAAACTATGGGGTTTAGGCTGGCACATATGAATCAAGTACCCTGATCCATCATAAGGGAAAGTAGTGAGTACGTTTCCTCGAGATCGGTTGAGCTAAGAATACTCTGTGTCGCAATATGCGTACGCTACACACTCGGCCCAAGGAACTTTGTGGCTGCTACTAACCCCTTCACAGATTGAGGGACTAGAGAACCAAAAGAAAAGAATCCATGAAACTAGCTTTTGGCTACTCTTATATGTATAGATTTTCAACCACACGTGGGTTGGCCCTCAATCAGGTAACAAACATGCTACACATGAATGGTATGGTTATTTCCACACCAAGAAAAACAACAGTTTCCCCATGGATGGGTACATAGTATCACCATCGCATGGCACACAAAGCAAGCACGGGTTTAACACAACACACAAACATTGCACAGATACTGGTTTCCACAAAGCAAGGAATACATTCATACCTACAATTATAGAAAACAAATTTTCCTTATTCTCATATGCACATACATGATTGATGCCACATATCAAAAACAAGTACTCCCAACATCCTCCATACTTTTCTTCAAAATTTATAAACTCTTTAATCACATTTACAATTCCTTAAATATCAACATTATCCTCTTCCTCAAGTTCAAAGATCAATTTTATCAACTCCCTTAAAGCTAGAATTAATTCCATAAGCCTAAACAATTCTCACCCGCTTTCTTCTAGACAAACATACTCTCTCTTTTTTTTATCACATAATAATCTTCTTGATTCACAGAAGAAAAAAAATATTTTTATCACCATTTACTACATCATACACTTTACGAGAGATAAACATCAATGTCTTCAATTATAGAATTTCTATTTGCTTCCATCATTCATACTAATACACGCATAAAGAAACTTTTATTTTCATGTCATGAATCAACATTTTATCCAAGTTATATCATTTACATTTGCAGGGGAGAGTGCAATTAACGTAGAAACACATCATATACATGTCACATTCTTACCACACTTCTAGCATTCTTAATGTATGATCAACTTCACCTACGAATTTATACTTATGAAGAGCATTTTGAAAACTCAAATTTATTCCTAAGCTTGTTATGCACAACTCCCTTTCGTAAAACTTAAAATTAACTAGCATATATAAGCATTTAATAACCAATGTACTCCTAAAGCATTCCCTTAAAACTTATGCATCCAAAAAGACAAGGAGATAGAAGAAGTGATTTCTTTGCAAGGCACACACTAAAATAAGTTTGTTAAATTAATTTCGAAGATTCACCCTAACAATATTTCATACATGTTACATGATCAAGTCACTCACTTGCACCAAATAAAATACATTCCTTTTATACTTATATAGTATAATTCAATAAAAATACATGCAATCTCAATCTAAGATAACATTAAAGTCATTCTTTTAACTATTTCTACTTCTAACCTTCATTACACGTAATGAATTTTCAGCATATAGCCTTAAATCACAGAGAATACAATCAACACCCACGTACGTCAAAAGAGGTAGAATGAGGGAAAATAAAATAAAAATGAATTCACATAACATAAGGTCAACAAACATACACGCAAAGAGAAGATGCACAAAGATAATACAATATGACTAATTTCAAAATCACCTTGACCTCACTCAAACTCAAAGTTAAGAGAACACACAAGAGAATGTTGAACAACATAACTCTCACCCTCAACAAGTTAAGACTCAACATGCTTATCTACAATCGAATAACACAAGGGTAGAACTATATCCGTATTGACACAACGACTCACCACAACTAAACATGGTAGCAACATTACCCAGAGATCTCAGTGTTTTAACCTGGCTCTAATACCAAGTTGTAATGCCCCGCCGTGTGAACCCCAAAGGACAACAAACACCGTACAATTTTTTTTTTGAAAGTGAAACATTGCAGAACATTGCATATGATGAATGTGTGCACACATTACACGAAAAATAATTATGCATTTACTAAATCTTTCACGTCCTCTGGGATACACGAAACGGTCATTACAAATCATAAATTTTTATCAAATGGGAGAGACTAAACAACCAAGAACACACAGTGATGACACACTACTATTAATGATCAAAAGCATGGAAAATGATACATCATTTCATTACAATTCAAATCATAGTTTCATAATACAACTACAGATCATATTTCCAAATTTTCCAATAATTTTATTTTATTTTATTTTGTTTACTTATAAGACAACAACAACACGATTCACTACTCATAGCTATATTTAATGATCACACAAGCTACAAGAAAAGATAGAAGTGATTTACTAACTTTGGTAATAGAGTCTACTTACTTAGGTCAGCTTACATACCTCTTACATTCTATTTTATCGACAAGTTCCTGCTCCCAATGCCTATACCTGCAAGGTCTACATGACTTGGCACACACATCAGATCAAAGATAGTTAGCACATAATCACTAAGAGAAGCTATATAAATCAGTGGTAGTTTTTACGTTATCAAAAATAGACGACAAGTCTCAAACAAGACTCAGGAGAACAGTCCTAGGGGCCAGGGCCCTGTATAGGATCTCATCCTTGATGGCCTTGCCTCGTATATAATTCAGGAGGCACCGTGGTTCGACAACAGAACATCAACTCATTGACTGACCAACCAAAGGGTTCACTCATAATACTTTCAAGGAGGAATCTACCCCAACCCAAAAGTAACACAACACCACAAATACACGCTAAACTCAAACCTCTATTCATAAGCATTATGTGGGCCCATGGGTAAAGTGCACAGATGAAGTGGAATTGCCGCTTTTGTGGCCACAAAAGTGAAAAATGAGACAAAACGCGTTCGCGTTATAACGCAAACGTGTTTTGTCTTTTTAAAAGCAAAAAAAAAAGTAACATTCTTCATTTCTGTTTTTACTGTTTTCTATTTCTGCCCGCGGCCAAGAACCCTGCACTACGCGCTCGCGTTGTTGAGGAGGTGACTACTTCACACTTGATCAACTTGAATTCAATTTTCTTCACAAATATGGCACCCCGACGATGAAAAGATGCAAGAGGTAAGTTTTGTTTGGTATTTGTAATGAATTTTTTTGTTTTAAATTGATTTTGTTTGTTTTAGTTTAGAAATGAATGATTTTTTTTAATTTGTAGGAAATCCTCAACAAG